>CAXHSM010001376.1:36670690-37270690 GCA_964019185.1 Maratus speculifer
AGTAATATTAATGAAGAAGATTCTTTGATGAAGAGCTTGAATAAGACTTAAAAGTACCTAAGATATTTTAAATAAAAATGTGTATTTTTAACTGGTAACATCTCTGATTTTTTTAATCGCCTCTTAAGTAAAAGAGAGAAGGTTTTTAAAGTTCTTATTGTATATTTTTTGCATTTTTTTATTCAAAACTCAGGCTGTAAGGGGTTAACAAACGTGAAAAGTGTTCTGAAAAGAACATTAAACGAAGCTCTTCGTGCAATTTTCGATCCCTTTCACCCATTTGTTCAACTTTGTTTTAACAATAAATTAATATGATTTTAAATAATTAACCAATTATTCTTCAGCAGTGCAATAATGTTTGAAAGTGTTGAATATTTTTAGTAAATGATTTATCTCAATTCTATCTAAGCGTAGAAACAATAGAGTGAAAAACGTCAAAGCGAGACAAACATTTTTCATCTTGTTTTCATCAGTTGCATTCTTACCAACATGTCTTGCATTTGCTACGAAAGTGTCTCAACTCAGAAATTAAAGGAAGACGAACACCTTAGATCTTAATAATTAGGTTAGAAAATCTCTTTGAAACTTTTGGTGCAAATATAAAAAAGGTCACATAAAGGGTTAAGATAATGAAGGTTAAGCCAAAAGGTAATGCTAAATAGTAATAGAAAAAAACAGGAGACCATAATGGTTAAAATTCGTCATGTGAAAAATGGCACTTAAATTGTATTAGGTCTCATAAAGGGGTAAAGAGAAAGGCTCAAACTCCAAACAAACCCCTATGGCATAGAAAACGGTTGTTGTTTTTGGACAAAAATGAATCTTGTGGTGTTATAATTTATGATTGGTTAGGAATATTAATGGCATACTTAATTGTAAAGACTAGGTTAGCTAATAGGCACTAAATTGGTTTCTTGATTAAATATAATTATAATAAAAGCTGGATTACATATTAAATAAATATAATACATCACATGTGCAAAGCACACCGCGTCAAACTCACTCAACAGTAAACAACGCTAGCACTACAGTTAATGGTTACAGTCAAAGTACAAATAGTTGAAGTCAAAGTTAGAGCATGGTTGTAATAATAATATTTTTAACAGTCCCCCTCAAACATGACTCGAACACCTGAGTCCAAGTTCTGACCGTAATTTCTGAAATTGGATACGAGGAAGGGGCTTTGTAAAAATGTCAGCTATCTGACTTCCACTATTTACATGTTTTATATCTAATAACCCCTCTAGATATTTTTCTCTAACAAAATGGAATCTAACTTCTATATGTTTAGATCTCTTATGAAATTCAGGATTTTTAGCTAGTTTTATGGCACTTGCGGAGAGTTGGTTTATTTTGTGATGCTAAGAGCTCATTTAACAGTCTTTGGAGCCAAATTATTTGTTTTGCACCTTCACTTGCAGCCACATACTCTGCCTCTGTTGTTGCCAAAACGACACTTTTTTGCTTTTTACTCATCCAAAAGATAGCACCTTCATTGAATTTGCTAACCACACCATTTGTTGAATGACGAGTATTTATATCACCAGCAAAGTCAGCATCACTGAATACTTCAAGCTGTTTGTTTTCACATTTACTTGGATACAACAGTCCATATCCTAAAGTCCGTTTGAGATATTTGAAGATTCTTTTGACAGCATTCCAGTCTGATTGCTTTGGATTTTCTAATTTTTCAGATACCACACTAACTGAATAAGCAATATCTGGACGTGATCCTGTAGCTATATAAATTAGACTTCCAACAGCTTCACGATAGGGCACAGCTTCACTGACTGGATTGTCATTCTCACTTGTTTCACCTTTTTCACATGGAATGGAAACTGCATTCGAATCTGCCATTCTAAAACGATCAAGAATTTTTCTTGTGTAAGCACTCTGTTCCTGAAAAACAGAACCATCTTGCAACCGTTTAATATTCATTCCAAGAAAACAGTCTAAAGAACCAGTTGTCACCTGAAATTCTTCTTTCAATTTGGTCACAAATGATGAGATTTCATTTTCATCAGTGCCAGCAACAAGACCATCATCAACATATATAACAATAAACAACTTCTTTTCATTATTTGATCTAATGAATAAACAAGGATCCGAGTTGCTACATTTCATATCTTGTTTTTCTATGAAGTCAACAAATCTTTTGTTCCAGCATCGTGGAGCCTGCTTCAAACCATAAAGTTGTGTCTGCACACTCTACCAGATTTATCATCAAAGCCTTCTGGTTGCTTCATAAAAACTTCTTCCTGCAATTCACCATATAAGAATGCAGTTTTCACATCAAACTGCAGAAGCTGTAGATTTTCACATGCAGCAATACTCAATAACATTCTAACTGTGTCATATTTAGCAACTGGACTGAAGGTTTCATCATAGTCGATACCTGGTTTTTGTGAAAAACCTTTCGCCACAAGTCTTGCTTTGAAACGATCAATTGATCCATCACTTTTGGTTTTAATTCGGAGAACCCATCTGTTGGCAATGACTTTCTTATCTTTCGGCAAATCAACAAGATCCCAAGTGTGATTTTCTTTCAGTGAAGCCATTTCATCATCCATTGCTTGCTTCCATCTTTCAGCATCACTGGATTGCATTGCTGAAGCATAGGAATTAGGGACATCATGCTCTGCCAATAAAACATAGTCTTGTAAATGAGAAGGCGTTTTGATCATTCTTCCACTACGACTTTCCAATGTCACATTATTTACACAGTTTTCTTCATCATTCTTCAAGGTTTCATCAGGTTTAATTAAACTTTCTTCATTTGAACTGATAATACAGTCAAAAGTTTTATTCTGATCCAATGGAATTTCAGATGGATTTTTGGAAATAAAGACTTTCTCTTCTTTGAATATGACATCACGGCTTAGAATTACTTTGCCATCAGTTGGAAGCCAAACTCGATACCCATCTTTCTCGCCACAATATCCTACAAAGTTGCCCTTCTGACTCTTCTTGTCCAATTTTCTTTTTTTTTGCTTAGGTACATGCACAAAACATTCTGTGCCAAAAACATGAAAATGATCAATCTTTGGAGCTTCTTTCTTGAACCATAATTCATATGGAGTTTTTCCTTCTACTGTTGTGGGTCCGGTTCTGTTTAGTGTATAAACAACAGTATTGACTGCTTCAGCCCACAGTCTGATAGGGAGGTTCTTCGCATGTATCAAGGATCTTGCACTTTCAACCAATAGAGCACGGGCACGGTTGCAAGTAAACTGTCATTTTCGCTGTTTGGGTGGCAGAAACTTCGTCGTTCCTTGTTTGTCGGTGTTTAAATCCATAGCAATCTTCCCGATATCATGACTTTTTCGTCCAATCATGAATATTTTTTGGAAAAATATAGTCCTGTCTGGCTAGGCTTAATCTTTTTCTAATGTTCCATTCACCCTCTGCCCCCCCCCCCCGATATATAAAAAAAATTAAACATTTATTGCTGATCTATATAGTTTAAAAATTCTGTTCCGTTTACGGCTTTCTACTGATAATAAATCAATAATGAATAAAGCAAATTAGGTTTCTTCCGTCAAAAGTTACACTTTCCGCCCTTTGCCCCTCCCCCCCTCCTCTGATCATGTACAGTTTCATATTTTTAAAACTCTTTATTTTATTTAAATAAAATTTGTCACATTTATTTCTGACTTATCACAATAAATAATAATTTAGACTATCTCCAGCTTATCCGAAATATGTATGCTTCCATTCTTAACCCCCCCCCCCCCATTCCCATCATGCAAATAAGTTCATTTTTTTTCTCTCTCTCCAGTGACAAAAAGTAATCAAATATATCAATATAAATATATCGATTTTTTATCATCTCTTTTATTCCGAAAAAATTTCTTCCCTCTGCCCCCCCCTCCCTCCAGCAGAATGAATTTTAAAACTTTGAAATTCTTCATTTGAAAAGAAAACTGATATATTTGTTGCTCACTAATAAGAATAAATAAATAATGAAAAAAATCACTTCCTAACATTCCGAACTTACGCTTCTCCATGTAGCCCCCCCCCCTTCCGGAATACAAAGGAGTTTTTTTTTATCTTTATTTTACATAAAAAATCTTTTCAATTTATTGTTCCGTAGTCGCAAAAATAATTAATCATATAACTTATACTCCGTTCCTAAAATTCTCATCCAGTCTTCTCTTTGTCCCCCACCCAGTTTGCTGATTGTCAAATATTTAAAATTAGTTATTTAAAAATATTGATTTAAAAAATTATTTATTTTTAAAAATATTTATTTAAAAAATTATTTATTTTTAAAAATATTTATTTAAAAAATGCCAGATTTGTGTGTCATTAATACATGAAAAATAATCTTAATTATCGTTAACCTACAATCATTTACGCCCCCCCCCCTTTGATACAAATATATTTGTATGCCCAAAAAATAATAATTCTGCCCCCTCGTGTGTTTTGCCACAGCACACTACAAAAAAAGTGCACTAATAACTCTAATAAAGTTTGTTAATATTTCAAAGTAAAGATATTTGTACGAGAAGTCTGTGGTAATTACAGTGGAAAAGGAATCGTTTTCGCCACCCAAACAAGCGAGCAGCTGAAGCGTGACGTCACATGCGCGTGCTATATATATGCGATTTTCTCTCTCTGCAGAACCATTTTGTTCTGGAGCATATGGCATGGCAATATTAGGATTTATTCCTTTCGATGCAAGGATTGCATGAACTTCAGAATTATCAAATTCCTTACCACCATCACACCTGAACTCTTTGATTCTGTTATCAGCAGTTTCTGCTTCATTTATGAAGGTTTTCAGACAACTTGCAACTTCAGATTCGTGTTCAATAAAGAAAACTCTTCGATATCTTGAGAAGTCATCTTTAAAGGAGACAAAATATCTTGATCCTCCAATAGATCTCTGTTGCATGGGGCCGCAAACATCGGCATGGATCATCTCGCCAGCACACATTGGCCTATTCTTTCTGGTGCCAAAACTTTTTCGCTGTTGCTTGCCAAGCACACATCCCTCACAAAGCTCTTCATTAGCTTCAACATGAATACCCTTTCTTTCTAAAATGTGCTTCACATGCCGCTTATTTTGATGGCATAGTTTTTCATGCCACAACTGCAATGTATCTTGTGAAGCAATGAAAACATCAGCAGCTTCTTCAGGTAATCTCACTCTCATTTCAAGTGCATATAGGCCTCGAGATGTTCTTTTGCCTGTCATTCGTACAGCATTATTCTTCAAGAAAGCACATCCATTTTCATCAACTTTGAATTTAAAACCTTTGTCAACAGTTTTACTTATTGAAAAAAGATTTCTGCTTACTTCTGGGACATACCACACATCTGTTAGGTGATTTCTTCCCCACCTTTTGTTGATAAGCATTTCAACATTGATGATACCTTCCCCATATGATAGAATGACTTCATTATTCCCTATCCTTACTTCTTTGAGGAGTGAAAAAGGCTTATATGATAAGAAATATTTCTTATTGCTTGTCATGTGTGCCGAAGCACCAGAGTCTGCTAACCATAATTCTTTTTCTGGAACATCAGCACTGCATACAAAAGCATCTCCATCAGGTTGCTTGTTTCCACTATTCTTCTTGTAGCAATATTTTGCAACATGACTAGGCTTGTGGCAGGAAAAACATTTCTTTTCAGTTTTATATTTGCCTTTTTTCTTTATGGACGATTTAGCAACAAGAGCTGCACTCTCACTCTGCTTTGCTGGCAGTCTCATTTCAATAAGTCGAAGCCGCTCCATTAACTTGTTAATTGTCCTTTCCTGCACTGGAACAGATTCCCACACACTTTTAAATTCAAAATATTCTGCAGGCAAAGTTGACATAATTCGGCTCATTAGCAGCAAGTCAGGTAACTCTGTTTTCACCAGTCTTTTGAGTTCATCATTCAGCTCACGGAAATTCCGCTGCAAACGTGCTATGTGTGTCACAACATCTTCTGAAGCATCTTTTTCTGAGCTAAAAAATTGCTTCATTAAGCGATCTACTCGCTGGCCCGAACTTTGTTCATACACTGAAAGTAATTTATCCCAAACGCATTTCGCTGCATCGCAAGTCGCAGTAAGCTCTATGTTTGAATGTCCATACTATTGACAAGAATTAGTTGAGCCAATGCATCGTTCTTAGAGAAAGCCTTACGCTTTTTTTCATAAGCTTTTCTTGCATCTTCAGCAGCGGATTCTCCGGGATCAGTCGGGATTTCACACTCACCAGTCACAACATCCAAAACATCGTGATGGCGCAACAACAGTTCGATTTGACGCTTCCATTTTGTCCAATTTTTTGTTCCTTCCAGCTTCTCAATTTGTGCTTTGAAATCCATTGCAGACGCAGTATATATCAAAAGCTTTCACAAAATGAGTCCGTACCAAAAATATTCAATCACGTGCAAACTTCTTAGGCCTAACAGCCGCGATCAGGAGATCAGTCCTAGTACGATTCAGAATCCGATTTAATATCGCAGTTGACAACGTCAGAGCCCATAACCTGTAAAGACTAGGTTAGCTAATAGGCACTAGATTGGTTTCTTGATTAAATATAATTATAATAAAAGCTGGATTACATAGTAAATAAATATAATACATCACATGTGCAAAGCACACCGCGTCAAACTCAACAGTAAACAACGCTAGCACTACAGTTAACGGTTACAATCAAAGTACAAATAGTTGAAGTCAAAGTTAGAGCATGGTTGTAATAATAATATTTTTAACAATATAAGACTGTGATATATAACACTAATAATATAAAAAATTAAATACTAAGCAATTATAAATGTCAAAGTAAATCACAAGTTAAATACTTAAAAGAAATAACAATTAAAAAACCAAATTTTGTGTTATTTTGGCGACATTTTATTATCTTTGGAAAAAGAAAAAGAAATTAAAATTCTATTAGTCATGAATTTTTATAACTTAATATCAAAAAAAGGTAACTATATTAATTACAAATGGAGGGTTCTTACAGTTTTAAAATTGAAAAAAAAGTTGTGTAATTATGTAATCTTTTCATTTTATTAACCATTTTCTGATATTCCTTTATATATGAGTTATGGCGCCATCTATTATCTAAAACTCAAAACAAAAATGAATAAATGTACAGAAGTGTCCGGATTAGAGAAGTTTCTGGATTATAGAAGTCCGGATTAAAGATGTTATATTGTATACTTATTCTATCTTCATGAAAAACATGAATTTAATCATAGTCATATTAACATAAATTACAAATTAAAATATATATGGAACTAAAATAAAACTAAAAAGGTCAATTTTTTTCTTTTTTAACCTAGCTTAATGTTTCTTTGTTTACATCTATAAATTATGTGTGGATTTTAGGGTTACGGATTTGGGGGAGTTTACTGTATTTGTGATGATGTAAAGATTTCAGGGTTGCATATTTCAGAAAGTTTACAATACTTTAATTTTTTTTAATAGATTAAAAATCATAGGAACAATAATTTTATTATGATATAATGGAGGGTTGAGAAATGCTCTGCCAACCTCATATAATAAGAACTTTTAGTTGTACTCATCTGCACTATGAATCCAGATATGATAAATTATCAAAAATGAGTGCCAATTTTGTTATTAATTTCTAATCACGTACCTTTAATAAACAGAAAATATTATTAAAAATGGCGAACAATATAAAAGCAAACTAAAATAATAAAACCAGTTATTTAGCATACATTTATTAAATACAGAAAAATTATAAATATAAATTTATTAACTCCCTCAAATCCACACAGCTTGGGGCCAGAGGTTTTGCGGATTTTAGAATTTTGCAGATTTCTAGTCATAGCTTTATTTACATTTTTTCAAGCAATAATTCAAATGTTACTAATAATGCAATCGAAACTATAATGAATGCTAAAAATATAATAAAATATCAAAAAAAGTAATGAAGTAAAATAATAAAAATTTAGGTATAATTTTTAAAATATTAAGAGAAAAGGTTAAGTTAATAAATCAATAATGTATGATTATTATGATTCATTATAAAGGTAAAAAGTATTTTTCCTAAATTAATCAATGCAACTTGCCTCATAAAGGTATATTACTATTTCACATCAAAATTATAAAATAAGAAAGTTTTATTTAAGGTTTAACCAGACTTTATAACAAAAAGGTTTAATTTATACACAAATATATTTAATTAGAAGATTATCATTACTAAAGATATCAGCAATATCTTAATTTTTTTTAAATAAATTTATTCTTTCTTCATGAACAAACATGAATTCTGTAACGATAACAAAAGTTACAAATTAAAATATGTACCGTAATTTTCGGAAGAAACGCCGCGGCGTTTACGTGTTTTAAACTGAAATTTCAAGCGATGCGGCGTTTCTAACGATGCGGTGTTTACGCGCATTTTTTTTTCAAACAAGCGACGATATTTTTCTGAAGTTTTCCGAAAATTAAAAAAAAAAAAAAAAAAAAAATCGGTCATAATTCCAAAATTTTGGACATAAAATGTATCGCGAATTCCGACAAATGGTCGCAAAAACACATTAATTTCGATTTCGCCAAAATATCGTGAAAAAATGGCAATTTTCATTAAAAGAACGCAAAAAGTTACGCAAATTTCGCATAAGATTACGAATAACCGAAAATTGCATTTTCGAATGAATTTCCTGAATTTCCCTGAAATGCTTAAAGTTTGCCCCACCCAGCCAAGAAAACTCAATGTAATCAAGTCTGGGCCAAGTGTTTGAGATTCGCGATATTTTTTTACATTTCAATTTTTTTTATTAATGACTGCCTTTTCGCAATTTTCGGAACAGAATCACCTCTTTAATATATATTACCATAAAATCACGTAGAATTAGATCATATTAATGATAATTACTTTTAAAATACAAATGGTTGTATATCAGAATCGGTACAAAAAACTCTTCATAGGATAAAAGTTTTGACGCACCTGTTTATCTTATGGCTCTAAGAATTTTAAACATGAATTTTAAAAATAATGATTTCAAATTTTGAGTGACGTCAAGCTATTAAATACCCATTAATCCGCCCTTCCCGATCAAACGCCCCCTCCCCACTTTATAAAAAATTTGAAAATTTCAAAAAATCCCGAGAAAGCGCCCTCCCTCCCCATTCTCAAAGGCGATTGAGAATGGGATGAATCATGAATCTTTGATGAAATGTGCGTTTTTTCGAGATTTTTTAATTGATTTCATGCTTTTTTGGCTTTTTTTTTACAAATTCCTCCTTTTTTCTGCGTTTTTTCGACAGAATTTACGTTTTTTTGAATAAACACAAATTTTTCCAAGCATTGCTTCAAGTATCAAAGTTCATGATTCATTCAAAGATTCACGATTCATTCATTTCATCATGATTCATTCCTGCAAATTTTGTGAAACGATCGCGGAAAAATCTCGTGTAAGCGCCCCCTCTAATTATTTTACGATTTTTCGTCACGTTTAGGGGGTGGGGCGGATTAACGGTATTTTACGGTACTGTTAGAAAAAAAATCACCGTATCCACCACGCCGTACTAAGCATATTTTTACTTTTAAACTCGTATGCGTCGCGGGACTTATTATTGAAAATACAGTATTTAAATAATATTATTAATTTTGTATTTAATTTATTAATTTCTGATTAATAATTTCATTTTTATGATTTCTTAATACAGCTTATTAATGTGTTTCTGTTTAACACGTCGACCGCGATTACCGCGGAAATTTCACCTGCGGCGTTTACGACCATTTTCTAAATTTTTTGAGCGATTTTTCGCGATGCGGCGTTTCTTCCAGAAATTACAGTAGTTAAGAATGCACCTAAAAAGGGTTCGACATGTGCTGCTAATTGACCATGAAAAAAAAAACAAGGACTTCGTTCTTTGCTGCAGCTCACTGGCAATGTCAACTTTGAAAAAATCGTATTTGCGCTTTTATAATTTAAAAGAAATAACTCACAGTTACGATTAAAATGTGTAGTGTATAACAAGTAGCCAGTAGAGACGCAAACTGATTAAACATGATGTAAGGCAGTATAGTATCAAAACCCTTAGTTCCTGTTGCGTATCGCACTCATGCTACGCCACAAAGCACGAACGCACTGTAGAACTGCAGAAAAAACTGATTTGTAGTGCAATACAGTGTGAACAGTACAATTAAAATGTAAAGCACAATGGTAAGTTTTAGTAAAGTTCCGCAATTTTTTTTAGATAGAAAAGGTGCAAAAGCAATTTTTTCAAAGTTGGTATTGACTGTGATCTGCAGTCAAGAAGAGATCCCATGTCCTTTCTCATGCTCACTTGTCGAACCCTTTTTCATACTTCAAAACATTTTGACCTTTTTTAGTGCTTGTTAGACAATTTTCAATAATAGTCATTTAATTACAAAAAAAGAAAAAAAACTGAACTTTTTTTTAATTATCTGAAACACAAAAACAAAACTGTCACTGTTAAAATTTTCTTGTTGTATTAAAAGAATCAAGAAAATCATTGCATTGTCATAAAAATGCACGATATCTAAAAAATAAATCAAGGAGTCGAACGAAACACTTACAAAGTCTTCAGAAATTTATTCAAAGAATTGAGAGTTACACCAGCTTAAATATATCCACGATACTTTCTCGAATAGAACATTCCAGGCTCTAAAAATTCTAGAAATTGAATAACAATTAATTAAAGAATACTCCTGAATAGTAGTCAAGCACAAAAACATTTCTAAGCAAAAATGAATTTTACGCAGCTTCCTTCAAACGGGCTTCGAGCTAACTACCCACTGCTCAGAAGCCAAATGTCTTCCCCCCGAAACAGTTTAATACAGGACACGGTGACAGTGTTGCAACAATATCTATGTAATAAAATCTTAAGTCATGTGATTGTCATCAGTAGTTCCGGGCTGGCCACTTCACTTTTTATATGCCAGGCGCCTATTTTGTTATGTTTAAGTTAGTTCGACGCACATGGTTCAATCACCAAAGAGGTTTCCATCGCCCTCATTTCTTTAAAACTAGTATGGACTTCATTTAAAATACATGAATATTATTTAAATCTTATACGTAGTATGATCAAGAAGTTCGGAGACAAGTTGTTAAAAAACATTACCTTGAATAGTTTAACAGCAGCGAAGCATATTCACCTTCAAAATAGTCACCTTGGGTGATGATATACTTCTGCCAGCGTTTCTATAACTCGAACTCCTATAGCGTCGAACTAACATAAAGGTAGCAAAATGGGCCCCTGTCATATAAAAAGTGAAGTGGCCAGCCCGGAACTACTGATGACAATCACATGACTTAATATTTTATTACATAAATATTATTGCAAAACTGTCAGCGTGTCCTGTATTAAAGTGCTTCGGAGGGAAAGCATTTGGCTTCAGAGAAGTAGGTAGTGAGTTCAAATCCTGTTTGAAGGAAGATGTCTAAAATTCATTTTTGCTTAGAAATGCTTTTGTTCTTGTCTACTATTCAGGAATATTCTTTAATTCTGGAAGCCATTTCTTGCAACCTCCTATAAGGCCTCCTGCGATGTTGTTTTCACCTCATCTGATGACTAAAACCGGCGTTCCTGGAAATGTTTCTTCATTGATGGGAATAGCTAAAAATCACACCGGGCTATGTCCAATTGACAGAGGGAATGTGAAAGCACATTAAAGCGACTTGTGACGAGGAATAGTTTTCCCAGTCTGTATCGATGTGCTGCTGCATTCTCAAACAGAAGAAGCCAATGAGTAGCCTCAGCAAAAGTTATCCAACGCATTTCTTCCCTTCGATGGATTCTCCGTCCTCTTTAAAACGTCGATGCCATTCATAAACCTCGATTCTCACCATGGTAAATTTCACGTACACCTTTATCAGCCTTTTCAAAGTCTCCATTAGTGTTTTACCTTAATGTTGACAAAATTTACTGCTGCAACGCTGCTAAAGAAAAGCCATCTTTCTTACGTCGCGGAGTAAAGGTAACTGACTTCGGAAAGTAACTGCTGCGCGCGCAACCAACATTAAAAAGTAGAGGAGAATACATTTCAAGAAATACAATTCAAGGCAATACAAGAATACATTTCAAGGCTGGGAGAATACATTTCAAGAAATTTTACTTTAAGCACTTGCTTCGTTGTCAAGAATGACCGCAGTCCTCTAACTACGTAAAACTGAAATAAATTTGTCACATTTAAATTATACATTTTTCTTTCGTCTTATTTAAAAAAAATAAGTAAATAAATAAAGGTACTTTTTCAATATTGGTACTGCACTTAAAGGCACATGATGGGAAAGTAAATTTGGCAACGTATTTTCTTGCAACCTATTTACTGTTTCATATAGGGGAGATTTGGGAGGCATGACCATCCCCCAGTTTTCATATTTAAAAGGATTTTGGAGTTTTGCCGATAGGTGTCAGCCAAAGATATTGGAATCCTCAAACAATTGTCTTTGTTTTATACAGTACGGATTACAGTTTAATTGAAATAAGTACGGAGAAATCAATTCTGAAGCATTTTCAACCTAAATGTTGCATTTTTTCGTCTGCGACCCCTACCTACGTCCCGAATAATCCGACTCTTTAGAAGAATGGGAAAAAAGGAAATTTTTGATACCGAACATAGTTAAAAGAAAAATTACATAAATTAAATACACTGTAAAACGTGAAGGATGGGAAAAAATGTATATGTTTAAATTTTATTTTGGAATTGCAATGCATTTTATAAATAATTTACATAAGTTTTATTTTCATATTTTATACTATACATATGTATGATGGATAAGTATTATTGTAACCCTCAACGACTAGTTTTAATATATGACGTATTCAGTACTGTATAAATAAAAACTGATAATACATGCTGTAATTTTATTTGAAGATCAGAAGGGGGTACGGAGTTTTTAAAGAAATTTAAAAATTATACCGCATATAGCAAAGTATATTTTCCACTATATCACTGGCTATCTGCTCAAAAGTTTCAATTTACCTTTTAATGAGGAAAATAAATAATCGAGTCAAGATTAAAAATTTGTGTTATTATTTTGATGAAATGGAGTAAAGAGGTGAAAGGGCCCGTATGCTAATTTTAAATAAACTGATTGTAGTAAGGAAACAAAATTCTTCATCTATGTATTACAAAATGGCAATTTTATTCATAATTAATACTTTTGCTGACACAACCGATATTGTATGCGCCTGAAATAAAAAAATAAATTAACAAAAAGAAATGTCAGATGACAAAGTTTACTACATTTTAGAGTTAAAAAAAAACTAGTTAAAATTATTGTAAAAATATTACCCCGCCGATGGCTTTTATCTTTTTTTAACTAGATTTTTTAAAACCAAAATTGGTCTTTTTGAATTAAAATATTCTTTTATACACCAAAACATTTCAATTATCAACAGGTGATTTTTAAGTGCTTTTTTTTAATCAATTTAATATGCAAGTAATTTTCTTAAAATTTAATAAATTAATTTTTCAATAATGAAGACTTTACCAGAATAACACTTAATACTGTTGGTATTTTGGAGTCCTAATCGGAAATATGTCTTCTAAATTTGAAATTCATACACACGTGGAATTATCTTTTAAACTTGCATAAAACTTCATAAAAATCGTAATTTAAAACATTTTACCTCATTTCAATCCTTTCAATATTTGTTTTTCAGTTTCTTCTTCGTTTTTTTCATTACCATATTTAGCCATCTAAAAAAACCTAGATTGCAACTGCAAAATAGAAATTTTTTAGTTTTTTCAATATCGCAAAAATCATAAGTTTAGAACTTATTTTGTTTTGCAACCTTCTAATTATTGTTATTCATTTCTGTGCATGTTTTTGCATTTTAAAAATTCAATTAAAAATATATATTCATTTTCGGCGCAAATTCTTTACTTTATGAGTGCAAAATATTTTAAATAAAAAAAGAAGCATCATTTTTAGCTTTAATTAAATGCCTATCACATTTCATTTGTCCCACATACAGTAAACTCCCAAAAATCTGCATAACACTGTGTAAACAATGAAACTTTTATTTTAGATGTAAGAAGAAATTTATTTATTTTTTAATTTTATATTACTCTGTACGTATTTTAACATGTAATTCTCAATAATAATCATGTTTTTTTTTCATAGAGGAAGTTTACATTATTTTTTCTTATCAAAATTTGCTCACATAAATAGTAATCAACGATTTTACTAAATACTATTCATTTAACAATCAAGCTAATTTGGTTATTAAAACTACACTGTAAACAACAACAACAACAAAAAAAAAATCAGTATTTTATTAATGCAAATTCCTTACTAAGATAACAAAAATTAAAAGTGTCAAAAAGGCTTTACAGAAAAGCTTACATAATTTAATGACTATGTTCAGAGTTATTTGTTTATTGAAAAAACAACAATATGATGTGGAATAATTTTTTAAGACTTAGCCAAAAAAAATCGCACAATTTTTTATTTGCAAAAGCATGAAATGCAAAAGCATACACAGGGTTTGTATTCAATTTTAACAATAAAAATATAAGTAGGTCAATACAATAAGAAGGAAGTTTTTTTCAGGAGGTGTCTACTTGGTATGAGACAAATAATGCCTTCTTAGACCAATATTCTGAGAAAATCCTTTAGAACATATTTCACAAACAAAAGGTTTTTCACCTGTATGCGTCAAGAGGTGGACTCTTAAATTACTATCATGAGAAAATCCCTTGAAACATATTTTACAAACAAAAGGTTTTTCACCTGAATGAGTCAAGAGATGGTTTTTAAGATTACAATTCCGAGAAAATGCTTTCGAACATATGGCACAAACAAATGGTTTTTCACCTGTATGAGTCAAGACATGGCTTCTTAGATAATTATCCCGAGAAAATGCTTTGGAGCATGTTTCACATACAAAAGGTTTCTCTTCAGTATGAATCAAGATATGTTTTTTGAGAAAACTATTTTCTGAAAATGTTTTGGAACATATTTCACAAACAAAAGGTTTTTTCCCTGTATGTTCCAAAAGATGTGTTCTTAAAATGCTTTTCCTAGAAAACTCTTTGAAGCATACTTCACAAGAAAAAGGTTTTTCTCCTGTATGGGTCAAGAGATGCCTTCTTAGTTCACTATTCAGAGAAAATCCTTTGGCACATATTTCACAAACAAAAGGTTTTTCACCTGTATGAGTCAAGAGATGTCTTCTTAGATTACCATTCTGAGAAAATCCTCTGGAACACACTTCACAATTAATAGGTTTTTCTCCTGTATGCACCAAAAGATGGGTTCTTAGATGATGATTCCGGGAAAATGTTTTCGAACATATTTCACAAATAAAGGGTTTCTTTCCAGTATAAGTCAAGGTATGACTTTTTAGAGTACTACTCTGAGCAAACCCCTTGGAACATATTTCACTTATAAAAGATTTTCCTTCTGTATTAAGGGAGAAATGTTTTTCTTTATCACTATTTTGAGGAACAAAGTGTTGTTCGCTGTAGGAAGAATTTTGTTCCGAAGACATTTTCTTAAATGAGAAAGTTGTTTCGGATGATAAGAAATTTCTTTAAAATATCAGTAAGAAGATAGTGTCGCCATCGTCATCCAAAGAAATGACTTGTAGAAAGTTAGTAGAAAAGACTTATATATCCTTAAATCTGACAAGAAAGAAAAAATCATGTGTTATCATCAAATAAAGCATAGATTATGAAGCACTTTCCAACATATTCAGAATAATGAAACAAAACTGCACCGCTTAAAAAATGAAAATACTGTCTCATTTCAATATATAAAAATTTAGAATGCATGCAAAAATTGAGTTTCAACTGTTCCCATCTACAATCAGAAAAATTATCCCACTTGTTTTAGCAGTCCTGCCTATGATAAAGAGATTTGTATCCATTAACAACATAATTCCAAATTTAGATCATTTAAGAGAGATATAAATATTTTAGTTGAATTCCCCTTCAGCAATTTTCTCTAATAAGGAGAATGGTATGCAAATACTTTTGTGCAGCCCTGTAAATGAAGTTTAGAATTTATATATAAAAGCAATATGCGAAAAACTAATTAAATTATAAATGCATGCTGAATTTTTAAAACATACTCTCCAGCAATTATTATGCAAAGACAGTACTGTAACCAATTTCTTTTTTGTGTCCCTGTAAATTAATAAAAAATTAGATGAATGTTGTGTTTTAAAGATGATCGTAGTGAAATTCAGTGATTTATATCAGTTTCAATACACTTGAAATAGAGTAATGTTATTAAAATACTTAAAAAAAAATCCCCATATGCTATAAAATAATCGAATTCTTTTAAGTGTATCTGTAAATGAACCATTAGTTGTATATACTTCATACGTAATACCAAACATGCTTTAGTGATCCTAAATTAGTTTTATCAATTTTATGAATATTTGTGTATATTTACCGAAGTTAGAGCATGGACAAACAAACCAAATGATTAAGCACTTTTCAGCTTTGTTGGAAAATGCTAAAAGATACGGTGTAAAAAAATCTTTATTTATTTATTTTTTTTTTTAAGAAAAAATAAAATGCACGCGTGTATAAGGTGCACCCCCTACTTTACAAATAAAATTGGCGATTTCTTAAAATCTCGTGTATAACGCGCACCATAAATTTGATACGCTAATGAAGAATGATCAAATGAATTTCAGTTAGAAGAAAGTCGAAACAAACATTACACCAGACCAGAAAACAAGACGAAAATGCATTTTTAGACTTCGGATTGTAAGAGAATTACGGCACTTAGGAATAAGTGATGGTAAAGAGAATTGCTAATTAGCATTTAGATAACGTCACTAGCTCTGTTGTATAAAAAAATGCAAGGAGTGAAATAAATATGCAGTAATACTTCAATTAAGTAACTTTTTTTGAGTTTTAATATCTTTGAATAATTTCTTCTTTCACATGTATATCGTTCAACTGCATCCAACAGTAAAAAATTATTCCATGTATAAGGGTCACCTAGTAGTTTTGCCCTAATTTTTTGGAAAAAAAGTGCGCCTTATACACGAGTAAATACGGTATGATTTCTTTTATATAAATCTGATGTTATTTTTTTTCCAAGCGTTAAAATTTTAAAAAGATACGAAGAGTTTAATGTTTCCAGAAGAATTAAACCACTTACTACTGATAAAAACTATGTTTTAACAGTTTCATTAATAAAATTAAATCAATAATTAGTGATTAAAGAAATTATAAAAGTTGCAAATTACTTGTTTCATTAGTTTGTAGAATACAATAAAGTTATGCACATTAATTATCATAATAATCATGTAAGACTATATACCCAATAGCAGTAAGTGCACGACGGGCGTAGCAAATTCATTTCTGTCCTTGCATATAAATTTGCCATCTTGAAAAAAAAAAGTATAACCTTATTTGAAAAAAAAAAATGCATATGTACAGGACGGTGGAATGGCAAATTTCGTCCAAAGGTCACGAAAAAACGACAAATTACAGTATAAGATTTTGAAAAACAACATATTATGTCAAAAGATTGCGAAAAAAGACAGATTTCATCAAAAGAACCCCAAAAGTGAGATTTTGTCAAAACATAACGGCAAAAGGTAAATTTTGCTAAAAAATCACGAGAAAACGACAAATTTCGTCAAAAGATCGCAAGAAAGGAAATAAAAAAAATTGCTTGAAACACAAATTTCGTTAAAAGATCATAAAAAGTAATAAAGTTTATTAAAAGATCACGATTAAACTATATATTTCATCAGAAAATCACAAATTCCACTAAGGGGCGCTTATACACACAAATAAAAAAAAAAAGTTTTTTCTAGGAATTTGATTTTTTTGTTACAAAACTGATTTTACTGCTACAAAATTGTTTTTTTTTTCTTTTATTTCTCCAAAAACTGATTTTCCTGCCCCCAATTTATTTTATTTTATTATTATTATTATTTTTTGTTTTGTTTGTTAAAAATCCGCTTTTGACCTTCTCCAAATGTTTTTGATTGAATGTGATCCCTGTATATGTTTTCAGAGTAAATTTTATAGTTCACTTTAATATACTTTATATTGTTGATTTAATAAAATAGATACCATATCATGCACATTATTAAACAGAAGTCTGTTATTTTATTTTTTTCATATTATTAATTTGTACTGCATATTTCAACAAAATTTTAGATAGACATCCAGTGTATCTAAAAATTTATCGTTCAGAATTTTCTATTTCTTTTTTTTCTTCTTTTTTTGTATTTTAAGGCATTATTGCATAAAACTATAACATATATACTTTATGGTAACGAGATAATGGTTTTAAATTAATGCAGCCTTTCTAGAATAATTTTTTAAATTTTTGTATGTTAAAGGATTTTTCCCTTTTTTGAAAGCAATTTTAGCATTTTATGGTAAAATTGCTGGTTTAACTAGTAAAAATTTGTTTTGAGAATTTAGGGAATTATATAGCCAATACTTTTCAATGGAATTGGAATTGTTTTCTTTATTTCATCACCATTACATATGTGACAATGCAAATGTTTTTTTTTTCTTAATATCATTGTTTTTTATTTCTTCTGTAGAATACTTCAGCAAGATAAGAAACTAAAATTGTTTTCTATTGATATACACTATAGAATTAATCAATAGAGAATTTTTCAATTTAATTTTAAATAGATTTAGCCTTAACTTTAAACTAATAACCACTTTACATAATCAAAGTCAATAAATTTTTTGAAGAATAAATAAAAAATCATTAAATAATATATATATATATATATATAAATTACAAACTGAAAAATAATGTTAAATAAGATGGTTTAGTAATATCATGTTTTTTCTTTATTAATAAGGTTCTATTATTTTTGTAAGATCTTGGACATATGTATTTAACAAAAAGTATAGTATGGAGAAGTTTAATTATATTTTTTAAATGGTAGATTGTATTTTGTTAATTTTAAAAGAGAACTTAAAAAAATGACCTGGAAGAAACTATTACAGAATTAATAAAAACTACAAGCAAGTTATTTCATTTGTCATTAGTACAAATAACAAAACTAACAAATATTACTGACAGCTTGTTTATATCTTAAATTTTAAATTACAGGGTGTATGTATACACTAATTAAGATCTCTTGATGTCTTTAGATTTTTTTTTATACCAATTAGTTTTTTTTGCTCTTATTAATTCTTTTACAATATCTTTTGAGTAGGTGTTGTTCTTCCATTCTTCCTTTATTCCAACTTTGGCATAAATTTATTATCGCGAAAGTAGAATGAGAAAATAAGATTCTGGTTCTTTGCTCTCTTACATTGCTGAAATTTATTATATTTGCCATGCTTATTTCAGATTAAAGAATGATAAATTTGATTACTTTAGGGGAATTATGACATCACAAATAATATTAAAATAAAATGTTTGAATGAAATACTTTCTATGCTTATAGAAACTTACTATACTTAATGTTTTACATTTCTCAGTAAATTTAGAAATAACTTTTTAAAGCTTTTTTTTTAAATAATTCATAAGCAAAATAATTGTAGAAAAATTCCAAATTAATCTTAGATTTTAATGCTTTTATGTCAAAAGAATGTTACGTTTGCGTGATTTCAAGAATGTTTCACTCCATTTTCACTCGTGAAGTAGCACTGGTCCAAAAATGGTCGCAACAAAATAATGATATTTTTTATACTGCATCATATGTACAATTGTGGCAAAAAAAGTAAACACCTTCTACTAAGTCTGCAAATAATTATCATAGAAACAAAACACTGAACCAAATTATTTTAATTAAAGGCTACTTTTACCTGATGTATATAAAATTTGCTTAGGGAACCATCTACAGATTAACCCTTTGGTGGTTATAAGCGCGCACACGCGCCCGAAGTATTGTAGTTGTAAATGGTTAAGAGCGTCTGTGAACGCCCAGACTCATATGCTCCTAAATGGTTATAAGCGCTTGTAGACGGTTGAGTTTTTCTACGTGGAAAAGGTTAAGAGCGCGTGAGCGCGGTTGTGCTTTTCCCCCCATTGCCCCATTGTTCCTGCCGGGGAGTAGAGTAGGCGTGTAGCTGCTCCTCCTTCTTTTCACTGCACAATAGCTGTTCTTAGGTAAATTACCTGTCAAGTAGTTTATTGTAGTTGAAAGAATTTGTGCTTTGGAAATTTTGTTAAAAAATGCTTAGAGTATGATGTTTTCTGTGTATGGTTAAAAATGGCATTGTACCTCAAAACAAATATTAAGGTGAATCTAAAGATTATATGTAGATGAGGTGTTATAAATTCGTTCTAAGCAAATTCATGAAATATTATTTTAATGTTTGCTTATTTTATTTTATCATTCTTTTCCAGAACATTATATTTCATTATAATAAGTATCATTATTTTAAGACATTTGCACGTTTCATTTCTTTACTATATTGTTTCAAAGAATAAATATTTATTTTCTTTTAATTTTTTTTCTTAAAATTTTTCTGTGTTTTTCACTGAATTATATTACTAAATACTTAAAACTTTTTTTCTTACATCACTTTTGTTAGTATCAGGAGTGCCATTTCAGAACTTTCTTTGGGGCGAAGGGGGGGGGGGAGATTTTATAAGGATAGGTTCTGGGGTATAACTCCCTCTCCCCTTCTGAACAGAAAACGTTTACTGAATCATATTTACAAAAAAAAGTCAAAACTACAAGAAACAAATACAAGAAACAGAAGAACCGTTAAAATATTTCATTTTAAACAGGATTCCGTCTTAGCACGTGAAATTTAACATATTGAATATTAAAAAAAAATTCCTTTTTTAGGCAATTTCCATTTTTACAGGTATCTTCAGATGTTGTTAAACCGTTCACTTTGTAGTATAGCACTGTATTACTGTAAAACTTGTGTAAACGAAACTTGCCTATAACAGAATTTTTCAATAAAAGTAAAAAAAATCAAATTTCGACAACAAAATATATACAGTGAAACTTCTGAATAAGGGACACCCATGGGACCGGAGCTTTTGTCTCTTAAATAGAGGTGTCTCTTATTCAGAGTTTTGGTTGTTGTTTATAATTAATCGTTCAGAAGGATATAAAAATAACAAGTCATTAAAGGTGAAGCTTAAATGTGTAAATTACGTTAATAAGACACACAAGGAATAGAGAATAGAATTGGAGGCACAAAAGGAACAGAAATTAAAATTTTCAATTGATTACTAAATCTTTAAATTATTTGTACAATTATTGTTTTTTAATTTATATGCAAATATATATGCAAAAAATATTAAAACATTTAAAAATTTGTTTAAGTAATTCATCAAAAGTAATCGTTTTGCAAATTTCAATTTTTCGTTCAAACCTTTCAAGTGTTCATTTACCATACTTATAAATATTAGTTCTTCATTATTAGCAGCATTTACGAAAAAGTATTCAACTACTGTGCTCAGCTAGCATATTGGCTAGCTAGCATATATAAATATTTTGACACATTTAAAAATTCATTTTTTAACAGAAAGGTATATAACTGGAATGCTTGATTGTGGAAACAATTTGGAATCGAGCTGTGTTTTCACTTATTTAGTAAATAAATTACCAATTGAATTACAAGTGATTTTGATCAAGTGACAAATAGGTTTTTTACACTTATGAGTAGTTATTCTACTTTCAAGTAGAAATTCGCTTTTAAAACGTCCACTTTGACAATATTTTCTGCATGATCTATTGCGTTTGCCCTCCCTCCTTAAAAAATAATAATAAATAAAACAATTCGATTACATAGTTTCTGAACAATAGCTAGTTTCAGGCATTTCCGAATAAAAAATAAATTAAAACTTATGTCTTAATAGTTGAAGTGACCACAAGCACTAATTTTCCTTTGAGACTTGGAGTTAAAGCAAATTACAACTTTGATATAGCTTTTTCGTGACTGTTTATAAAATAACATCCCCCCCCCGTCAAAAAAAAAAAGCTTGCAATACAACATGAAATTTTCGGGACAAACGTAACGACATAAAACCACGGTACTTGGAAATATAACTGCTGTTTTTTTTTTTTTTTTTTGGTTAACTTATTGATAGATGAATTGCATCTTTAATAATAAACGATTGTTTTCTCAAGGTGGATATTTTTTTCTTTTTTAGTCCTGTTTCAAAGGATTAACTTCGACAGAGTTCACTGAAAAAATATTCTACTTACACCTAAAAAATGAAAAAAATGTTCGACTTCATTTTTATTAAAAGCATCTACGCATTTTCCATCAGTTGCTCTTTTTCGTCCTGGATTTTACTCATTTAAACACAAACAAAATAATGACTGAATATAATATCTTCTGATCTATTTATCTGTGACCGGAAAAAAGTGAAAAAAAAAGAGAAAAAAGGTGGCAAAGAATTGATTTTTTTTTTTTTTTTTTTTTTTTTTTTTTTTGTATTTAAGTACTAAGAAGTGACGAAACACCAAATATTTGGTTTGTATAATTTTCGTAGATGAATATTTCTTTAAAATCGCTTGAATAATCACATACGAGAACGCTCGTTTTTATCAATACTCAATTTCTGGCATTAATAAATTAATTCTTAGGCATCATTTTTTGTACCATGTCAAAAATAAATAAATTAATTTTTAAGTATGATCTTTATGTCATTAAAAAATAGGATAAAACTTTACTATCCCTGTTACATATTCTAAATTCCACAAGCAAAACTTTATCTTTTCTGTTATGTATACTATTAAATAAATGCGATATTTCTCTTTTTTGGGAGTATATGTGTGTGTGTGTAAGAGGGGGGGGGGGGTGCTCGCTTTTATCCATTATTCTAGTATCTTATAGGAGCGTTTATTTTATTTCATATTTTAATATTTAGAATAATATATCTGGAAATTTCATAATCTATAACCAAAAAAAAAATAATAATAATAAATTGCTTTTATAACGCGTCAAAAAAAGGGGGGGGGATAACAAACTTTGCAAATTTCCTTATTTTAGGTGTAATCTCAACAAAGGCCTTGTTCAAGACCATACATAAGGCGATTCTGAAGGTGACTCATCCCCCCCGCCCCCCCGCCCTAGCATCACTGATATTTTGAGCCTTTCCTGGAAAAAATTCCAAAGTTACCCAATCAATTTCTGTTCCGAAAATCCAAATGAAATTCTGTTTAAAAACCAACTTAGTTTTGAGGCCCTTTCACAATTTTGCAGAAATACTAAATTGTAACTAAAATACGCGTTTCAAAACTAGCTCATCCTATTGCACTAATATGATGTTTAATATTGCACTAGTTATACACTCTATTTTTTAATCATCCTATTATTTTCTTTGCATGAAATTAAGTTATTACAACAGTTGAATAGGAAACATAGTATCTAGAGAATGAATATGCATTAATTTATCTTTCTGCTTCGGAGAGAGAGAGAAAAAGAAAATATGAACCGTCCCCCCCTATTATTCCCTTCTAACTACGGCCTCTAATCTTGTCCCTAGCTTATTATCATTTTTTTTTTGTCTGTTTGTTCAATTAGCAATTAAAAATACTAATGCTATTGATCAAAAAATTTTATTATTTTTAAAAATACAATTTTAAGCTAATAAACAAGCATTTCAAATAATTTAAGTTTTTAAAAACCCTCATTTTTATTTTAATTAATTTCTTTAAAATTATATATGTAAATAAATAAAAAATAAACAAAAAATAAATAAATAAGTGAATTTATACACGCACAAGCTTAAAATGAAGTAGTTATGTAAAGAGCATTCTCGTATGCAAACATTCGCACATTTTCCAGTTTTCGCATTAGTAGACATTGACTTAAAATAAACATTTCTACATATAAAATACATATAAAATATATGACGGAATAAAATTTCGCCTTGCTTTTAATATAAAATGAATAATGCTTACTTAAAAGGCGATTAAATAAACAATTATAGATGTTAATAATTATAGTATTAATCTTGTATAGTTATAGACGATTTTTAAATAAAATAAAATAAATAAAATAAAATTTTAACATCTATAATTGTTTATTTAATCGCCTTTTAAGTAAGCATTATTCATTTTATGTTAAACATTTCTATTCACATAACTGTGTTATAATGCCTTTAATATGTATGCTGAATTAAATATAAGCATAGCATTTTTTTTCTTTCGTGTCCTGTTTTTTCCTTGTCCCCTCTTTTTCGGTCACATTTTTTCTTTCTATTTTTCTCCGCCCTTCTTTTTTTCTGTCTTTTTTCCCTTTAAATAACACGTTTTTTTCAGATACACTTTTCAGATGTGTGTTCTCCCCTCCCCCCTGTCCAATTTATTTAGAATTGAGAATTATATACTCTAGAGGTCTGCACAGGCCCGGACTTCGCCCGCGGGCCGGCCGGGTTGATAAAAAAAAAAAAATTCGGGCCTGCTGATCCGTTCTGAAGATTTCAGCAAAGACAATAAAATATGAGGTATTTTCAACGAAAATGGTTTTAACGAGAATAAGCGTAAATGTGCGTCACGAGCTTTACTAGTTCGACTACATCAATATAAAAATGTAGAGTGTAGACATCGGTATCAGAGAGTTACATTGTGTGTAACCCGTTTTAATATTTTTTTAGCTGACTCATGCCGGGCCGAGATCAAGCTTGTATTACTTTTCTACACATAGACTGGTCGGACCGGAACTACACTTAATTGTCCTCAAGATCTGTAGGGCAGAAAACATGATTTGTAAAATTATTAACAGTGATAAAGAACTTATGTTAGCTTAATCTTTGGATATATACCTCTTGATGGTTTCTAAATTAATTTCTCAATAATGTGAAAGTTTGACACATTTTCTGATTAATTTTAAATTGTAAAAGTATGAAAGTGATAAGCCTAACTATTGAAGGGATTTGGAATCGAATAGCGTTTTTCATTTTTAAGTAAATAAAATACTTGTATAACCTTGTTGAGATATAATAGTTACTCAAAATGATTGCAGGTTTTTCTCCCTTTCCATGCTATCGCTTCCAGAAACTCTATTCAAAACGCTAATTATGACAGTATTTTATTTGCTTACAGTATTTTTAAAATGCTTGTATCAAAAAATGGATAACACCATTTGATTATATCGTTTCTCAATATAGATACCTGCTAATCTTATGCGTTTCTGAGAAAAAATGAATTCATAAATGTGTCAGAAAGGAGCTTCTTTGAATTTAA
Source organism: Maratus speculifer (assembly GCA_964019185.1). Taxonomy (NCBI): domain Eukaryota; kingdom Metazoa; phylum Arthropoda; class Arachnida; order Araneae; family Salticidae; genus Maratus; species Maratus speculifer. Next base: position 36,695,754 of record CAXHSM010001376.1, read on the forward strand.
GAATGGATTTGGATTTAAAATATTTAATAAAATTACATAGAAATATTTTTATAAATTTTCTTTTATTAAAGAGCTTCAAACGTAACGATGTTTTTAGATTTATTTCCTTTTTCTTTTATTGTAAGCCTTATTAATTTTTTAATGAATCTTCATTCGAATGTTGAAAACCTAAGAATCTAAGTAATCATTAATGTTGTTAATGTGTATTTCCTGTAAAATATACTGTAAAATCCTTCCATAGATATGTATGCAGTATTCCTTAAAGGAATCTTAATTTTATGATAAAAATATCAATTTTTTAGAAATCGTAGAAATTGTAACAGGCCAAAACGGACCGGACCGGGCCTAAAATATAAACATTTAAACGGGCCGGGCCCGGAAATTCCGGCCCGTGCAGATCTCTAATATACTCATGTGTACATATTACCTTGATGTGATGGAAAAAAAATAAAGTTTTAGATCACTCATTTTATTGTAAAATTTCCATTCTTGAAATTTAAAATTCAAGATATAATTTCAAACTTATGGGGTTTTTTGTGTGTGTTTTACTTTATATCAGAATTATTTAATTTCAAAGCTTTGTATGAATTCAAATTTTTAAATTTTACTCCAGGGAAATGCATGAGAAAGTGTGTTCATTATGTCTCGAATTTGACACCATCGCCCCACCCCTTCTTAAAACAAAATCATGTCTGTGCTGCTGTATGCAAAATTCAGTAATAATAATAAAAAAAAAACTGTTAAAATTAGTTCAAAGAACACTCCCAGTTGAGTTTCCTTTTCTATAAATACAGAAATATAAATTCTGTCTTTGTCATTTATTAAATACTTAATAGAAATATTAGTATGATTAATTAGATTTAATATTAGTAAATTTAAACGAAAAAAAAAAAATCATAGTAGAAAATAAAATAACCGTTAACTTAAAACTATTTTAAATTTGAGAATTCCTTTATTAAGGCATTTTTTTTATAAATGTAATTATTTGTAACGTATTGCAATAAGAGAAATATTCTACATTCGAAGTATTCCTATAATCCAAGCTTTCTTATAGAACATTTCAAGCAAATATTTGTGTAAAAATATCACACCTTGTTACTTTAAAGGAAATGGCTAGTAAAAAATCCTGAATATCATTTTAATAGCAGTTAAAATATTCTTCTGCATCAGATGGAAAAAATAGAGTTTGCATTCGCTTATATTCCTTTATTTTTTGTTTCGGTGAACACAACCCCGATTTTTTCACCTGATGAAAGGAGCTGTTTTAACTATCCTGGAAACTACATACATGTATATATATTTTATTTTTTTCTGAAATATCACGAAGTTCTTTTACATAGTTTATAAGATCTTAAGGTTTATATTTAATGAAGTTTTGTGTACATTGGTACCGCTAAAGATAATTTTTATCCCGACAAAAAAAAAAAAAAAAAAAAAAAAAAAAAAAATACTTTGTTCTAAAATGTTTTTTCAAATCACATTTGAAAAAATTATTCCTATATTTTGCGATACAAAAATTTAAAAAACAAATTTATCATCATTTTAGTATCGATTTCCAAACTTCTGCAAGAGAATAACATTACATCCTTTTGTAATCTTAACTAAATCCGATATTATGTTGTAAATTGTAATTAAAAACATTAGTTAATGATTTTTAGTTGGTTATTAGTTCAAACATTTTTCATTTTATAAATTTTGAAATCTAAAAATACATTCTAAAATCATATTTAATTATTATCTAATATTGTTACATTCTTTGTCTGATATTTTAATCGACAAAACAGTATAGGGTTTTCTTTCGTTGTTTTGTTATTTTCTATTTTTCATAGAACTTTTTAAAGCATGAGTTTCTTTGATAAATTTATCTATGGCGCCTCATCTAGTTCAAAAATCTATTCTTTAGAGGCTTGATTTAGTAAAGAAGTGAAACCATATATGAATTTAAATATGAAGTTAAAAATTCATTTTATCTTATACGTTTATAATAGATCTGAATCAATATTTAAAAATCTTAAATTAATTTTGCTACATTCTTGGGTTTTGATAAAATATTCTTGAAATCCTGCTTTTCCTTTTTAATTAATTATATATTTTTTAACCTTCTAAAATTATACTTTGCGGAAAGTCTTTAATCTAAGGTATCTTGTATGAAGAATAATTCCTAATAATTTTGTGTAATTAAAAATATTAATAAGTTATATCTGAATTTAACTGCATGTTATATCAAATTAAAAAAATCTGCTTGGTTAGGTTATTAAAAGTGATGTTTTTAGCTAATTAAATTAAATTTACTTATACTTGTAAAAAGCATAGCAATGTTTAATTATATCTTTTTTTACTACAGTAAAAATAAATAAAACTATATTAAGACATGTATATTAGCTACAACTAATTTATATCAAGAGAGTTTTTTACAAAATAGTTCATAAGCTATAACTCTTAAAATCAGTGCGAAAATATCACGTTTTCTATTTGTCTTTTTTTTTTTTTTTTTCTTTACTTCAATGCGATTTACCTGTTTTCAAGAATGCTTGCAATCAACACATGTTCCCTATTACAAAAAGATTCCCCAATTTCTTCTAGAGGAGATTATACAGGGATTAGTTTCTTCAGGTGTCCAAGGGTGGGAGACCGGTTGTCAGGGGAAGTAGAAATTGAGTGTCCTTGCTAGACACACACACAATGGTCTTGAATAGATTATTGATTACCCGCAAATATTGCAGGGGGAAAAGCAGTTTTTTGAGAAACACATATAATGACTTAGCTTTCTCAAAGAATGAACATTTACAGAAACACAAAATATATTTTCAGTAAACCTTTCTGAAAGGTTTTGAATGCAGAGAGCTTGACTGCCAATGGGTTAAAACAAACCCTAACTTTTTTTTCAATAGCAGTAGCAAAATCTGACAGAAAAAATGAACTGTACCTCCTCCAATTAGCCTAAAAATAAATTTTTATACAATCCATATGATAAATTCCAAGATATTAATTATTTTAAACAAATATATTTCAGGAGGTGTATCTAAATTGAAGTTTCGTACTAGATTGTTTATTGAAAGACTCCTCTTCTTGATCCAGGGTTCCTTGATGCCACACTAGCATTCATTGAAGACTGCTAGATTACAGGATAGCAAAAATTATGAAATATCTAGTCAATTCTATCGTAGACATTCCCTTAAACCATTATTTTAAAAGTTTTCTAAACGTATTTTGAAAATTACTTGAAAGAAACATTTGAAATTGCAGATTTCGATAAAGCAGGACTTAATAAATCTAAATCCATCAAAAAAAATTGTGCAAAAAGTCGCAATTTATATTTTTTTCAAATATTACTTTCACAATTCATATCATAACTTTTTTTAAAAATCGAATGTATTTTTTTTTGAGTTTTTAAAAATTCACATTAGGATGATAAATTCAGGAAACAGTGAAAAAATACGAAATTGCAATTTAAAATTAGAAACACTAAATTTTGAATGTTTATAATTCAAAAACTTATCATTCAAATGACATGAAATTTCGTATTGAGATGTAGCTTTAACCGAAGATTTGAAATATATTGTAACAATTACGCATTGCCATTTTTAAAAAAATGAAGTTTGGGTTAATTTTAATATGTAGATAATCCTGTAAGCAAATTTTATATACATCAGTTTAAATTAGACTCTATTTACAATCGATAGGTACTCGAAACGTTCTTCTAATTTGTTGAGGAGTTAGTAGAGGGTTTTAATCGAATAAATTTTACTTACAGCAAATATTAAATTTGTTTATTTAATATTTACTTGCAGTAATTTTTTTATACTTTTAATATACCTGAATTATATTTTTTATATTTACATACAGTAAATATTAAATATAAAAATTTAAAAATAGGGGTCTGCATGATTTTTGAGCATATTCTAGGAGGGGGGGGGGGGGAATCAACCCAGGGCTGAAGAGTAAGTTTTAAGCTTTTTTTTTAAAAAAACATCCATCTGTAGCAGATATTTTCATTTGGCAGCGCAAGAGTGCATGTACCCACAAAAGTGATTCAAATAAATCAATCTTCTAAATTTATTTAAATGGTATAAATATTTGTTCAACAGGAAATTTTACTTAATGAGTGTAATGAAATAAGTATGACATAGAAACAAGACACATTATAACATATTAATTTTATGAGTTTGTTCTAACCGAAAACAAAAACGAGAAGGCTACATCATATTAAATAATTTGTGTGCAATAAATATTTATTCAACTGTCTTTAATATGGAAAATATATAAGATTAAATATCAATTGCAAAGAAAATATTGTAACTAATAACACAATAGACACAGTGTATATTTCTAACATGAGAATAGACAAGTGATATTTTTCTAAATGTAAGATAAAGATAAAAAAAAATTTTTTTTTTTAACTTTTTCATTTACATCAGTGCAACCACAGCACTTATTTGCAACAGATCTAATAGTATGAAGAGCAGAATTTCAGATTCTACTCTTGGTTTCTTAAATTGTTTTTACATATTAGGTAAGTTTTAATAAAACTTATGTAGGAACTTTAGGTCCTATCAATTATATAAAAGATATTTACCTTCAGTAGAACAGAATACAATCAAATTCAGTCTATGAAGAACAGAATGTTTTGAAACGAAACTTTAGGAAAAAAGAAAAAAAACTAATAATGCATTTAATGACTTTCGGCAGAATAAAACAGATGACACTTTCAATAGATGGAAATTCGTGTAGTCATGCTATCAAACCACAAAATTGTATAATTTTAGTTAAAGATTAACCAAAGAAACTCTGTTAGCATTAACTTATTTTACTAAAGAGAGTGAAACGGATAAATTCACACTTTAAAATTTACCTGATATTACAGATACAGCGAAAACAAAATGCCAATGCAAGAATGATTCATGATTTTATATCATTTCTGCTTGAAAAAGATACATTCATTTGAAAAAGAATGCTTTCGAAAAATGGCTCAATTGCTCCATTGGTATTCAGTGTGTAGATGAATAATTACGATTATTTATTAATAAAACTACTGCAATGGCAGTATGCCTTTTTTTTTAATCTCTGGTCATAATAGTGGCTATCAGACAGCCATTTACCGAAAAAAAATTTACCAAACAGTCTAAGCTTAATGAGATGTTCAAAATCAAATAGTGTCACATTTTCTACTTGAGAAAACACTTCAGTGTTAGATTTCGAAATTTTAACTAATGCTTTCTGCTCCTTTTTTTAAAAGAAATGTTTCATTTTGTTAATTGTAATTAGTTATAAATTGATTCATTATTCATGAATGAAGTAATCCATCGTGATTCATTCAATGTATTGGCATCTGTACTCTGGTTATGTTATTTTAGTCAAAAGAGAGAGAGAGAGAGATATGAGATGTTGCTTTAAAAGTTACCTGATTTTATGAACTTGGCGAGATGCAAGATGCCAGTGTAAGAATGAATTGTGGATTTTATATATTAATTCTCCTTGCATCCATGATGCGTCCTCCAGATGCATCTATTCCTTTAAACAGGAACGAGTTAGAGAATTAGTTCCATTGATATCATACAGTGTTGTAGCATAATTACTTTATATTGAAACTCCTATAATGTCAATTTGACTAGTACTTTTTTTCATACCTGCTTCTAATTCTGGTTATTATATAGCCACTAACCGAAACAAGTTTTACCAAAGAATCCAAGCATAAATTTGTGAGTCCTTCAAAATCAAAGTGTCAAATTTTACATTCGAAAAAATATTTAAGTGTTAGATTTGAGAATTTTGACTGATGCTTTCTTCTCCTTCTTTATAAATAAATGTTTTATTTTGTTAATTGAAATCATTTATGAATTGTTTAAACATTCATGAATGAATTAATCATTGTGATTCATTTATTGTAAGTACTTTTTTAAAGTTGCTATTCGACTAACCAAACATTAAGTTTACCTGTGAGTCAAAAATTTTAAATGATTGTAAAAGTCAAGTAAAATGAAAGTTGCAACACATAAAATTTTGAGTCATAATGCTAAAAAATCACAAATTTTAGAATTTTCACTAAGAGAATAACTAAAGAAACAGATCTTACTTTAATTCATTTTTTGTAAGGTTCAGTTAATTGATTTAAAAAATTAACTAATGCTACACAATACACTCATTACAAAAATACAGACGCCAATACCGTATTTTCCGGGAATAACGCTGCACCGAGTATAACGCTGCACTTTGTTAAAAATAAAAAACTAGTTTAACACCGCACCGGGTATAACGCCACTAAGGGTATATTCCCACATTCATTATTAGAGCAATGAAATAAAATTATTAACTGATATAAAGTAAAACATTTTGATCTTAAATAAATAACTTATCATTTTTTGTTGTACAGTTATTTCAATGAAACATGAACCTCATCCATTTGCTGTGCCACAATTCCTGTTAACTTTTGCTAAATTGATAACATTCAGCTTAAATTTTGCAGAGTAACTGCGGCACTTACAATTCACATCTGAAGACATATTTAAGGTAAAACTTACTGCAAAATACCATTAATCCTTCCCCCAAATGTGATGAAAAATCATAAAATAATTATAGGGGGGCACTTACACAGGATTTTTCCGCGATTGTTTCACCAAATTTGCAGGGATGAATCATGATAAATTGAATGAATCATGAATCTTTGGATGAATCATGAATTTTGACACTTGAAGCAATACTTTAAAAAATTTGCATTTTTTTTTTAACCCTCTCACTGACAAGCCCGTCTATAGATGTTCCCTAAGCTCCAGGTTTCACTGCAATGCAAGCAATAATTAAAATGATATAACTCAGTTGATTTAATGGATTTTTAATACATTGTGTAATGATTAACACACTCAAAGATAACATTCATATTCGTAAATAAGATTTTTCTATAATTTTGAAAGAATCATATTTTTTTAGCAATTAAAACAAAATGCTGAGAAAACAACATTACAATTTTGCCCTTTTGCAAGACTGTCAGAGGGTTAAACGTAAATTCTGTCGAAAAAATGCAGAAAAAAGAAGAAATTTGTAAAAAAAAAAACAAAAAAGCATGAAATTAATTAAAAAATCTTGAAAAAACGCACATTTCTAAGGATTCATGATTTTCTCGCGATCCTTTAAAGAAATTTGCGCTTATTTTTCATGATTGTTTGGCGAAATTGGCATTTTTTCAGCGATTGTTTTGGAAGGGAGGGCGCTTTCTCGGGATTTTTTGAAAATTTAAAATTTTTTATAAAGTGGGGAGGGGCCAGATTAACGGGATTTTATGGTATATCAGTAAATTAAAATCAATATTAAGCATCAGATTCTTTAACCTTAAAAATATAATTCCACATGCATGTGTATAATTACAGCGAAAGCAACGAAAGTTTAAATTTGCCGATCTGTTTTAAAAAATTTTAAATTAATGACTAGTCCTATTTACAATCCGCACCCAGTTATAGGCCGCACTTTTGTTTACAAAACAAAAAAATCTAGTTTAAAGCTAATCTAGTTAAAATCTAGTTATTCCCGGAAATTATGGTACATCACCAGGAACTTTCTGAGATACAATCTTGGAAACAGTACATTTTTGGGCAATATGCCCCCGATGTCCACAAGAAAAACACTGAGTTCTTTCATTTTTTCTAACATACTTCTTGGGTGTTTCATGGCTTTGTATTTTTCCACTATCTTTTGTTTTTAGTGCACTTTCACAATTTTCAATAACTTCTTGATAGTTTTTGCTATTGTAGCGCAGCAATTTTTTCTCTTCAACTATTAGGTGCGATTTGACAATTTTTGTTGACAAAGTGTCTTCATCATGTTTTTAATTTAATATTAGGCCTTCATATTCCTTGGGTAAACCCATCAACATGTTGAGAGTAACGTCTCTGTTCATGAATCCGTGTCCGCAGAAAGACACCTTACAATGCAATTCCATTAATCTGCCTAAATAGGACCTTACATTTTCACCACTATTCATTTTTATGTTGAAAAATTCTCCGAGTAGCTGCAGTGTATGTAATAATCCAAACTTCGTGTGGATATCCTTTAAAGACACCCATGCATCTTTTGCCAGAATACAATCGGTGATATCGTCCAAAAAGTTGTCTTCAACTACGAGGAAGTGGAACGTAAGTGTCTTTTCATTAAATTTCCTTTCATCTTCTTTTAATTCTGTGCTGTAGCCTGGATCAATGGCTTCCCAACAGCTCATTTGCACTAGCACAGCACGCGTATGGATACTCCATGCTGTAGAATTATCTCCATTTAGCTTCAAAATCTCTAAATTGTTCATTATGCTGGTTAGGCTTAGCGGCTTTATTCCGTCTACTTTTCGTAATTATCCATCATATGCTAACTCAAATATGAAAAACTTCTTCAGAAATTCGTGCTGATAACGTGTTAGAAATAAAGCATTTATAACAGATAATATTGCAAAAATTAAGAAGATAAAAGAAAAAATCAGAACTCATAAAAGAAATAGCGTCAAAGAAAGCACTTACATTTAGTTTATTAGAAAAAAGGGAAGTTGCCATCAGGCTACTACAAAATTATAACTGTGGAGTTGAGACATTAGCAATGTTTTGGCATAAATGCTAGCTCGAGTAACGAGAATTTTTAACAATGACCACAGCATTTTTGGATATATATGTATGTATACATACAATATATGTATACATAGATATATATATGTATATATAACTGGCTCCTGGCCAATTAAAAAATACCATTTTTTCTTCCAAATCCTTTAAACTATCTCTTTGATTTAAATATGTTTGTTTTAGAATATAAGAAAATTATATTCTCAGCCAAGAAATTTAAAATTTTATTAGCTAAAGGAGATTTCTTAAATAATAATTCAGAGAATAGTTTTAAAAAGTATAAAGTTTATTTATAAAAAAAAATCTTGTTTACCAAAAGGAAAATATCTGTTTTAAATATTGAGTAAAATGTAACCTTTTTAACACTTTCAAATTCTAAATATCAAAGTATTCAGCATGATTGTTACGGCTAACTTATCACCATTTCTATTCGACTAGCCTTCATTCTGTTCACCTACGTGCCGATATTCGGTTCATCTGTGAGCCGAATATTTTTAATGACTGTAAATGACAACGAAAATGAAAGTTAGGACACTTAAAATTTTGTGTCATTATACGATCAAATAGAAAGTTATAAAATTCTCTTTAGAAAAATAACTTAAAGAATCTTACCACTGATTTATTTTAGAAAAAAGGATGGATCAGTAAAGCACATTCATATCGTCCATGTTATCGCAAGAGAGACGCCAAAGAATGAATGAATCACGATAGAAGAGTTCATTCATGAATATTGATTCAATCAATAAATCTACTGCAAAAGAAAATTTTAAACTAACAAAACAAACATTTATTTATAAAAAAGAAACAGAAAGAACTATTCAAAAATCTAAAAACTAGCACTTAAATATTCTCACGGTTATAAAATCTGACGCAATTTGAATTTGATTAACTTACAAAAATTATGCTTAGATTTTTTTTGTAAAGCTTGTTTCTATTAATGGCTGACTGATAGCCAGTATTTCAATTAGAGATTTAAAAAAAAAAATACTAGTTATATTGACATTGTACCAATTTAATTAATAAATACGGACCCATTTTTCGTTTTTACTCCTTTTATATGATTGATAGATCTTTTTCAATGAATCATGATGTAAAAAAATCCACGTAGTGTTTTTTTCTGTCTTACCCTGTTGTAATTTTTGGCAACTTTTAAACCTTTTATTGATCTCACTCTCTTTAGTAAAGTATGTTAATGCTAATATATTGTTTTTAGTTAATCTTCAACTAAAATTTGCGGTTTGATAACGAAACTGCACTGTGACCAGTGGCGCAGCCGGAATTCGGTTCTAGGGGAGGTTTTGAGTTTCTGATAAAGGTGATTGATTGTTATTTGAATCGCCGGTTAATAGAATCAGTACTAATTAGAATATTCACTGCATAATACTTAAACTCAAAGAGTATCTGTGTGGCAGGAAATCTTCATTTTTTTTAGCATAATGCGTTTAAGAAAAGTGACTTAGTTCAAATAAACAATTTTAACTTAACTGATTCATGTAATATGTACTTTCACAATTTTAAGTATAATTTTCGCCAATTAATTAAATCATTTTATTAAATAAAATCTGATACAATATAGCGGTGGATTCCGAAATGCGCCAAAACATTTAAATATTAAGTTTGCTTTTGATTCATATAAGCGGCAATTATTGCGATCTTTCTTAGCTCTAGGAGGGGTTTTAACCCCAAAACAACCCCCTTGGCTGCGCCACTATCTGTGACAACTTTCATTTTCTAGAGAATCAGTCCCTTAAAACATCATTAAAATGTTTTATTTAGAAGAGACAATTTTATTTATTTATAATTAATTCAGCTAATATTATTCGAATGTAAATGTAAACAAAGCAAGTTTTTTAACGTTTAATACTAATACGTTAATACCATTGTACATTGTCTGAATTTGGTTGTATCCTGTTCTATAGAATGTAAATTTTTTTTATGTAATTGAGAGCATACTAAAGTTTCCTATATAAATTTTATCAAAATTTAAATAAAATATTAAACCAATTTAAGAAAGCAAGAATCTAAAATTCCAATCTCTTCACAATATTATATCCGTAGCCAATAAGTGCTCTAAATGCATTGATATAAAGAAAAAAGTGGTTGATAGTTTTCTTACATTTGAAAAATAGCTTTTGTTTATTCTCATGCTAGGATGATACATGAGAATAAACAAAATCGTAGTTATCTTTTTATCTTCAACTATGCTTACAACATTTTATTTTCTTTGCAATGTCATCTATTCTTTTAAAGTTGTCATATTAAAGTCAATTGCAGAAGTATTTATTTTGTGACACAAATTATTCAATATGATTTAATATAATTATTTAAAATGATGTAGCTTTCGGTATTTTTGTTTTCAGTTGTAACAAAAAAACAGAAAATTTATGCAGCATATTTTCTTCTTATTATCTGCAGGGTCACATTATCCACAGTTATATTTTTTGCTAATTAAAATGGATGTTGCTGCATTATCCCCACCACTGTAAAAAAATGCACTGAAATTGGAAATTTCAAATCTTGTAAGTAGATGGTACTAGTCACCACTGCTTCATTAAGGTGATATTTTTTTACTCCATCAAATGCATGAAACAATGATAAATTTATAAACAGAAACAAAAAAATTTTAGTAGATATACAAATCATCAAGATTTTTTGTAAGAAATAAATATTTCAAATAATTTAAAAATGAAGAAGAATACATTTTGCATTAAATTTTCATAATTCTGGTTTTAAATTTATTTTTAATTCATTTGTGTAACTAACAAATTTTTTCGTATTAGACATTGCATATCACATATTAATAATATGCAATCTTTTAGAGAAAATGGTGACAAATTTGCTTGCATGTGATTTTCATAACCATCGCAGAATACTTTTTCATGAACAGAAAATAGATTATGACTGTATCTTCCCATTACATTAAACGCTAAGATATTGCATCTGCTGGCAAAATCTATTGTATATGAGAAACATTATCTCTTCGCATGATTATTCTTATTAGCAACTCAGGGGGGGGGAGAAACCTTAGACTATCTAGATTGGCCTATAATACACAGCAAATAATTTCAGACTTTTTTTAGCACATAATCCCCAGATGATAGACCAAAAAATCTGGTGACTTTCTAAGCAAAGAAATAAATTCCATTAAATTCCTTAAGCCATTGGAAATAAATTCTTCAAATTTTGGAAACACAAACACTTTTTAATCTAGATGTATGAGACAGCTAAATTTTAAGCTTGACATATAAAATGATATCAAGCATAAACATATTTATAATTTACTACGAAATAACCGAACAAGTGGCTCTAATCTTAATCTAAAAATCTATTGCAAAATATTATTTAAACAAGCCTAATGCTTAATGAATCAAGCTAACACACTACATAATTTTTCCAGAAGGTAAAATCACAGTTACTTTAATAATATTGATGCTTTCTTGAATCATCTGAATCATCAAAAATTTTATATAACAACATTGAACGCACTGACTGCACTAACGAAGTATTTTTTTGTTTTGAGAAAATTTTCAAATTAAGAAATAAGGAGTTTTTTTTAGCATCTAGTTAAGTGTCACTATTTTTAACTTCAATAGTAGTCAGTATCAGTTGAGTAAAATAAGCTATGTTTAATCTTCTTATCTCCTTAAGCCTTATTGAGGCTCCTACTTCAAATTGCAATATTTGAAAGAAAAAAAGGCAGATTTTTTTTCATTTAGTAACACCATTAAATCATTTAAATACATAGGAAGCTTCTAAAAAATTGCATTAATCATACTTAGATGTAAGTACTAGATAATTTACAATTGTTGCTTCATTGTTTTAAAAGAGAAATGAAGTACTTTTTTGAGTTGCTTAATTTTTTTGTGAGGTAGAAAGTGTTTTACTATTTTTTAAACTTCCCTTAATGTGTGCTTGCATGCAAATTAATTTTAAACATACCAGATTCCTTAAAATATGTTTTCTGTGTCTTACACTAGGCTTTAAAAAAATATCTTTTCCTACATGATTTAAAGTGGTATTTTTGAAGTATTAAAAGTAAAAAAGAATTTTTTCTCTACTTTAAGAATAATTTGAAGTCGAGAGGATTAAAAAAACAAGGAATATGAAAGCTAAATTTTCTTCCCGGCACATACGAAAGGTTTTTTGTTTATTGATATGTAAATATTGGATAAAAAAATATGAATATTTGTTTTAAGCCTTACAGCCTGTTAAAACCTTCCAAAACTACATTAATTTTTAAAATGATGTTATAAATAAGGCTTCAAATTATCATTTTAATACATAAAATAGGAAAATCATTATTACAGTTAGGTTTCATTAAATTTGATGATGTGATTAAGAATTGAGCAAATTAAAATATTCGAATTGAGTTGCTATCTTGGCAGTCAAGGTTCAACCTTTTGAACCAAAAAAAGGGTCACTTCTATGACATAACATCTTAATATCAATTTAGTCTTTCCTGACAATAACAGAATGAAAGTTTTTCCTTTAATTAAAAATAAACTTTTAACATTTTTAATATAGTAGTTGAAAGTGTTTATTAATTTGCTTTGTCTATCTGTCTGGGCTCTAACCAGGGTTGGCAAAGAGGGCCCAGCCCTGAAAAATCCACCTGGGTTTTTGCTAAAAATCATTTCTACATCTGCAAATCCTTCTAATAGTACAATACAAATTTTCCTTTTAAGTCCAAAACCTAGGTAGTTTCTTTTGCAAAATCACATTAAAAGAAAAGACATATTTCTGGCAATTAAGGTGATAGTTTACTTCAGAATATTTATTTTTTCAAATTATTTATTTATTTTATAAGAATATATTTCAAATAAGTTATGCATTTTAATACAAAATACAGTAGACTCCCTCAAATCCGCACTCCTAAAACCCACAACTCTCTAAAATCTGCACATATTTTACAGATGTAAACATGAAACATTCAGTTCAGATGTAGGTGCCAAAATTGATTTTTTTTAGTTTTATATAAATTCCATACATTTTTTAATTTATAATTTTTCTTAAAGTTATTGAATTCATGTTTTTTCATGAAGAAAGAATAATTTATTTCTGAAAAAATAAACATATTGCTAATATCATTGGTAATCACAATCTTACCAATATATTTATGTATTAATCAAGCTTTTTTAGTTATTAAGTCTGGCTAAACCTGAAATAAAGTTTCATTATTTTATGATCCTGATGTGAATTAGTAATGTACCTTTATGAGGCAAGTTTCATTGAATAATTTAGGAAAAACATGTTTCCTCTTTTATAATGAATATTTAATTGTACATTATTGATTATTAACTTTACCTTTCCTTTTAGTATTTTAATCATTTTAAAAAATATCTAAATTTTTATTATTTTAGTTTATTACTTTTTTAAAATATTTTAGTATATTGTATGCATTCATTATACTTTTGATTTCATTATTAATTACATTCAAATTATTTTTTAAAAAATGTACAAAGCAATGACCAGAAATCCACAAAATTCTAAAATCCGCAAAACCTGTGGTTACAAGCTGTGCAGATTTGAGGGAGTCTACTGTAATTATAATTGATCTTTTTTATAGTTTACCAATCAAAATCACATTGACTTTAATTTTTATGTTAATATTTATAATTTTTTACTAATTTTTCACACTGCTCTGAGTCTAGTCTGTTCTGTAATTTAGACTATATGAATCCAAAAGTAGAGAAATTCCTCTTGATTTAGCAGAGCTAGATGGAACAGAATGCAGAGATTGGAAAAAAAACTACAAAGAAACATAATCTAACTTGCTTTTCTGTATTTTTCTTTCAAGAATTTCCCACCATTTTGAAGCTGAGAATCATGACATAATACTTTCTAAGAAAAGTGATTTTTGAAAATAGTCTGTCTTAAATTTTAAATGCCAATATTGCAGGTAACCACTATGAATGATATTGCATTATCCATTCATCAGTTTCTTCCCTTTTTGTTAAATTAAGCCTTTCCCATCTAAACTTTGCACTGATTATATTACCTAAGAAATGTTTGGTCCCGATGATCTTTTTGTAGCATTTCAGCATAATTTGTATATAATTGCCTTGTGTTATTTCAATTCGTATGATTCCATCAAATTTCTCCAAATCTTAACAGAACATGACAGTGTGGTTGTATATTTTTGCAGCTCATCAAGAGCTAGAGATATAATTGTTAGCTGCTTTTTTAAATTAAAACCCTCCTTTTCTCAAACACCATTGTTTTTTATTATTAAGTTTGGTAAAAATCTTAAATTCTTGCTAGATCTGTTTCAAACTTTAAGATAGCTTAGCTTGTAACATATGAAAAAAAAATATAAAAATGAATGCTGTGTCAAATAACTGCTATTTTCAGTAATAATTTCTGCAAAAATCTTAATTTCGTGCCTTAAAATGCCACTCCTTCGACTTATATGTCTACAAGTAGGTTGTTTAACCAAGTTTTGTTCAAACATATTTTTGTTAAGAATATAGCACACTAGCTGGTAGTGTGTGCGCAGTATGACTGCTATACAGTGCTAAATGCAGCGGCAACCTAGTTTGAGATATGTTCAGCACAACATTTGCATATCAATTGCAGATTTATTTAAAAAGAAGGCTCTTTCTGTGCATGCGTAGCATCCTCTACATAGTGTAGGCAGTAGAGATACGGTTTGAAAAGTACATCTAAATTAGAGATTTGTTTAAAAGGAGGGGTCTCCAGTAGTGCATGCTTTCGACCTCTTATGCGGTGACACAGGCAGCGGGGATCCGGTTCGAAGTTTGTTCGCATCAAGATTTATGTATAAGTGTACCAGCTCCACTAGCAGGCAAAGCCAACTAGTTTAATTATGATAGTTACTAATTATTATAACAACTTTAATTATTATAGTTACTACAAAAATAAAATTATTCATTGTGATATCCAAAATATAGTTAAAAGTGATAAGAACTGACTTTTATCACTTAAAATAATATTAAATTAATTATAATAGTACTATTGTTATTAGTATTAATAATAATTAACAGGGATTACTAATAGTATGAAAATTATTTTATATCAGTTAATAAACTTATTCTGATATTATTTTTAAGTTTTCTATTGATATTAGTATTAATACTAATATCAGAATAGAATAAATTAACTGATATTATAAATTATATTAATTAGTTATAAATAGATCAGATGTAATTAAAAGATGCAACTTTATAAGTATATTTTTAAATGAGTACACACATATATTATTAAATATACAAATATACAGAATAACTAAACCTTACAAAAACCCAGAAAAACCCAGTTGGGTTGGGTTTTTTGTACAAAAACCCAGGTTTTTGTCAACCCTGGCTATAACTCATGTAGAGTCAGATTGATATAAAATTTACAGCCAAGGATCCATAACCAGCAAATTTCTATAATTCCCGTTACTTTGCGAATGTAAACAATGAAATAAACTATTAAGAAAATTTACAAATTTGTGATTAAAAAAAATTTTTTTAGAACAAATAATAAAAGGGTTGAAAATATCATTGTAGAAATATACTTTTTAAAATATAACTCTTATTTTATTAACAGTAAAAAACAAACTGTATTACAGAATATATGTAATTATTTTCATTTAAATGCACATTTATATAAGTTTTTTTTAATATAAAATAACATTTAAAAGGCATTTTTTGAGATAGCATATTAAATTAATTACTAGATTTCGTAGTTATCTTTTTATATTAAGCTGACTATAGAATTAAAATGTTTTCTTGGAATAATAGAATGATGTATAATCCATAATATTCTATAATCCAAAATGTTCTATAATCCGCACAACCTTTGGCCCCAGCTTGTGCAGATTATAAAACTTTGATTGTATATATGCCATGGCAATAGTGGCACTGAGATTGAAATGTGTGAACAGTTCATTTTATGGAATACTCGAAAGAATTCCATTACTTGACATTTTGCAGGAGAAATCTCTTGTGGTGCATTTTAATGATGTTACACTACTTCAAACAGATTGGAATTTGTATACATCACTAAAATTTACTGTAAAGTATTTACTATAGAATTGGGTGCATCTCTAATGGGTCGTTTATTGACAGGGACAAACAAAAGAATGTGACCACAGTACTGCCTATGAACCATCATAACTGGAAATATATTTTCAGTTGGGGTGCGGATTTGAAAATTTAATTATTTTTTTCTCTATTACTATAAATTTATTGAACCTGTAAAGATCTATTCAAAATAGCTGAAGTACATTTCCATTTATTAAAATGACTTGCTGTGAATTTTTAACTGTGCTCTGCACGTATTAGATCTAATTTTAGCATGTGATTAATCATAAATACAAAAATATAGATCCTGTACAGAGATGCACAAAATGATTGGATATATATTTTTTTCGACTATGAATAATCATTGCAGAAATGGGGATTCAAAAGCACAATGCATTTTCCAAATCATTTATATAGACATTCTCTGTCACCTTTTGTTACATTATTTGAAATTAGATAGAAAATGTTTCATAATTTACGATGGACGCAAGGTTACTTGTTCATACTTAAGATAAGGTTTCTATGAATGATTTAAAATAGTTGCATAATAAAACAAAATTAAAATAATGCATTTATATTGCATATTTTAATTTATTTCTCTGTTAAAAATAATACACTATTCTTTCAAATATCTGCTACTAATTTTAAATTAAAGTAAAAATTTCTGGTTTATAAAATATAAGTTGGCCTGCTTTGTTTTCATTTACTTTTAGTTAAATTTTTAAACATTCAAAACTTCGCAGTGGAAAATGTGTTTTTAGGCTTGAAACATTATTTAAAGTATATTTTAAAATTATTTTGCACATTTGTTCAATTGCAGTTTGTAAATAATTCATAAAAAAAATTGTTGTGAAAAGTTAGCCTGACTGGTATTTGAACTCAAAAAGAAAAATCTCAAATCAAGCATGCTGCCAACCACTCTGCTGAGCCAATTGTCAAAGAACAAAGTCTATCCATTTAAATATTACAATGTAAACATTGAGACTTATTTACTAAACAGTCTATGAGTACTGTATTTTATGACTTTCATAATTTGATATACTATCTACATACTGACTGCTATCTATATACAGAAATGCTCACTGAATGTTTTGTCTCACAACTTAGAACCTCCCCTTCTTAGTATAAAACCAAAATGTCTATCGATCTCCAACATTTTACTTCCAGTTTTTGCTGAAAGATTTTTTTTATTATTATTATAACATTGTAAAGGTGCACCTTTGGATGTTTATATGAAAGTCACATTTTCTCAAGATATTTTATTGGTTTATTTTCTGAATCAATAAAGTATGTATATAATAAATGTACAGGGTGGTCATAAAAAAACTTTGCGGATATATGGAGCTCTAGCGGCCAGTCCGCTCAACCAATCGTCATGAAATTTCAGATATAGCTATTCAGATGTATGAGCTCGAGATTCTGTGAACGACAACAAAATGGCGCTCACGGTTACGGTTATTGTTATAGAAACTCGAAAATTTCCAATGGCAACACCCATTTTTTTTTCATCGCAAAATGCTCAGCGCATGCGAAAACCCGAAAGAGCGTTGGAACCGTACGTGTATCGCAAGAAATGGACATGTTATGCAAGCACAAAAAACCGTTCTGTGAATCCTCTCCCCCATAGAAAAAACTCGATTGGGGGGAAAGGAGGAAATTTGCATATGACGCAAAGTCAGTACACTAATCTCTGACTACAATACAGGTCGGAGAAAATAAAACTTTTATTTTGAATATGCATTTTCCACATGGGTGCCATCTCAGGCAATTGCATGATGATGGCACCCATGTGGAAAATGTATAATCAAAATAAAAGTTTTATTTTCTCCGATCTGTATTGTAATCAGAGATTAGTGTACTGACTCTGTGTCACATGCAAATTTCCTCCTTGCGCCCCAATCGAGTTTTTTCTATGGGGAAGAGGATTCCCAGAACGGTCTTTTGTGCTTGCATAACATGTCCATTTCTTGCGATACACGTACGGTTCCAACGCTCTTTAGGGTTTTCGCATGCGCTGAGAATTTTGCGATGAAAAATAATGGGTGTTGCCATTGGAAATTTTCGAGTTTCTGTAACTATAACCGTAACCGTGAGCGCCATTTTGTTGCCGTTCACAGAATCTCGAGCTCATACCTCTGAATAGCTATATCTGAAATTTCATCTCGATCGGTTGAGCGGACTGGCCGCTAGAGCTCCATATATCGGCAAAGTTTTTTTATGACCACCCTGTATAACCCTATCTGTATATCGATGCAAATATATTAAAAAAATGCAAAAATAAAATAATTTATAGACACTGATAACAATATCATTAGGAGCATATGAGGGGGGGGGAGAGTGTGTACAGGAAAGATTATATATGATATAATAAAGGGGAGATTGGCTCCAACATTACCATAAAGTTGATAATATTGCATATGTACAGTCCATTGTCACATAAAAAACATCTGTCAAATGGGTCTAAAAACAAATTTTTCGTAACCATTGCACGTTACATAACATAAATTATTTTCAAACTGAAAAGGATGAAGAAATAACAGAAATTTGCTGAATATAGTTATAATTAACTCAGTAGGCCCATCTAATAATAACTTAAAATAACATTACTTGAAATATTATGCAAAAAATAAATAAATAAATAAAATAATTTCAAAAATATCGATCCAAACATCCCAAACTGAAAATGAGATCTTGCAATTACAGTTTCTAGACTTCTTAAACAAATCTCCAGAAATTCTTGAATTATTGCCTTAGATGGATGATCTTGTTTTGAAAGAAGGTTGGCATTACCAAATATTTCTTTTAAAAGAAAGTTCTTGATGATGCAATTTAGAGTTTATTGTACTATAAATCACTTTTACGTTTCTGGGACTGTGCAAATATAATGTTATCATTTAAGGGGGGGGGGGGGCTGGTGGTCTGGCACATGATATCGTAAGATATCTCTAGGGGAAGGGAGGATTTGTCTTTTGATATCGATATCATTTATGATCCACTCAAAATTTTTCTTTTTTTATCTGTAACATGTGTTTTGGTACAAAATATAACTTTTTTTAACTTGTTAGTTACTTTTATGAAAACATAAAGTTATTATTAAAATCACTAAATTATTTTTAAGTTATTTAATTCTACAGTATGTAATACCCCAAAGTTTGACATTTCTATTCTTCATTTGACATTCATATGGAAATGCATCTATAATCAGGGTTCGAAAAACCATAGGTGAAATACATATTCCATAATTTGAAATTAAATGATTTTATAATTATATAATAGTTTTAATAATACCTTTTATATTCACTTAAAAATAACATACTATACTGAAGTAAAGGAAATATACCACAAATAATTTTTGGTTGGATCAAAAATGTTAATGATATAAAAAAAACCCTCCTTCCCTTAGAGAATATTACAATATCAAATGCCAGACTCCCCCTCCATCTAAAGCAAAAAGGTTATATATGTACAACCCCTATCACATAAAAGCCATAGAAAAATATATGTGGAACAGAATGTCTACTTATATATGCACATATGTATCTGTATCTATACTCATGTTATACCTAAGACTGTAATTTAAAATAATTTAATGGATGAATTTCGTACTGCTTAAGAAAATGAAAATTATAAAATTCGCTATTTAATTCTGAGTTAAAATTTAATGCAGTTAATTAAATAGTGAATTGTACATTATTTTTTCTGTTTTCAGATCCAATGAAAAATAAAACTTTTTACTGAAGTTCAATAGTTAATTTCCTTGAATGAAATTTCCGACATTCTCTTCATACCGATACTTGGAAGAGGTTTCTGTTACACGAAATTAAACTTTACAATTCATGATGTCATCGATTATGCAAGAAAATTCTTCCTCTAGTGAACAGCATTTTGTTCCTCATAACGATGATGAAGAAAAGCATGTCTCTTTTGATACAGGGGGAAAGCTTTTTATTTGTGAAGTATGTTCCAAAAAATTTTCTAAAAAAAGTAATCTAAGAAGACATTTCGTGACTCACAGAGGAGAAAAACCTTTTGTTTGTGAAATATGTTCCAAAACATTTTCTAATAATAGAAATCTGAAAACACATATCTTGACTCATACTGGAGAGAAACCCTTTGTTTGTGGAATATGTTCCAAAGGATTTTCTCAGAATAGTACTTTAAAAAAGCATCTCTTCACTCATACTAGTGAGAAACCCTATGTTTGTAAGACATGTTCTAAAGCTTTTTCTGATAAAGGTAATCTAAGTAAACATATGTTGACACATACTGGACAGAAACCTTTTGTTTGTGGGAGATGTTCCAAAGGATTTTCTGATAAGAGAAATCTAACGCAACATTATTTGGTACATTCAGGCGAAAAACCTTTTATTTGTGAAGTATGTTCCAAGGGATTTTCTCAAAATAGTAAACTAAGAATACATTTCTTGATTCATACAGGAGAAAAACCATTTTTATGTGAAATATGTTCGAAAAGATTTCCTACACGTTGTAATCTGGAAAGACATCTCGTGGTTCACACAAAAGAAAAACCCTTTGTTTGTGAAATATGTTCAAAAGCATTTTCTGTTAAGAGTAATCTAAGACAACACCTTTTGAGTCATACAGGTGAAAAACCAGTTGTTTGTGAAATATGTTCCAAAGGATTTTCTAATAAGAGTGCGCTTAAACGACATCTCCATGTACATACAAGATAACCTTTTATTTGTGAAGTACGTTCTAAGAGATTTTCTCAGAATTGTCATCTAAGAAGGCATCTATTCACCCATACTCCAATAGAAAACTCTTTTGTTTATAACATATGCCTCAAACAATTTTTTACACAATGTAATCTAGAAAAACATCCCGTCGTTCATACAAAAAAACCCAGCTCGCGAAATGTCCTGGAGCAAACCGGAACTAAATTCTGATTCATAAAATTGTGGCAAATATTGTACCGGTTCGTGACACTATGGTATATTTCGCTCTGGTTCATACAATCATTACAACTTACTGATACAGTTCCAAGAAAACATAACATTTCTATTCTGGCTGAGGTTTTCCTGAAAAAATAATTCAACATTTGATGATACACATAAGATATAAAATCTTTATTTTTGACCAGTTATACCCACGGCTGTGCATCGATTGTGATAGTTCCAATATCCAATGAAAAAATTCACGAGGCACATGACTATTAAATTTTAATGATAAAATAAATATGGCAGGCCATACATCCTATTGTTTTAATTTTTAATCCTTTGATCTAAAGAAGATGGAAGCAGGCTGAATTAAGGCTTTATCAAGCAAATACTATATAGTTTACTGTTTTTTCAATAAGGTTTTTACTAATTAATTAGGATCTTGGATGCATATTTTAAATGCTTTTGTACGCTTAAAAATAAATATCTCAATACAATGCGTGTTCGATCAGTGAATTGTTCGGATAACGAACGCCTTGCAAATAAGTGAGAATAAGTTGTGCTGCTTTTCAGATTTGCCGAGCTGTATTTAATTACATATGTTGTCGATTTTGAAAACTTTTTAACAATTCAATACATATGGAACAATTAATTCATGGTCTGTCGGGACAGGCTGCCATGGATTATTAAATTTTTAATTATATTTCCCGTCGTCGCATGCTGCGCGGTTTCTGGCCAATGAGCTTCTTGACCTAGTTTATTAGTAAGAGAAATTTTTGAGCTAGAATATCGACCAGGGGAGCTAGGTGGTAAAGCAACAGCATGGTACACTGTCGACTAAAGGTTCGAGTCCTGCCAACGGCTAATTTTTCACTTCTATTGCATTATTGTATGTTGTTGGATTCAATTGCGTTAATTCAATTCAAGTCTTTCTTAATAGATATGTATCTTGAATAATTTTTAAATGAACCTCATATTTTTAAAATTTTGTCTTTAACTGCATTTTGTATGAACTATATGTCTGCTGACTCTAAGAATTTGGTGAAAAAAAACTGATATTCAGCAATAAAAAGGCTCAAAAGAAAAAACATTGATATTTAGTGTTAAATAACCTTGTAAAAAGATTTTTCTTTTAATTTTGTCTATTTCAGTAGTAAGCAAATTTAAAAAACCTTTTTGACTGAACTTTTTGAGATTTTCCAATTTCATAAATACGATTGTTATGCAACCCCCTGAGAAAAAGTCATAAAAAAATATCGATGATTAGTTGAAAAAGGAATACATTTTCTTCTTTATTTTAGCTCGGTTTTGTTAGCCTAATAAATAAAAAAAATTCTTTTCGTCCATGTTTTCTAATATTTCAGTAGTCATAAATGTATCCAAGTAAACTTTGTTTTGTTAGTACAGATATTATAAATTAATTTATGATATATTATATAATAGTAATTCTTGTTAAACTAGTTCTATAGTGAGAGATGTTGGGCCACTAAGCTATTTGCTCGGATCCCTTGCAACATAGTTTTAGTCCTGTTTACATTAAATTTGAATAATACGATAAAGGTACATGGATTAAAATATTAGAAATGTGTAGCTGTCTGGGCAATCAAGATAATTTTTTACAGTAACATTTTTTGAATCACTTTAGTCTTTCCTTTGGATGATAGGGCAATGAATTCGGTTAGTCTGCCTGCCTACTCCAACTAGCTGCCCAGTCTTCAAATCACATATATTCTGAAATTAATAAAATTGATTTATGTTATTGGGGCTGCTTTCGCAAGTTCAGTATTGAACAGGAAATGTGTAGCATTTATATGTAATTTTGCTCACAGTCGAAAAATAAGCAGTCTTGACTCAAAGTATTTTCCCAATGGATGTTTGTACTGATAGTATAGTAAAATAGAGTATGACAAATTCTGATTTGGGATTCACTGATATTAACTTATGCAGGGGATGAGGAGTCTTTTCTCTAAATCTTGTAAAAAATCTGTTCACAGCCTTTTTTTTTTTTAATGCAGAATGTAAACATGATTTAAGTTATTTTTTCTCAAAATTCCCGATAGAAGAAATTTTGGCATACGAAGAAGAATAAAATTTTTTAAAATGAAGATATATTAAAGATTCAAGATTAAGCTTTGGCAGAAAAAAATTACAAATCGAATAATCAAATTGTCATTCTTCTTTTCTTTCAGTTGGGTGTCTCTAAACCCTTGAACTCAACGTTAAAAATAAATTTAAAACACGAAACATTAAAAAGGAAAGAATAAATATATACAAGAGCTTTTTGTTACATTATGGATTCAGCAGTAATACCATCTTTTTGCATTACTCCCTTACACGGAGATAATCCGTTCTTCTTATGAACAAAAACGGTAGACAATGTTATTTTAACCCCCTCCCTATGTTCCCTATTTTTTTAATAATACCTTAATAAAAAATGTGATGTGATACATAACACTGATAAACAAGGTTTCTGTTTCTAACTAAGTATGTGGTGACTTTTATATTTTAGGTGGTGCTGTGAAAGAATATGCCATTAAAAAGTGTCCATCACCCACAGATTTTTAAAAAATTCAAAATCCTGAAAATCTCAATTTTGTAGTATTTATTCAACACATACACCTTATGAAATTTATCATTTGGTATTTTAGTAATGACAAGCTTTTAAATAAACATTTATAAAGCTTAAAATTAATATTTAAAACACTGAAAGTATGCATTGCTTATAAAGTTTCAGAAAAATATAGATTTTTGTAAAAAGAAATGATATTAATAAGAAATTTCATACTTTATGTAGCGGTAAATGTCTTATCTGTGGATGCTCTCTTATAGGTCATTGTTCCGAGTTATATTAACAATTTAAAGCAGACATTAAGCCACTTATATCATTACAATAGCATAAATCATCTTTTCTTTAAAAAAATTTTGAATATTTCTTATATCAATCTCGATTAGTAGATATCTTTGTATTGTTTTTCAGGAGATTCCAACCTTGCAATCTTGATCAAGTAATTCTGAGTTTTTCTTTATAAATTTAAGTCTCTCACAAAATCATTAAATTCTTTTTGAGTAATTTGGTGTGGTTCTTCATTTATGCCACGAGAATAATTCATATCAGATGTAGAGGAAGTTTCAGTTTCGTCGATTTCCATTTCTACTGCTACATCATCATATGCAAAATTCTCTGGAGGTTTCGGTATTTGTAAATCATCATTATGTAATGCTGGTCACATTGCTGAATCCAAGTTCGTGTACTTAATTTTATGTTTACTTCTTGCAAAGAATCCTTTAATTTTTGTAATACATTAGTAGCAGTCGGTTATTTGATCCTTCGGCATGTGCCATATCATGGGTATAGCAAAGGACATATACTGTTTTGTACCTTTCATCCACGTCCGGAGGTTTGTAGCACATTGTGTTTAACAAGAACGAGGTGCCCATTTCTTATCTCGTTCACCTACTTTATATCCAAAGTAAATATGATAGGTGCATCGATGCTTTTTCAAAATTAGCTCCCCGCACATACAGCAAAAGAATCGGGTTCATTAACGCATCCTCTAGACACGTTTTACATATTGTAGAGGAAAATACGATAATTATAATCAAAATTTAATTAAAAAGTCTTACAGAACAAAGAAATAGTAGTGTATTTGTCCCCGAAAGATAACTGTCCACTGTCAGAGATTTGCGTTAAAGTCAAATACTGTGGGGGTGGCTAGAACTGTCTGTTAAAGGTCGCTAACATAAAATTTATTAGGGAGACATCTGTTTCTACTCTCTTGCTGTATCTTCTATCGTTGTAATAAGAAAAAGGAATGTTTATGTGAATCAAATACATGAAAGAGAATAATATAATATAATTATAATGCCTATACGATGCCTACATACTCCAAAACGTATTAATGAAATTTTTCAAAATTGGAGGATGATAGAAATTTTTTACAAATATATTCTTTTTCAGCAGCTTGAAATTTATAAGAAACACCCAACGTATATAGAGAAATCGAAAATTCGTTAAAATTTGTTTATCAGTGTAATCATTCAAACGTTACATAGCAAGTTTAATTTTGAACCTGGATTTTCTACACTGTAAAAAAGTGTTAATTTACACCAGAAATGATGGCAACTAGGCTGCCACCAAAAATAGTGTAACGAAATACTACCAATAAATTGGTGTAATAAACTACGAGCCGTTAATTCCTAAACTGGCTCAGTCCAAACTTTAATATGTATTAGATAGAAAAACAGATTAGACAGATCTTTATTCTTTAATACTACTGATATAGAGTAAAACCTCTGAATAGCATAAACATCATTGAATAGATTCCTGCATCAGGTTCGGTTGTTCTTAATTTTTTTTTTTACCACCAGTTCGAATTTACGTCACTTCCTCCAGTTTTAGCCAATCAGATTGCTGAGCTCGGGTGAGCCAATTTGGGCGCATTTAATTCCCAAATAAACTACCAGCAATCGAATAGTTTAAAGAAACAATGTTTTTAGTGGCAATTTAGTTACCACCATTTAACACAGCCATAATTTTAAATAAATAGTTTTATGCAAACTGGCTGCTTAATATCTTTTTAATGGACACAGTTTATGACATTTCAATCATATTACTAGTTGGTAAAGAACAAAATTTCCTATTTTTACTTTAGCAGCAAAATATAAAAAAAGATCATTTAAAGATTACATTTTAAATTTAATCTAGTCGTAATTTCAAATAAATAGTTCCACACAAAGAGGCTAATAAACTTCTTTTCAATTGAGATAATTTATTATAACATTCATTTTACACATATTATTTTGGTGGTAAAGAAATATATTTCCTATATTTACATGCTTAAAAATATCTTTTTCATTGGTCCCGTATTATGTGTATGCTGGAGGGAGGGGAGAATACAGATGTAGCACCTCTAAATTTTGTTTTAGACTCATTTATTATACATGTTTAGCATTAAAATTAAGCTTTTTTTGTTGCACCTGACAGATAATTATTTACTGAACACACTCCTCCTCTCATCGATGTTGAATTTTTCCACTAATTGTAATCAAATGGGCGCCTGCGATCACTTTAGTTATGTTTTACCAATTTAAAAAAAATAAGAGTATACCAATCTTTTTAACTTTTTCAGTATCAACATCTAAATTAGTTGGATGTGCCAATCCCAAAACTTTCTTGTATCTCATACGTACACTTTAGCATTAAAAAATAGTTTCACATGTTAATGCTTTAATAATTTTAATTTAATACTATACTAACTTTGATTTTCATCTTAAAATTCTGCTTCAGTCAACTAATCTGAGTAAAAACGCATTTCCGTCTCTGCACGAGCCGATGGGCAATAAAATGATAGGCAGATATTTTTCAAATTCAGGGAGGACCCACAAGCCATATCCAAAAATAATCATACACAAAATTTTTTGTTCAGATCTATGCATAACTTCATATACTTTTTGATGGCAAAATAATGAAAATGGCACAGACATCGTGATTATAGCGCCCCCTTCTAGCAGATTTTTTTCAAATTCAGGGCGGGCCTACCAGCTATAGCCAAACACTTACACAAAAAATTTCGTTCAACTGTATGCATAACTTCATACATTTTTAAGTGGTACAATATTGAAAATGGCACAAAAATTAGTATTATAGCGCCCCCCCCCCTTCCGGCAGATTTTTTTTCAAATTTAGGGAGAACCAACTATCCATAGCCATACACTTGCACAAAAAATGTGATTTAATTCTATGCATAACATCATACACTTTTAGTCGGCCCAATATTGAAAATGGCACAAAAATCGGTATTGCAGCGCCACCTTCCGGCGGAATATTTCAAAATTGAAGGAGGACATATTTGCCACAGCCAAAGCCATTCACAAAAAATTGGTTCAATTCTATGCATATCTTCATTCACTTTTTGATGGTTGAATGGCGACATACAGACATTTTGTAAAAACGTATTTTTTGGAATCTCTGACCTCTAAAACGTGTAAGTCGAAAAAATTTCAATTACAATACTTTCTTCTGTTGAAAATAGAAGAAAGTAAAAAAAAAAAAAAAAAAAGAAAGAAAAAAAGAAATACGAATTCTGAAATTTTTACTTGTTATTAATAAATATTCCAATAAGCTAACAAACATGTAATAATGGATTTTAGGTGAAATATTTTTTGTTAGAGACCTAGGGCAAAAACCCTTGGTTATACGTTTTAAAGTAATTTTGTAACAAAAGTTATAATTACCTCATAATTATCACTGTAAGTTTGATTCGGAGTTTCTAGTTTTCTTACCATATCAACAAATATAAGCCACATGTTATAATAAATTAAACTAGAATTATACATTTTAATGCATAGCATAATATACTTAACTATTCCAGCTTACAAATAAACAAAGCCCTATAAAAAAAGTTCAACTGTTAGACAATAGGCATACCTCTCGTTAAATTCGGCCATGTCGCCATTGTTCTTAAATTGACAGTATAAAGTTCAAAGCATAATCCAATTTTAAAAAAACATATGCAAACATTATTTAGTCTTACACTTTATATCTACAAAGAATAACAACAATATTGTTTAGATCATGTTTACTCTTTTGAACTAGAATTAGAAAGTTAGGAAGGGGCATTAAATGCAAAAGTAAAATGGCGCTGTGTCGTTTGCAGACATACCAATTCGCAATCAAAATGGAAGAGGATTACTAAGTCTGATTTGGTGTCTCATCTCAATAATTGGGAATAAAGAATAAAATATCATATTTCTGAGGTCTTTCTTGCACTTTTTATGAAAGTACCAACAACAATAGTATAGATTTAATTGGCATAGCTTTATTTAGCATTTCATAATCCTAATTTAAGTGTAATAATGCCCCATTGTTTTTTACAGTGTAACAATTGTTAGTTAAAATATTTTACTATCTTCTTGAAGGTTCTCCTACGGGAAAGGCCTGAGGAATCACATACGAGTGCTCTGACGTTGGAAGCAATCAGGATGCCCTCTTTCTTCATATTCTGTATAGGCCCAACCACTTTGATGCAGATACTTCAGTCCTTTAAGATATCTGAAAATCAGCGCTTAATTTTCTCAAGACTCTTCGTCACCTGAGAATAATAAGGTTCTATCTGTGTTTTTGAAAAAATTACTTATCGATTTAGAAATGTTCCATTTGTATCAAAGAAGGCATTTATGGATTAAAATATTATCATAATGTATTTATAATGTTATATATAAATTATATATATCACATCATTTTGATGCAAAAATGCCTTCATAGATACAAATAGAACATTTCTAAATCGATAAGACAATTCTTTCAAAAACACAGATAGAACCTTATTATTCTCATGTGACGCCTTGTCATCAGCTAAAAAGCGTCTGCTATGGAAAATTTTATCCATTGCATAAGGATGCCTCGGCATCACATATAATTTAAAATTCATGAAATCGACCTTATAGTCGTTGAGCCAGGGGGTCGTGTGGTCTCATGTTGGGGGACTTGGTAAACTATATATTTTTGGATTCACCACGACAACAGCAGCACATTTATCCATGGTACTTTCAAAAGGAGGATTGCTTTTTGGCGCCATATTGAAAAATGGCCGCCGTCGTTGAGTTAGGGAGTCGTGTGGTTTCATGTCAGCGGACTTGGTAAACAATACATTTTTGGATTTATCACAACACCAACATGTCATTTATCCATGATACGTTCCAAACCAAAATAATTTATGGGCGCCATATTGGAAAATGGCGGCCATATTTAGGCAGGGGCTCTTGTGATTTCATGTCGGCGAACTTGTTAAATGATACATTTTTGGATTCACCACAACATCAGAATGACATTTATCCATGATATTTTCAAAACAGGGGTAATTTATGGACGCCATATTGAAAAATGATCGCCGCCGTTGAGCCAAGGGCTCTAGTGGTTTCATGTTAGTAGTCTCGTTAAATCATACACATACATTTTTGAATTCACCACGGCAAAATAATGACATTTATCCATATTTTCAAAACCAGAGTAGCTTATAAGCACCATATTGGAAAATGCCGTTTCCAGCGGCTTTTGTGGTTTTATGTCAGCGGGCTTGGATTTTACATTTTTGGATTCACCATAACAACAGAATGACATTTATTCAAGATATTTTCAAGAATATGGTAGCTAATAGACAATATTTTGTAAAATATTTGCTGATAAACAGGCGGATCCTAAAGATTTCCTTGGTTTTGTATGCTATTAAATTAATAGGATGATTCAAAAGACAATAAGTAAAGATACGCAGAGGTCAAAAGCTACAATGAAATTCAGCCAAAGACCTGACACAGTTAAGAGATATTTTTTATTATAGGACGGAGAACAAAATGAAAGAACAAAAAACTGTACTTCAGACAAATCTGTTTTAGCTCGAGATCTGCCTTTGAGCAAGATCCAGAAAGATGAACGTGATATCACATATTTACAGAACACGATTATCAACGAATAGATAAATCTATATACGGTAATAGTAACAATCGGAGCAATAAGAGTTCTAGAAATTGTCGAAACATGTTCAAAGATCATGAGATTGGTGTAGAAGCTTACCAAACTTTCCAGAGAAACTATCTGTCTGAGGACTTAAAGCCAGAAGAGTTTTTCAAGCCTTCAAAGATAAATAAACTAAATACATTTTCTGACTTGATGAAGAAAGAGAGTGTAAAGTTTAATAAACCGAGTTTGTTGCCAAGACAGACAAAATATATATATATATATATATATATATATATATATGTATGTTTACTCAGATGACGATCATTCCACAGCGGAGAAAATTTGATATGAGAACTGAATATTACTACCATCTGGGATTTAATTCAAGATCCTTAGCGACGCTTGATGGTTTAATGCAGAAAATTGAAAAGGCAAACTGATGAATGTTATGAAAAAAGTCCGACTGTTGAAAGAATGCACATGATTGTGTTGTTAAGATAAATGACGTAATGTGCTTTGTTAAAGCTACCACTGGATATGCAATCATTTGGAGAAGTAGCAAAGAATCTATTTTCTGAAATATTACAAGATTATACATCTTAACAAAGAATAAATGTTGTATCTGACACATACAGGCGTGTCAATAAAAATAAATAAACGAAAAAGATGAATTGTTGGTGATGTTATGCAAGTTATCGTCTCCGGGGGAAACATCAGTACGAAAATAGAAGCAATTTTTATACATTTCATTTCTAAAGAATGGCAAAATGAACATTATCTGAAATAGTTGAATACACGAATGATGTAGGTTATCTACTGAGGAAAATTATACAGGTTGATTCAGCTCGTCGGTGACAAACTTTAAGGATCGATAGAGCACACCTAGACGAACATTTTTGAATAGGGAATGTAGGGTCCTTGACGCGATGGTAAGGCGCTAGGCGCTTTCGAAAATTTGGGTGCCAAAATTCGAAACGTCATAAAAACTAGGGAAATGGTTAGATTTTCTTGCTTGTTGCGTCGAAATGATTCTGTTTGTTTAGACTTTCTTCAGTACCAATTTGATAAGCGTATCTCTTAAAACATGGATAGGGGGCGCTGCAGACTTTGGAGAGCTAGACAACAACTTTAAGCCCGTTATTTTGATAATTTAACACATGCTCGCCAAAGTTTATACTCTAACTTAAAGTTTGAACCCAAAAGTAGAGCCCTGCAAAAAGCGTAAGAGCCGGAATAAAATGTCAAAGTACAGGGTGGTCGAAACTCGAAGGCTCCTAAGAGATAAACAAACAGATTTCTTGACTTAATGGCATGCATTTTCATGATTCTGTTTGCTGGGGCTCTCTGAAACACAGTTGAACGGTACAAAAAGAAACATCGATAGGGGGCGCTTTGGGCAAAAAACATAATTCGTTGACATTTCGGGCGCTAACTGGAAACGGGGCGCTACGATCAGTTAGAAACAAAACAAGAGAGTAATTTACTTATCATAAGAAGCTATTAAAACTGCAGTTTGTTTGTTTTTTTTAACAAACATAGCTGGTTTCAATCATGCACAATGCGCGCAATAAAATTTACATAAGGTGCTTTTTGCTGATTTATGCAAAAGATATCGTACCATATCGATATGCAAAAGATACGTAATGCGTAGACGACAACGCGAGATGACGTAGTTGTATGCGCAGACACGTCTTTTGAACGTGCGGTACCTACTTAAGCTTCGGGTTACTTGTCTGCAGATCGGTAGTAGGATGGAACGGTACACAAACTCTGAATTGGCTGACATGCATTTGGCGTATGGCGCTGCTGGTTGTAATGGACGAGCCGCTCAGCGGTTGTACGCCGAGCGTTACCCCAACAGGCAAATCCCCTGCCATGCCTTCTTCGCTCGAGTACACCAGAGGTTGTCCACAACGGGATCTTTCGACGGAGGCAGGCCTGAACGGGAGCGATCAGTGAGCACCCCCGACAACGAAGAGGCTGTGCTTAACCTGGTTGAGGACAACCCAGGTCTTAGCACGAGAGATATCGCCAGACATGTTGGCATTTCGCAAGCAACTGCGTGGCGCATCTTACGTTCCCGGAATCTGCACCCCTACCACATCCAGCGGGTGCAGTTGCTCAGAGAGCAGGATTTTGGCCCTCGAGTGGAATTCTCAAGATGGTACTTGGCGATGAGATCCAGGGATCCCCGTTTTGTAAACAGCATTTTGTTTACGGACGAGTCCACCTTCAGCCGGGAGGGAATGTGGAACGCCCACAACAGTCATGTGTGGTGTGATGAAAATCCACTTGAAACCAGAAGCCGAGCAGCCCAGGAACGTTTCTCAGTAAATGTGTGGGCCGGCATTCTGGGGGATTGCCTCATTGGCCCTTATTTGTTACCTGAACGGCTGACAGGTGGAAATTACCTGATTTTCCTGGATCAAGTTCTGCCGCAGCTTCTGGAGGAGGCGCACGTACCCGAAGGTTCGCGTCGCCAGATGTGGTTCCAGCACGATGGAGCTCCGGCCCATTACACGAACGACGTGCGTCTCCATCTAAACGCAAGGTATGGCCAGCGGTGGATCGGGCGTGGGGGTCCAGTTCACTGGCCTGCCCGATCACCAGACCTCACCTGCTTGGATTTCTTCCTTTGGGGTTACCTGAAGGCCGAGGTATACCATACACCTGTCAGCAGTGCTGAAGAACTTGTGGCGCGCATTGTGGCAGCTGCAGGGCAGATCAGAGATACTCCTGGCATTGTTGGAAACACACACTCCTCAATGCGACGGAGGTGCGAAGCCTGCATCATGGCCCAAGGTCAAAATTTCGAGCATCTTCTGTAGTGTTATTTTTTGTAAATACATTTCCAGTATCATTGATGTTTTTGGTCTAAATTTATTCAGAAGTGTTGAGCAGAGGTAGAAAATGTGTTTTCATTATTACTAACTGATCGTAGCGCCCCGTTTCCAGTTAGCGTCCGAAATGTCAACGAATTATGTTTTTTGCCCAAAGCGCCCCCTATCGATGTTTCTTTTTGTACCGTTCAACTGAGTTTCAGAGAGCCCCAGCAAACAGAATCATGAAAATGCATGCCATAAGTCAAGAAATCTGCTTGTTTATCTCTTAGGAGCCTTCGAGTTTCGACCACCCTGTACTTTGACATTTTATTCCGGCTCTTACGCTTTTTGCAGGGCTCTACTTTTGGGTTCAAACTTTAAGTTAGAGTATAAACTTTGGCGAGCATGTGTTAAATTATCAAAATAACGGGCTTAAAGTTGTTGTCTAGCTCTCCAAAGTCTGCAGCGCCCCCTATCCATGTTTTAAGAGATACGCTTATCAAATTGGTACTGAAGAAAGTCTAAACAAACAGAATCATTTCGACGCAACAAGCAAGAAAATCTAACCATTTCCCTAGTTTTTATGACGTTTCGAATTTCGGCACCCAAATTTTCGAAAGCGCCTAGCGCCTTACCATCGCGTCAGGGACCCTACATTCCCTATTTAAAAATGTTCGTCTAGGTGTGCTCTATCGATCCTTAAAGTTTGTCACCGACGAGCTGAATCACCCTGTATAATTTCACAAAATAACTAGTTGAAGAATTCCCTAAATTGACCTGCTTCCAAGATGTGATACGTAACTTTTGTTTCGTGTACATCATGCTAAAGCGCGGTGTCTAGATTTAGAAGTTTTATTGTCTCAAAAGATATTCATGTGGTCGTTATTACATTGTTTTCTCTAGAAACCGATTTGAAATGCTAGAAAAGGTTAATATTTGTGAATTTTGGATCCAATAACTGATAAATTAAACATTAAAACTTGAGTAATATGCATGGACTTCTAGGTAAAAAGGTATGTAATGCATTACTTGAAATGCTTTCACTGTCGAGTGCGAAACAGTAAGCACTTGCACAGTCAAGGGAAAATGATGATTCAGAACATAAATTTCGAGATACACTTAAGGCGCTTGATACTTAAACTGATATATTACAGGAAACAAAGAAACATGCTGAGTCGTAAGTTTGCCATCTTTATTATGGAATGCACAAATACTCAGACATCAAGGAATTGCGGTATATTCTATATACTTTTTTCTGAAAAAAAATAGAGTATGTGGATCGCATTGCCTTTTGTCATGTAGTGATCCACAATACCTATCGATAATGCTAACTAATTTCCAAGGTCTTGTTTGTAAGGAGTACCTACAGCCTGATCCTGATCTTCTATTCGCAGATAAATATGGTTGGCTTTTTGGAACAGGTAGCGAAGGAAAATGCTATCTAGAATGGCAGTTCTCTTGTTCCTGAAACTGCTTTGGAATATGTGTCACATTATCATATTCATGTCTTTTTAATAAACGTAGATGTACAAGCATATGCAGAATATAGACCTGTACTGGGAAGATGAAAATTAGTTGAACATACTAATGTCAATCTATGACAATAGCAATGCAGAAGACTAAGATTTCTCTTATTTATTAACCCATTCCAGACCTGCATGTTTTACATGAACACTGTTTGGTTTACACCGTTTTTTGCCATACAATTAAAAATAGTTTAGCAAGTGAATATTTTAATTAAATAAGGAAGATTTTAAATTTTTTTTTTAGTGGTATCATAAACAAGCGATGAAAGCACGTTTTAAAGGTGCATATATGCACCCATGGTCTCGAAGGAGTTAATTCTTAACAGACTAAGTACAACAGATTCTCCATTACTATTTTGTTCTTGAATTACTGTGTCTTATCCATATGAAAATAGCATGCATTAAAATGCAAAACAAGATTTCAGTTTCCTGTCGTGCAAATGTCTTTTGAACAATTTATCCAATTGAAAATATTAATAATTATATTAAAACAAAATCTTAACAAATATATAATTTATATAACGTTGTATGTTCAACAATATTTGTTCTTTCCATTTTTTCATTAAAATTTAATTGTGTAATAATACCAAAAAATAAAAACTCATTTGTTATGTATGTGCGATAGATGGCGCTCTTTTTTCAATATGGCGTCTATAAGCTACCATGAATTTCATAGTATCATCAAAAAAATGAACTCCTTGGACCATTGTGAATCCAAAAATGTGTATATCGTCAAGTCCCCTGAGATGAAACCAAAAGTCCTAATTTTGGCTTTTGGCTCAACGACTATTATGTTTACATATAAAATACAAATGAAAATTTCGTTTCAGCTCCTTATAACTCGAATTCGGCTGAATAGAGTTTTGACGATTTTGTAAAATTTTCATGGAAAATTTCCGTATATAATCTAACATTCTGTGTTGATTATTTATAGAATTACGGTAATTTTTTTTATAATGAGATGAAAGCGATAATGACAGTTTAGCCTTTTTAAGACTCTGGGAAAGGAATTTCAGTGGAACTTACTCTAAATAATTTTCAATAGAAGATTTTATTACATAACTTACTAGCAGATTTTGCCCTCTACGCTGGTGTGTTTCTGCCAACGATACTTGAATCAAACATAATGTATAACTGAATTTAACTTTGTGATTAACAGCAATATGGGCTTTTACCTGGAATGTCCTTTCTCAATGCTCAAACGATATGGACGTCATTGTGATATTCTAATTTCTAATGTGCTGCCATTTGTAACCGTCGCGGTGAGCGACCAATTTTCGTCGACGACCCCTACTTGCGACACAAACAGACCTAGTCTCTTGCGCGACAGCGCTGTCGCCGGTAGGCGACCACGGTTAGCGCCAAAATCCTTTACTTACGATCCGAATAGCCTTGGACTTTAAATAGAAAAAAGAAAAAAAATAAGAGAAATTTAAACAGGACAAATTTAACAGAAAAATTACACAAATTAAAGATATTGAAATACAGTTAGGGGTGGGTGGGGCACATATGGTATGAAGTTTACATATGAACAAAGAACTATTACAAAAACGATCGGAGAAAAAAGCTAAGAGCCAGCGGGCAGCTTCTCACCTCTAAATTTTATTCGTTTTCTTTGCTTAAATTTTATTAGCATTCTTACAAAAAATTTAGACAAACTATTAGACGAAAAATAAAGAATAAAATTTAGTGCTGGCAGACAGTCCACTTTCGCCTAATTTTTTTCATTCTTGTATTAAATATGTAGTATAATAAAACAATCCCTGAATTTGTATTATGCACTTTCCGAAACACTACGGGGGGAGGGTTGTTTAATTATTCAAATAAGCGGTCTTCTAATAATGGAAAAGCTATGGAACTAATCTCAAACGACGAAAAAAATTCAATAAAAAATGCTGACCTTATTTACCAAATTTTACTTTCTGTTTTTGCCAACAGGGGCGCTTTTAATTCCTATTTCTTTGGCCATTTTGCCGCTAATTGTCGAAAAATTCTAATTTTTGATACTTAAACTCTTTTACCTTTTTATGCTGATATCATTTCGTGCCAACATCGTTATTTTTTCAATGTTTTTTTTTCTTTGGCCCCCAACATTGCTTCATGACAAAGGCGTTGGTATAATGAAATAGTACTAAACTTTTAAATTGCAGCATGGAGTAAGAGTATAGAGTCTTCAATATATAACATGGATATGGATATTGCACAATAAAGAGCACAAATATTTTATACGTACCGCGATACATAACTAGTACCAAAATAGAGCAATTTTGTCTGATATTGTAACCCGGTTATGGTTGTTTAATTATTAATAAATTATTTATTTATTTTTATGTTTACTTTTTTAAAATCATGTAAGACGTTTTGTTGAATAGCAACTAATTAAACGTTTTAAAATTTATTGTTAAATATTTTTTCAAATAACAGAAAATAATAATAATAATAAAAACATGCATAACTGGTGTTCGAAAAGGAGATTTTCTGAAAATTGACGTTTGAAAAAAAAATCGTGCCAAAACCGGTGCCAATATGACATTTCCGCCTAATAAAGTAATTTATATATATAGTCAAACTGGCGCTAAAATTGTAAAATACCTTTCCTTAAAATATTTTTAAAAAGAGATGAAGAAAATTATTTATAGGAACCCACACTAAATTGGATTATCTTAAAGAGAATTTTTAGTTACAAAATGTAAGAGCTTTTGAAATCATGAACATCAAACATACAAATCAGATGTCTTTTAAAATTATTTAGCAAAGCCAAGAAGAAATAACTGCTCTTTAAAAAACTTTACGCATCAATATTCGTATCTCTCTATCTAATTCTGCTTATATAAAAAATGCAAACGGGAATTTTGTTGCAACTACGTTTGCCCTGAGTTCTACTGACTGGATTTTAATGAGACTTAAAATATTAGATATCTTTCAGGGGAGATTTTAGTTTATAACACATCTTTCTCCGTTGCTTAAATTTAGAATTACATAGATTGATCTTTTACTATGACATAATCAGACAAAAAGGATTATGAAAAATTAACCGTTTTAAAAGATTCTGAAAAATATATTTTTGTAGAACTTGCACTCTCAGATAGGTAATTAAAGCAAGTTATAATACGTAATACCATACTGCTATGTATTGTTTGGTAATAGATATATAATGGAAAGTTCTGTAATCAGTTCTATGATACTATACCAAATCCTACTGTGATTCATCAACTAAAAAGAGTTTAACATCTGAAAATTTGTTAACACATTAGAAAATGTAACAAAACCATGGTGTTCATACCGTGTCAGCAATGCCGAAGGGCATCCCAGGTAAAGGTCCATGTTGCTTTAAAACACAAGGTATTTTGTTTAATTAATGGTTTTTAGAATAGATAGTTAAGTGTAGCGGGCAAAGTGTGCTAGTTTTTTAATAAATAATATTACCTTAAAAAGCTGTCTTATGATGCCTTTTCTCCTGTTGTTGAGCCTGGAAATTTGGTTCAAAAGAACACCATTTTCTGAAAGTTCTTTTGACGTTATCAAAAACTGTAAAGCCATATTCCATTTCTCACTTAACCATCTGCTAATTTCAGACACTTACAAATAAGAATCAATCAGGAACATGCCAGAAATTTGAATTTGAATTTGAGAATAGTCCAGAAGAAAAAATACTATTTCACTTAAAACGAATTAGTCGTTGAGCCAGGGGGTCGAGTGGTTTCATCTCTGGGGACTTGGTAAATCATACATTTTTGGATTCACCACAACATAAGTAGTACATTTATCCATGATACTTTCAAAATTAGGGTAGCTTAAAGATGCTACACCAGAAAATGTACACAATAAAAAGCGTTTTTGAATCAAGCTGAATTTTTAGTTAGAAATATTAAATTGAAACCAGAAAAATTTCAATGGTAATTTTTACTTATATATTTACGAAACTTCATGTAGGGTTCAAAAACAAAAGTAACTTAAAAAATTTGTTCGTAATAATTCGGAATTTAAAAGTGGAAAATTCAGCCAATTCTGGCAACACTCTGGATGATATTGTGATCGGAAAGTTTTTCTGGCTTCGCATGATATTAATTCAGTAAGTATAAAAGCTATTATCTAATGGATTTTTGTCATTTTAAAAATAAATTATTGACTGTTATAATTGATTGTTATATATAGCTACAGTTTTGAAATTCGTAAATAAACAGAGCTTCAGATTTACTAAACAGTAAGAAATTTTAAATGATAGGGCTGATTTTAAAGTTTAAAAAAATAAATCACTAAAATATCTTTATAATTTTTTTTATCTTCAATAGAAAAAAGTATTGTAATTGAGATTTTTTCGACTTCCGATTTTTTACGGATTTACACGTTTTAGAGATAAGAGATTCCTAAAAACTTGCTTTTACAAAATGTCTGTCTATCCGTGTGTTGTGTGTGTGTCATTCAAATCATGAAAAAGTGTATGAAGATATGAATAAAATAGAACCAAATTTTTTGTGAATGTTTTTGGCAGTGGCAAGCAGGTTCTCCTTCATTTTTGAAATATTCCGCCGGACGGTGGCGTTAACAATTTTTGTGCCATTTTCAATATTGTACTGACTAAAAGTGTATGAATTTATGCATCGAATTGAACGAAAGCATCCAATGTTGATATCGAAGTTCTTCAAGAGGAAGTTAAAACATTGTTTCAATATATATCTACTGCTAAAACGGATGATTACTCCAAAATCATGACATCAATGGAATTTTCTAAAGTATATGATGAGTTTGAGAAATTTTTGCAATATTTGCAGAAAAATAATGGAAAACTCACATTGCTGTGTTTGTCTTATATATAAATGGTAGACATCTTACTTACATTGTTGAGGGCAACCAGAGAGGGTAATTGGATTCTCTACCTTCTGGCTGTCAGGAAGATACTACCATGGTGCTTCGCATATGATCATTTAAACTAAGCACGTTATCTGAGTGTCAGTTATGCTGATATGCTGGCATTAGAAACTGATCGTCCTTCCATACATGATTCTTTTATCAGAGGAGGGTTTTGTGTGCAGATTGGACAACGAAACCAATTTGGCAGAATCCCCATGGATCCGGCGATTGAAGAGACAATAAATAAAGACACACAGGGATCAAAAGGTACAACTAAGTTCAGCCAAAGACCTGCCGCAGTTGAGAGATACTATTTAAACTCTGATATGAGGGCAGCATTTCTTCACATGATTAGTGAAAGAACAAAAGTCAATCCTTCAGAAAAATACGTTTCACATCCAGATCTCTCTTTGAGTAGGATTCAGAAAGACGAACGCGATATTTCAGCTTTACAAAACCTGATCACCAATGAATGGATAAATCCATTCCAAGATTTAGACATGGTAGTATTATCAACTGGAACAGTGCCAAATCGAGAATTGTCGAAGATATAATCAAGGCTCATGAAGTGGGTGAAGAAGCTTATCAAACGTTCAAAAAAGAATATCTCTCGGAAAACTCAAAGCCAGAAGGATTTTTCAAACCTCTAAAGAAAAAAAAGCTAAAGACATTCTCTGATTTGAAGAAGAAACAAAGTGTAAAGGTCAAAAATCAGAGTTTGTTGTCAAGGCTCTGTTAAGCAAAGAAATCTGTTTGCTCAGATGACAATTATTGCTGAACGAAAAAAGTTAGACATGAGAATTGTCTTTTCTTACCCTCTAGGGCCTCTCCCATGGCCCTTAGCAACACCCGACGGTTGAATGAGATAAACAGAAAATCAAAATTGATGAATGTTATAAAAAAAAGTTTGCGCAGGCTGAAAGAATTCCAAATGATCGTGTTGTAAATATCATTGACGGAATGTGCTTTGTTCAAAAATTACCACAATCGCTACAAACATTTGGACAAGTAGCAGAGAATCTATTTTCTGAAATAATGAAAGAATCTACATCCTCTGAATGAATAGATGTTATATTTGATACATACAGACAAGTATCAATAAAAAGTGATGAACGAAAAAGGCGAACTGTCGGTGAAGCGATAAAAATAAAACACATAACTTCTGGACACCCAATACGTAAATGGAAGCAGTTTCTATCTAACGAGGAAAACAAGAAAGAACTTATACTTTTTTTCACAAGAATGGCGAAATATTCATTATCTGAAACATACGCGAGTTATGTATGTTACCTGTGAAGAAAAATGCTATAAGTTCACAAAAGAACTAGTTGAAGAAGCGACATAATTGACGTGCTTTCAAGAAGAGGCGGATACGCGACTTTTATTTCATGCACATCATGCCTTAGTATCTGGATTTAAAAATATTATTGTTAGCTCGCTAGAAATTGATGTGGCAATTATCACTCTGTTTGCTTTAGAAAATGTGCTGAAGAACTACAGTGGTTCAATATTTATAAAATGTGGAT
The DNA here is from genome assembly GCA_964019185.1 of Maratus speculifer. NCBI lineage: Eukaryota > Metazoa > Arthropoda > Arachnida > Araneae > Salticidae > Maratus > Maratus speculifer. The sequence continues at coordinate 36,736,453 of CAXHSM010001376.1, forward strand.
CCAAAGACAGGATAAAATATTACAACATGAATGAGCTGCATGAACTTCTAGGAAAAGAAGTATGTAATGCGTTACCTGGAATGCATTCATTATCAGGATGCGATACAGTAAGTGCTTTTGCTGGCAAGGGGAAATGTGCTGCATACAAAATAATGATTCAAAACGCTGGATTCCGAAATGCTTTAAGTGCCCTTGGTATCCAAGCTGATATATCTGAGGAAATAAACAAACAGCTGGAGTCGTATGTTTGCCATATCTATTATAGCAAGCACAAATTTTCTGACGTCAATGAGTTACGATATACTATTTTTTCTGCAAAAAAAGGTTCTGTGGAGTCGCATCACCTTCCGCCGTGTCGTAATACTCTCTACCTACATATAATGAGAGCTAATTACCAGGCTCTGGTTTGGAAGAAGTGCCTACAAGCTAATCCTGATCTTCCATCCCCAGATAATCATGGTTGGATTTCTGGAACAGACAGTGAAGGAAGAGCTTATCCAGAAGTCCTGTGGACGAACAGTCTTGCTCCTGAAGCTGCTTTAGAATTGATGTCATGTTCTTGTCCAAGAACATGTGTCATGCCATCATGTGTGTGTGTTTTGAATAAACTCAAATGTACAAGCGGGTTCAGAAATCAAAACTGTTTCAACTATAACGATGAAAGCGATTTGGACACAGAAATATCAGCTGATGATGATAGTAGTGAAGAAGATTAAGATTTCTGTTAATTATTAATTCTTGAGAATATAAGTACAATATTTTTCACCAGTATTAATTATTTCTTGAAATTCTGTGGCTTATCACATGAAATTAAAATGCATTAAAATTCAAAACAAGATTTCTGTTTTCTTTTATTGAAAATCTTTTAAACTCTTTATCTAACTGAAAAGGTTAATAAACATAATGTGAAATTAGATATTAAACATTATGTTAAAACAAAATTGCACCGAACCATTAATCAGCATAACGTTTTATGTACAACAATATGTATTTTTCCCATATTTTTATTGAAATGCCTCAAATTATATGATAATTGCAAAATTAATCACACGTATCCCCGTATGATAGATGACGTCAGTCTTTTCAATATGGCGTCTTTAAGCTACCACAAATTTTAGAGTATCATCATAAAATGAACTCCTTGGATCATTGTGAATCCAAAAAGGTTTATATTACCAAGTCCCCAGAGATGAAACCAAAAGGCCTAATTTTGGCCTCTGGCTCAACGACTAAATACCATTTGGCAGTGTTGAATCCAGGGGGTGGCACGGCGGAGGGAAGTCCCCCCTGGAGCTATCAAGTGTCCCCCTCGGAAAATTTGAGATTTTATGTTTTCAATAGTAAAAAAACTTAATTTCTCCCCCGGAACCCTTTTGTATCCCCCCTGGAGCCACAGAAGTCCCTCCTGAAGAAAAGTGTCTGAATTCAACACTGCCATTTGGCTGAACCTATTAACACTATATGAAATAGAACTTTTTTTGCGATTCCTTTTTGACAGGTTTGCCTTTTTTGCTACCTGGATCCACATATGTGAACCTCTAGCTTTTTCCTCATAAATGCTTGTTTTTATTTTCTTCACATTTTTATTTAATTTCTTATTAGCGTAATCTTTTTTGCTTTAAAAGCAAACCAATAAAAGGCAACATCTATGCCGATTTCCTCATAAAATAAATGTTTTTTTTTCATTTGTATTACAAGACAGTGTGGCCAAAAAATTAATAATTTTTCATAATTATTTAATTTAAATTCTTTACAATAAAATGTTTTGGGGATTTGTATATTATCTACTTGCTTAAAGGCCTTAAATTTCTGACTGTTCGAATTTAGCATTCGTATCATTTAAATGATTTTTTAACTGGATTTTAACTTTAGATTTCTATTTCTGAACATAAATGACTAGTTTCCTAAAGAATAAATTTCCGAAAAGTTATTTTTTCTGTGGCCTATGTCGTTATTTTCTCTGTTTAAAAGCAACGAATGAGGATTTGTAGCATTATTTTAGCTTTATCCTCTTCAATCCTGAGACAAATTTTACATGGCACTACAAAAAACAGTTTAAAATTATTATAAAAATCTCCAAAGGTGCATTAATTTTAATGTTGATGCTTCTAATATGCATAACGTTTATCATTTAAGTTAATAAATAATCAATAACACATACGAAATATTAAATAATCCAGCTCTGAGAGTAAAACATTAACAAATTTAATGAAAACAAAAACAAATAAAAATAAACTACATTAAGAAAGCATTAAGGTATTTTCAATGAAATAAGTAACAACCATAGCAGCTGAACAGCACAGATGATCGCACATGGACTCAATTCTCGACAAAAAGTTTGTTCACACTGTTGAGTTTGCCAGAAAAATCTATCTCGCCAAACGACGATGAAAGTTTATGTGGTGAGGCTACTTAGCGCTATTTTCGCACAGCGGGGGACTACAAGTGCATCAGAACCATTTACTTTTGGCGATTCAAGCGCTTGAATACGCCATCTGGTGGAGAAAAGATGTAACTTCTCTATTCAGAATAACGCCGTGTAAGCTCATTGCATTACATGCGTTTTAAGTTTGTTCAGAATAATTATTATTTTGCACAATTTCAGATTTCCTGTGACATTTGTTTTCTTTCTTATATGACAAAGTAAATATTATACGAATATGAATATGTAAAACTTTTAAATACATTTATAATAAAGAATTGTTTCAATGGGACTTTAACATTAGTTTATGGGAAATTAAAGGGACAGTTATCCTGTATCAAAGGCTGCGAGCAGCGCCTCTATAGGTCGTTTTAGTTCCCATTTATTTTTTCTATTCATTTGTATTAATAAGCAGTATAACAAAAAAGAAAAGATATGCACTACAGTAAAGGAGCTTCAATTTCTAAGTTGAAGTTGCTTCTATATGTATTCAAACAGTATTCAATTCATTATTATTGTACTTATCTAAGCACCAGCAGAGTAAAAAAAAATGATAAAATATTTTAATCTTATGCATGAAAATGCATGCTTTTCTTTTAAATAACATCTTTTTCACTGTCGAAGAGATTGTAATCTTTGGAGATTATGTTCCAAATTTCATAAGGTGGGTGGAAGTGTTTATTATAAGATATTAAAAATACAGCTTAAAATAATTCATAAACAATTTATTTTCAAACATCACTTGTATAACATTTAATAAAAAACTTTGTACAGATGTTGAGGCACTGAGCCACTGTACGAAACACCTACTTGGAATCCGTAATAAATGTACGTTGGTAGGCTGAAACCAAACTAGATGACATAAATTCATGAACGACAATCAGTGCTGCAGTGTTTGGTTTGTGAATGCAGCCCTATCAAGCATATAATTCTGAAGGGAGCCAGGCTAGGTGTGTCCTCTAGATGATGTCAGTTGGCAGAACCCTGGTTGCGCTGAACCAACAGGATTGAGTCATGGGTTAAATGCTTTTTCACTGCATTGATTCGTAATGTAAATAAAGTTTCATATAATCAAAAATTCAGATTTTCAGAGTTGGATGTCCTTAATGGCACAAGGAACAAAACTTGTTGAAAACATGAAAAGCTGAATCTGTATACATTTGCAGAGGAAGAAACGCAAAACATCCCCTATGAATATTGAAGAAAGGAATGCATGTGCCTTGGAATGGTGTCAAACCCTTTTTTGAATAATATTTAAATGAATAAATCAAGTAACCGTTCTTTTGTGGGAACACACTGCTGTAATGTATGCAATCAGCTGTTTACTGCATACACATGCATGTCTCAATATGCACAATTTTTCTCTTGGTAAACATATACAGATGTTCATGCTTAAAATATAATTTTTTGCATCGGACACAATTTCATGCTTTTTTTCACACGCTTTTGCACAATTTCCAGGAAATAATGGGTCATTGGGGTATGGTTCAAGATTGTATTTGCTATATACTCCAAGCGATCTGCCTATGCAGAGTTTTGGGGAGGTCTTGGTGGGACACCTTATGTTTTCTTATCAGATAGAAGTAAGATAAGCTTCTTTACATTTCTTAGAAAAATTTCTTAAGAAAAAATTTAATAAATGAGTAGTATTCTTTTTGCACAACAAACATATTTTCATTACACTTCTCACATTTTTTCCAAAAGTATGAACCCTTTCTTAATGCATTAGATATTGAGGTACAATATCATTACAAATAACATTTGTAATTAAAAACATACATTAACTTTTACATTAAAAATAATGTGTAATTTTGGCAGAAAATTACAGTGAAATTTAAAAAAATTAAAGTAACTATCACAGAGGCATTACAGAAAAGTTTATCATAACCTAATGAACGTGTCAAGGGTTATTTGTTTATTGTTGAAAACACAATATAGAATGGGAGAATGTTTGAGGACTTAGAATAAAAAGAGTACAATATTTTTTTTTTATTACTAAATGCTAAAATATAGAAATATATAATAATAAATGCAGCAACATATACAGGGTTCTAACTGAATTTTGACAATATAAATATAACATCAGATTTTCAGGAAGTGCGTCTATTTAGTGTGAGACAAACAATGTTTTCTTAGATCATGTTTACGGGAAAATGCTCTGGAACATATTTCACAAAGAAAAGGTTTTTCACCTGTATGTGTCAACACATGTTTTCTTAGATTACTCTTATCAGAAAATCCTTTAGAACATATGTCACAAACAAAGGGTTTTTCACCTGTATGTGTCAAGAGATGTCTTCTTAGATTACTATTTACAGTAAACTCTTTGAAACATATTTCACAAACAAAGGGTTTATCACCCTTATGAGTCAAAAGATGCCTTCTTAGATACCGCTTTACATAAAAACCTTTGAAACATATTTCACAAGCAAAAGGTTTCTCTCCTGTGTGAGTCGAAAGATGTCTTTTTAGAGTGCTATCCTTAGAAAACGTTTTAGAACATACTTCACAAATAAAAGATTTTTCATCTTCATCAGTGAAGAAATATTTTTCTTTATCATCATTTAGAGGAAAAAGGTGCTGTTACCAGAGGAAGATATTTCTTCTGTAATCGATGACATTTTCATAAGCGAAAAAGTTTTGTTTTTAATAATAACAGAAATATCTGTAAAGCGTATGAAGAGATTGTTGCCATTTTAATTCAAGGAAATGACTTATTGAACTTCAGTAAAAAGTTTTATCCATTTTTTTAATCTAAAAACAGAAAGAAAAATAATAAACAGCATATTAAAAAAAAATGCCACTAAAATTGAATTCAGAATTAAATTGTTAATTTGATGATTTTTATTTCCTTATACAGTACAAAAATCATACATTAAATTATAACATTATAATAAAAATGGTAGTAGTAAAAAATGGTAGTAATAAAACATCTTTCTTGTCTATAACAAGTATTGTCCCCATGCAAGGAGCAAGATCACATTGTTTAATCCATTATGTAACAAAAAGTATTTTTATTCACTAAGCATGTTTTAGTGTCTTTTGATATAAAGTTATTTATTATTATTGATATCTTATCAAATTTTCTCTTCATTTAAATCAGTAAAGTATGCAAATAATAAATGTATAACCATATCTATATACCAAGGCAAACATATAACAAGAAAAATAAAGAAATTAATAAAATAATGAATTGATACTGATATTGATATCATTTAGGGGAAAAGGTGCGGGGTTCAAGAAATGGAAGGAGATCAAAAATTGAGAAAAGTTTGATATCATTATATACAGGTTGTTTTTTTTTTTTTAACTGACGCTATTTAGAGCTTGCTGTAGCTAATTTTAATGACCGGAACTGCGTTAAAATTTATAAGGGGACTAATCAAAGCAAGGAAAAAAAGATTCCAAGAAAAAAAAATAGTTTCAATCACCAGTGAGGGCATGTGACACCATGTGACATGTTACGCTCGGCCGTCAAAAATGTTGTACAATGAATGCAAGGTGTGGTGCAGGAGAATGATGGTCACATTGAATGGGATCTAATTGCTCATCAGGAAAATGAACATGATGAATAAAACAAGGCATTTTATCCAAATTATTAATTTTGTCAGTTTTTGATGTTTTCTTTTCATGTACAGTGCCAAATTTCCCACGATTGATCTATTATTTATTTATTGCTGGAATTCTTCCCCATGGTTTTATTAGTCCATTAAAAAAAAATTGTGTCATTCCAGTGATTAGAACGAACTACCAGTGGCTCTAAATAGCGTCAGTAAAAAAAAAAAAAAAAAAAAAAAAAAAAAAAACACCCTGTATGTGCAGAAAACTTTTAAGCTTACTATCAGTATAGATGCATTGCATATGAAAATGACAAAGCATCACCTCTTTGAAAAGTTTTAAAAATGTAAAAGTGATTTAAAATACAATAAACTCTCCACTGCATCATCAAGGTTTTTCCTTAAAGGAAATATTTGATTTATTAACTTTGACAATACCAAGATTCTTTCAAAACAAAACCATCCTTTTAAAACAATTATTCAGGAATTTTAGAGACTTGATTTTGAGGTCAGGAAATCTGTAATCATAAGGACTCATTTTCAATTTTGGATGCTTGGATTTGTATTTTTAAATAGGAAAGCGATCTACTGCATAATATTTCCAATAATGTTGTTTTAATTTATTATTAGATGGGACCACTGAATTTATCTTAAATGTTTTCATGAAATTTCTGTTAATTCTTGAACTTTTTTAGTTTGAATATAATTTTGGTCATGTAAAATGTTTATAATTTTTGAAGTTTTATATTTCAGAAAATTAACTCCAGAAAATGGTTTTAAAGATTAAATAAAACGTCTAGAGTCATTTTCATTATTTTAATTTATAGATCTTTGTTTATAATCTGGGAATAAAGCATGCGTTGGAAATCAACTTAATATTTTGTTTTCACATTGCACATGTGTGCAATGTGAACCACAAAATTTTAATTCTGATATGCAAAGAGGACACCTGAATTTTAATTTAAAAAAAAAACATTTGTTTATGTTTGTGAAAATCACTTTTCCTTATTTACAAATATATTTGTTCACAAGTATCATTCATTTATTTCAACATCTTAGCAATGAAAATGCTTTGATCTTTAAAGGGTTAAACCAGGTTACAGTAGAAATAACACAAAACGTTTGTTGAAGTTTTGAGACCAGTGTTAAGGCCTCTGTTCCTGCCCGCGAAGACGTTCACGAGCTAATGCTATTTCCATGGGGAGGCATTTTTCTAATAACTCTTTCGCATTTTGACATTTTTAATTTTTTTTTTTGCACTGGATAGTCAAGGTCCCTCTTAAGATCACTCCATGATTACTTTTTCGATTTTAGTTGCAGATATTTTTTATAAAATTAGTTTCACTTTCAGAACCAGTTTAGAAAGTGAAAATAAACTTATAAAAATTGTCTGCGACCAAAATCGAAAAAGTAACCAAGAAGCGATCTTGAGAGGGACCTCGACTATCCAGTGCAAAAAAAAAAAAAAAAAAAAAAAAAAAAAAATATTTAAAAATATCAAAATGCGAAAGAGTTATTAGAAAAATGCTTCCCCATGGCAATAGCATTAGCTCGCGAGCATCTTCGCGGGCAGGGACAAGGGCCTTAAGATGTAAAATCCTCACCAATAATATTTTTGAGACTATACACATCTAAAAGCCACCAAAGTTATCTCACATATCAACCCTGTGATGTGATGCACCCTGCTGTTACCGAATCTGCAGGTTGATGTTTAAAATATAGCAATAATAGCTTTTTAATTTTTTTTAGTACATCACCTGTCATCATATAACTACTATTTAAGTCAGTAACTGGAGTTAGGGAATTCTGTTTTCACCTTTTTCATGAGTACTGGCAGCACGTGATACATCTGGTAAAAATTAACAGCAGAAACATGCAGTTTCGTAGTATCCATGCAGATTTTTATTGATCCACCAGTATCTATTCAGATTTTCATTCACCTCATTTCGAATAACGTAACAAAAAGTGAAAGAGAATGTCTAAATAAACAATTTATAAAATGCACAGTACTTTTGAATCTCAATATTTTGCAATGGTCATTATCAACTGAAAAAATATCTGAATTGTTTAGCACAACCCTATATAGGATCTATTTTTCGTATTTATACTAAATAGTATGCTAAAATTAGTTTTATTCAATGCAAAACACAGTTAAAAATTCATATCAAGCCGTTTTAATAAATGAAAATGTATTAGAGATTTTTCATACAACCATGTTTAGGATATATAAAATTTCTCCAAACCCAGTAATTTGGAAAATAAATTATCAAATGTGTAACACAATTGAAAATTATACTTCCAGTAATTATTGTTTATAAGCAGAGTATTGTAACCACATTCTTTTGTGTGTCTCTGTTAATTAAGGATCCATTGCAAAGACACCCAATTCTATAGTAAGTACCCTGCAGTAAATCTTAGTAGTATATATAAATTCCAATCTGTTTGAAGTAGTAAAGCATCATTCAAATATGTCACAAATGATTTTCCTCCACAAATTGTGATGAAATTGAATTCTTTTGAATGTTTCTGTATGCAAATCATAAATGTCTCACAGTTCAATTTTAATGCCACTCTTCCCATAGCATGTATCAATTTCATAATAATCTGACTCTATGCAAATTAGTGTCCAGACAGATAGACAAACCAAACTCAGAAATGCTTTTCAATTACAATATTGGAAAATGTTAAAAATATGGTTTTAATTGTTTTTAAAAAGTACATTCTGAGGAAAGACTAAACTGACATACAAATTTTATATCATTGAAGTGGCACTAAATTCTATTTTTGAGTGAAAATATTCAACATTGATTGGCCCAGACAACTGTACTCATTTCTAATATTTTAATTCATTGTATCCTTTGTCACATTATTCAAATTTAATGAAACCTAATTGTAATAATTATGTTCCTTTTTTTAAATGTTAAAATGATAATTAGAACCCTCATTTATTTCTTCATTTTCAAAATCAAGGTTAGTCTTATAATTTCTTAACAGACTGTAAAGGCTTATAACAGAAATTCAGATGTTTTATCCGATATTTATATAGAAGAAAGAAAATGAACATGTAAACTAAAACAGAATAAGAAAATGTCACTTCAGTTTAACAAACATTTCACATGTCAGTATAGTTGCATATTAATTTATATTTGCATATAAAATGTATTTTAAAAGTTCAGTAAGGAACAGAATAAATATCGATTAACCAATTGATTTTACTGTTGACCCATTTCACAAATTACACAAATGGATAAACGTTGCCATTCTAAAACTTTAAAATAGAAAGATTAATAATTTAAAAAAAATTCATTAAAAAATAGGGTTACTTTAATGACGACATTGACTTACAGTGTAACAACATACCAAATGAGAAATTTTATTTACTCAAATTATTTTGAACAAAAATAAAATTGCAAAAGACCCACCAGATTTTTTTTTTTTTTTTTTTTTTTTTGAGTAAAGCCCACTCTAAAAAAACAATAATATCCACTTTGATGTGGATTTTTTCCAATCCCTGATATTATTATTTATATTTAACATTCACTAACTTTTATATCAATTTTTTACCTTTGTGTTTAAAGTGTTGCATTATTCTATTAAAACATACTGTTGATATACTGCCAAATGTGACAAAGTCAAAATGAAGTAATGTGTGCAAGTCTTTTAAAAGCCTGTTAATATTATAGAAGAAAAAAATTTCTAAAATCAATATACATACAAAATTTTGCAGCGATCAAAACTGACAAGATTTGACAATATAAAACCTCGCAATATAAATTCCGAATTGAATACAAATTTATTTAGTGCTTTTTCAAAAAATAAATACATAAATAAAAATAAAAAAATAAACTATTTTTTTAACCTTGGTTTTTTGTTGTTTAAATCAGATATTTTTTATTACATATAGAAGTATGTTTGTTGATAAAAATAAACATTCTTGGATATTATTATAAGTTTTTTTAACTTCTTTTCAAAATACTCGAATTAAAATTTACAATCAATTATTAAAATAATTGAAATTATTCATAATTAAAATATTTTTAGTAACAGATATGTATAAAATTCAATCAGCAAACTGTTCTATACAGTGAACTCCAAACGTCTTGAAAATATTGTCAAGCCTACTTTGATTGATAAAAAATAAAAGATAGAAGATTTGTTTTAAAATTGTGTTTTCTGTTGATATTTGAAATAAAAGATAAATTATTAAAGTAAGTTTTAAATATATGATCTATATAATATTATATGATTCTAGAAGTAAAAACTTTTTTACAGCATTTTACATTGATTTATTTGTGTTATTTCCTTTCAAATCACTCATATATTAAGTTAGTTATTAAGATTTCTTAATTTAATACTTACACTTTCCTGATTCTTCTTGCCCTTACTTCTTTAAGTGTTTTATAATTAACCTGTGATTTTTTCAACCCTAAGCACAAGATTATGAAAGATAGTTAATGTATTTAAATGCAGAATTATATTATATTAGACCTTTAACAAACAGATATATTTAAGCCATGGCATTTATAAATGGAATGTAAGTATTGAAAATTTATTAAGGGACACAATAAATATCAATGGTAACTGGAAATTGTAAAAGAAACCTAATACTCTTTATTTTGTTAAAAAACATAGGTGAGTATTACTATAAAATGCATCCATACATTAAATATAGGCTTAAAATAAAAAAAGCAATAATTTGAAGAATCTGTGTCATTGGTAAGTTGAAAGGATATTTCATAAATTTCAGAATAAAACATAGGAGGAACAGGATCCATTTATCTACTCATAATAATAAACAAAATCCAAGCAAATATGCATATTTCCAGTAATTTTATTTTAATTCATATTTGGATACCAGATGGCACCACTGAAATATTTTAAAAGTTTTTATTAAATTTCTGTTACTTCTTTCAGATTAAATATGTTTTCTATTATGCAACATGTAAAAATTTTTTAGGATTTTTATTTTAGAAAGTAAACTACTGAGAATAGTTTTAAAGATAAACTGCAGCGGCAAGTGTAATTTTAATTTTGATTTTACAGGAAAATGTATCTTTACAAAAAAAGTGTGTTTTGAATAGCAACTCAATGCTTTTGTTTTTACATTATAAAATTTATTTAATGGAAACAAACCATTTATTTATCTAGTTTTTCATAAATGCAGAAGTATTTGTCCAGCAGATTCTTTAAAATTTTGGAATGACTAAAATTTGCACATTATTTCAGATGTAAACACAGAAACTTACATTTAAAATAATTTTATCAAAAAATCAAGATTCTTTTTATTTAAATGTGTATAGATTTTTACATAAAAATACTTTTAATCTGATTGAACTTGTGCTTTCTCCTGATAGTCTAAGAGCCGAGAGCACAAAAACCTATGTTATCGAGCACAATAAAAAATCCTTTATGTTATGGGAGAGTAGTAATCGAGGAATCTGATGATCCATGTCTGTCAGAAGCGAAGGGGTGCATAAGCCCAAAAATTTATACCACTAATGGTTGACTCGTAGACTTAGCACTGAGTTTTCCTGCACCCAGTTTTCCTACTTTTGATTTTACAGCAAAACACAATGCTAAACCTATGAGTCAACCACTAGTGGTATCAATTTTTGGCCTATGCACCCCTTTGCTTCTGACAAACATGGATAATCAGATTCCTCGATTGCTACTCTTCCATAACATAAAGGATTTTTCCTTGTGCTCGATAACATAGGTTTTTATGCTGTCAGTTCTTGGACTATGAAGAAAGTGCAAAGTCATTTCTAATTCAAATAAAAAATAATTGAAAAAATAAAAATAGAACTGATGTCAGTGGCAATTACAATCTTTCTACCATATACAAACAGATTTATTTAATAATATTATAATAGTTTTTTGATAAAGTATGGCTAAACATGAAATAAAACTTAGTTACATATTTTAAAATTTTTATATAAATTATTTGTGAACCTTTATAATGCAAATTTTATTGAATAATTCAAGAAACATTTTTAAAATTTTTATATAAATTATTTGTGTACCTTTATGATGCAAATTTTATTGAATAATTCAAGATACTCTTATCTTGTAATTGTTATGCATTTTTAATTATTCACTTGACCTTAATATTTAAAAGTTAGAAAAAAAAATTTGTATAAAATTTAATAGATCAATTTTTTTTTTAATTTTACTGAATTATTTTACTTTATTATAAGCATTTTTTATAATTTTAAGCGAGTTATTACATTCAAATTGACTGTTTAAAAGAGGGGTACTTCTTTCAACAAATTTCACTGAAATATACAAATCATCAATTACATAATATGACATAATTTTATTTTAAATAATGGAAAAACAAATGAATTTGTAAAAAATGAATAAAAGTACAAAAGAAAATCTTAAATAAAAAGCATTTCATGATGTAACAAACTAATGTCAAATGAATGTGGCATTTAATCTTACAGTTCAACAATAGTTTTTTGTTCAAAGAGATAATCAAGTAAGTGGTACATAAATGCAAACAGTAAATGCAAACAAATTAGAGACCAGAAATCCACAAATTTTTAAAATCTGCACAATCTCTGATCGAAAGCTATCTGGATTTAAGGGAGTCTACTGTATTTTAAAACAATAATATATTATAAATAATAATTCTCTAAACAAGTCTAATGCTTACTGAAGCAAAATAAACAATCTACATGTGTTTAGGCGGAAAAAGTCACACTTAATTACTTAATGTCAATTTTTAGAATTGTCTATGTTCAAGTGTAGCGTTTATGCATTCCATTATATGACATACATTATTTGTCAATATGTCATCAGTATTTCCTTTTCCTATAGTTGAATTAATATTTAAAGAATTATAATTATCCTATATAGCCTAAGATGTTTAAAATTAGAGAGAACAACATGTTTAAAATATTTTATTCAGTAGCTGAGACAATAATTTTGGTTTACAATACTTTACTTCTTCATTCATTCAAGTAACAAGACATCATTCAAGTAACTTTTTTGGTTTTTATATTTACTAAACATTTTTAATCTAATTAATTGCTCCATACTATAAAGATATAAATCCAGTATTTCTGTTTCAGCACATGCTAACAGATAACAATTAAAATTTAAAATATTTTATATGGTCTATTTCAAAAGTTAATTTAGGTTTACAATATTGTGAATTTATTTTTTAAATAAAAACTTTCTCTTTGGAAAACCCTTAAATCACAAATTAATAATTGTATTGTATGTCTAAAATTACAAAACTACCATAAAAAATGGAAAAAACATACAAAACATGCTTATCCAGAAAAGTTCCAGTGAGCCATAATTACACAAAATATTTGGGAAATAACTGCATACATATCTAGAGTTTATTTGAAAACAAATAGGATTAAAAAGTGCATGTATTTTAAAACCTTATAACATACATATTTAAAATAAGCAAAAAAGATAGATACTGCTTGGTTATCCTGTCTACCAAAAAACCATCAATAAACTATAAGAGTACATGTCAATAATGGATGATTGTAAAAGTCACATTCACTTGACATTAACTACCATACAAGTGCTTTTTATGTCATCAAATATTTTTTATTTAAACTTTTTATTTCTATTTTTGATTATGTTTTACTAATTAATATGATCTTCTGTTATTTAAAATAAAAATTATTTAATTTGGTGAACAGTTTGGAAATTTGTGTAGGCGAAATTGGTTGACAGGGTAACCAAGAAGTACCACAAAAAAAATCTAAACACCTATGTTAATGTGGCATGGATCTTAATAAAAAGTGTAAATGTCTTATAATAATCTTAATGTGGATCTTAATAAAAAGTGTTTAAATGATGATTTTGTATCATGTTACAAAAGCATCTCAACTTAATACATTATACAACAAAATTAAAATGAAACTTTTTTATGCATCATAAAATTATCCATAAAAACTAATTTTAAAGGCTATCTATAATTCTAGAATTTATCTTACATAGATTCCATAGTGATAAAATCTAGGTAACCCATAATTACCCCAGGATGAGAGTGACCAACATTTACCTTGTGCTACCCTAGATCAGGGTTCATGCTGGCTTTTGAGCAACCTTACCGATTTGGCAAATAAGAAATAAAAATCAGTCACCAAATGAAAAGCAAAATAGATTTGATGTGAAACACTGAAAAATGTATCTTCAACCCCTTATTGTATCCCTGTTTTCCAAATGTTCTAAAATAAAACATTCTAAATGTCTCCTAGTTCTAAATGTATAAATGTTTCAGACATTCTTTTAGCAGTCTAAATAAAAATTAAAAACAACTATCATTGATTTACCAATTGTAAAAATATATGCTAAAAATTGAAAAGATATTTCGACTCAATAGAAAAAATTTGATCGACCAATGATTACTTTCCATACAACTAATAAATAATATGGTAAGTGACTATTTCCAGCAACGCATTACAAAAATCTTTGTTTGGCACTTGATGTGAGTAATTTTGTTTGTTTTTACAAGTACGACCCTAGTGCACAGATAGTGAATAACTGACAATAGATAAATATATATTGCATAGCCATTTCAATTCAGTCATCATATTTCATTAGCTGTTGCTAAACAGAATTGGTGTTGTGTCACTATCTCTATAATAGATCAATGTAAAGCAACATTTACTTGTTCAGCAATGCGGATAAGAATCTCCACTCTATAGGCACAAATACACACACAAGAAAAGAACAGAAACTGAGCTCTCACAGTTTGGTGAATCTACTTGTTTTTTAACTCACCAAATAGATTGTTGCAATTTGGCACAATGGCGAGCGAGAACCCTGCTCTAGATGTCATAAATTAAGGGTTAATGTAAGTACAATTGGAGTCTTGCTTGGCACAATTCTACTTGACATGGACTGGATAATATGTAAGGACTTTATTATACTTGGTGAGTTACCATCATTTCAATTAATTGAATTATTTATTGCTTTAAAGTTTCTCTGACAAATACGCAGTGTATGACAGAAAATTTTATCTTCCAAATCCAATTCCACAAAATTTTTCTTTGATTTTAAAATACTTATTTTAGAATATAAGAAAAATATGTTCACAAACATGAAATAAAAATAATATATTAATTAAAAAGATTTTCTTAAGTAATAACTAAATGTGTAGTTTTTTTTAAATGAACTTCTAGTGTAGGTATGTTAATTACTTATTTGGTAGTTGACATTCGATTAACCAAACATTCGGTTTACCTGGGTGACGAATATTTTAAATAACTACAAATGTCAGCAAAAATTAAAGTTGCGACACTGCTCGACTTGTATTTACATACGAACAAATCACAAGTTGTAAAATTTTTAATAGAAGAATAATTAAAAAATATTTGATCATTTATTTATTTTAGTAAAGAAGATGGATCAGTAAACTGATTTCAAAAATTAGCGAGTGTTACAGAGTACACTCATTACAAAATTACAGACGCCAACGACGAACGATTTCATACATTGATAATGAATCATTCCATAAATCTGATTTTAAATAACTCTTGGGAAATAGTGAAAGAATGAATCATGGCTGTATACATCACG
Source organism: Maratus speculifer (assembly GCA_964019185.1). Classification (NCBI taxonomy): domain Eukaryota; kingdom Metazoa; phylum Arthropoda; class Arachnida; order Araneae; family Salticidae; genus Maratus; species Maratus speculifer. Next base: position 36,751,984 of record CAXHSM010001376.1, read on the forward strand.
ATTCATTGAATAAGATTTATTCATTTTAAAATGGGCTAAATTTTCGTGAGTTATTCAAAATCAAATGAGTGATTCAAAAAGTTTTATAAATAAATGATTTGTTTGTTTAGATCTATTGATTGATTCATTATTCATGAATGAATTCTTATATTGAGATTCACTCTTTATGCTAGCGTCACTCTCAGAAGATAAGAAATGAGGTCTGCTGGCATTGCTTTACTTTGCTTATAACATAAATGAAATTGGTGTACTGTGATTGTAACATCAGCTAAATTTTTAATTGTTTTCTGACCCACCCATTTTACTAAAATAAATTAATGGTAACTTTCATTTTATATATTTTTTTAAATTCTACTGAAATTTCTACAACTAGCCATTTTATAGCATGATGACACAAAATTTTATGTGTCGCAGCTTTCATTTGTGATGTCATTTAAGGTATTCTGCACCCAATAACACGAACAGTAACTATTATGCCGACTACTTTAATATTTTTTTATCTAAATGTTTAATTTTTACATAATATTTAAAACAGATTCTTTCCTTTTGATAAACAAGTTTTTGTTTTAACTCTATTCTATAAAAATTATGTTCTGGCTTTTAAATGTAAGAAAACTTTTTTAGATGATAAAATTTAAATTTTATGGTTGTGAACATATTTTTTTTTCTTTTGTATTCTAAAAGGAATTTTAAAATCAAAGGATTCGGAAATATATTTTACCATCATAAATACTTATTCATCAGAACAGAGCTAATGTAAAAAAATCTTTAAATAATACAATTTATTCAAATGACAGTAACTCATATTAACTGCGTATTATCAGACGCAAGTGAAATGCAATTGTACCAAGCATGACATCAAATGTACTGCATAAAATAATCTTTAGTTTTTTCGGTTTTATAGCATTGCATAGCTATAAGAGCTGCAACATAATGATAATAATATGTAATATAGACTATTTATTTGTCATAGTTTATGGGAGGAAAGTTCATAATTCTTTTTCTGTATTTTTTTAAATTTATTATATGTATTTATTGTATTTTATTTATTTAATGTTTAGATACTACTGGATTAATCCATCGACCTTAAAACTGTCGCCAAACTATAAGATTAAATGCCAATAATAGATGATCTTAAATGTCATATTTATTTGACATTACATGTGTATGTAATGTCATCAAGTAGTTTTTGATTCAACATTTCATATTTTCATTAACACAGAATTTATTTGTTCTTTCATTATTTAAAATAAAATTACATTAATTTGTAAAATTTGGCAAAATTGGTCAATGGGATAGTCAAATAGTACCATTTTTTATTATTTGCTGTGTTTAATGATTTTATGTATATTTAATAATGTTAAATTACTATTTTGAATGTGATTGGCAGTTAATTTTTGGCAAACTATCTCCTGACCCAGGTAATACATAAGTGTTGATTAACGCTTTTTTTTTCCTTTTGATAAATAAGACATTTTTTAAGGAATTGTACACAAAAAATTTCTTTGCTTTGAGTTATTGCAGGAAAAAAGTTAGTTTAAAACTTGTTTTTTGCTTTGTTAAATATAAAATTTTATGTTTTCTTCTGTGGGTTAAAACAACTTAATAAAGTTTAGTTATACATCAAAGGAAATATTTTTAAATAAAAGGCAAATTTTTAATAAATTGGGGAAAAAAATGATAACCATGTACTGCCTATTTGTCAGGTAGGGATTAGAATAAAAATGTAATGCAATTTTTTTTTTCTTTTAATGGTTGCATCTTAGGAAGAATAATGTTGCTTTTAGTTTTGCTAGGAAGTTTTTAAATGCACAAATAACTAGTATATGTGAAGGTTAATCATTTTCTGAGGTTATAATTATACAGGTTGCTTCTGAAAATTTCAAATAAACTGATAAAGTGGTCCACGCAAACAATTTTTGAATAAAAAACAATATCTAATTTCACTTTTTTATCAGAAATCAGGGTTTTTGCTGCAATGTAAAACTGGATATTCATTCACAATCATACCAATGATGAAAGTATTTTATTAAGATTTGCATCACTCTAAATTTTACTTTAACTATAATGAATATTTCAACTAACATGAAAAGGGCACTATTTAATGCATTAAGATAAATAAAAATGTTATTGTTGTATTGTTGATTATTTAATAACAAATTATCAAAAAGTCCCTGTTATATTTAGTACACAATCCCAGCAAAGTATTAAGAAAAAAATGAAGCAATTGTGTTTAAGAATTATACATTAAAATCGTGATAAAAATGAATTTTCTAAAATTGGTTTTCTATATTAATAAAAAAAGAACTTTAAAAAAATCATATTTTAAACATAATCTCTTGTTACAATGAGCCAAAGTTGATGGCCAAAGGAGTAAGAAATGAAAATCTGCTTTTCATGTCTTTGTAAGACTCCAACGACTACACAAAGAATAGGCAGATGAAAGAAAAACAAAGTTTAATAGCTGGGAAAGTAATTTCTAAATAAACTAATCACACTTCAATTTCATTAAAAAGACTGGCCATCCAATGGCTGGGAGAAACATATTTTATCTTTTCATTTTTGGCTGTCTGTTAAAGTTTCTGTTCTCATTTATAATTTGACAGTTAAATTATTCCAAGTAATCGGTATAAAACAAAAGATCATCTCTCTCTTCAGAGGTATAAAATCACAGATTGCAGCTAAAACTTAAAATAACTACAATTTATTGTGTAGATAAATACAGTATTATGGTATGATTTAAGTGGATAGAATATTTTGCAATGAAATGGGAAAAAGGGTTGTTGTGTTTTTTGTAATGGAAAGGAAGATGAGAATGGCTCAATCAAGAAATGAATATGAATAGAGAATGAATGGTTTCTGTAGTTTAAAGAGGCATTATTGTTTACCCATAGCTAATAACCATTAGTTTTTAAAATGTAGTTCTAATTACAAAAATCTTTTACATTTTGTCTGCACCATATAAAAATCAATTTATATTAAAATAATTAATTTTTAAATGGTTAGAAAATTCTGAATTTTATGCAATGGTGTGGGTTCATCATAAGTTTCATTTAGAAAATTTTCCTTTATGTTCTAAGTAAAATAAATGTTTTAATTTTGTTTCTTTGGACAGCATTCACTTAGTTAGGGCTGAAACTAGGGAGAGGGGGAGATGGCTGGGCATGTGCCACAGGCAAGGTACCAAATGAAAGTTTTGTTTGTGAATATTTCTCATGTTTTGTTTAGCTTGATATTCTAAAACTAATACTGCCTGTAATATGTCATATCATTGAAAAATTTAAATATTGTATAATATTATAAAGATACTGTGTAAAGCAGAATGTTTTTCGTTTTTGTTTTCAGGGTTTTAATGAATCCATATTTGATAAAGCTGATATTATGTAGTTCAGTATACAACATATTTTATGATTGTGTTTTTTAAATGTCAGCTATTTGAAACTTAATAAAATTAACTTTGTAAATTTAATTGTCGTAGCTGGTGGAGGAGGGGGGATGCCAGAATTCATGTTTGCTCCAGGTGCAAAAAATATTAGTTTGGCACTATGCTTGGCAGATGGTAATTTCTTTGATTTCAAATTTTGGGAAGGAGGTTTCTGTTGCTAGATTTTTTTTCTAGTGAGGGGAACAGAGATTTTTATTTTATTTTTATTATTAACATAAATTTCTTTTCTTCCTTATCCTTTTAATTTGTCATTATTTCTTTTTTTTTTTAAATGAGAGATGAAAATCTTTTTTGTTTTTGTGTTTTAATTTTACTGTGGTGGGGAGAATAATAGCATCATAAAATTTGTAAAGACACTTATAAACCAGAAAGTGGCTGCACAGGCAATCACCTCATCATGCTTATGTATAAAATTGTAGGATTAGTTAAACCTCAATTCACATATTAAAATGCAATCAGTCCGACAAGTCATGTCTTGGAGGAAAACACCTGAAAACCTAATTTTAGCAACTGACTCACAAGTTTACAATTTTTTGGGCAATTAAAAGTACAAAAACATGGCGGATTGGGAGCAGGAAAACACAGTGTTAAACCCTATGAGTCAACTTTTAAAATTGGTTTTCAGAATATGACTTGGCAGATAGATTGCATTTTAATATGGGAATCAAGATTTAATTAATTCTAGAATTTCATCCCTGAACTCAGTTAGGTGGTTGTCTGTGCTGCTACCTCCCAGTCTATTAGTTTTAATACAATTGTAATTAATTTGAGAATCAAATTTGTACGTAAGAAATTTGTTTCGATGAATTGAATGTGATTAAAAATGTATAAATAATATTTTCGTATTCTTATGGGACTCATTTTAAATATGCATTGATGAAGACTGCTGCAATAAAGACTTTGTCATTTTTTTTTTTTTTTTTTTTTTTTTTTTACAATTGGGCCTTTAAAATTGTGTTCATTGTTATACAAGGTATCTCTTATTATTGCTTACCCATAGCTAAATGCCATTAGTTTTAAAGGTGTAGCTCCAATTACAAAAATCTTTTGCATTTTGTTTTGCATTATACAGGGTGGTCATAAAAAAAACTTTGCTGATAAATGGAGCTCTAGCGGCCAGTCCGCTCAACCGATGGAGGTGAAATTTCAGCTATAGCTATTCAGAGTTATGAGCTCGAGATTCTGTGAATGGCAAAAAAATGACGATTACGGTTATAGTTACAGAAACTCTAAAATTTCCAATGGCAACACCCATTTTTTTTCAGCGCATGCGAAAATCCTAAAGAGTGTTGGAACTGTACATGTATCGCAAGAAACGGATATGTTATGCACACACAAAAAACTGTTCTGCGAATCATCCCCCATAGAAAAAAATCGATTGGGGAGCAAGGAGGAAATTTGCATATGACACTGAGTCAGTACACTAATCTCTGATTACAATACAGATCAGAGAAATTAAAACTTTTATTTTGATTACACATTTTCCACATGGGTGCCATCACCATTAATTGCCTGTGATGACACCCATGTGGAAAATGTGTTATCAAAATAAAAGTTTTAGTTTCTCCGATCTGTATTGTAATCAGAGATTAGTGTACTGACTCTGTGCCATGTGCAAATTTCCTCTTTGACCCCAATCGTGTTTTTTTTTATGGTGGGGGGAGGATATGCAGAACGGTTTTTTGTGTGTGCATAACATGTCTGTTTCTTGCGATACACGTACGGTTCCAACGCTCTTTATGGTTTTGCATGCGCTGAGCATTTTGCGATTAAAAAAAATGGGTGTTGTCATTGGAAATTTTCGAGTTTCTGTGACTATAACCGTAACCATGAGCGCCATTTTGTAGTCGTTCACAGAATCTCGAGCTCATATCTCTGAATAGCTATATCTGAAATTTCATTTTGATCAGTTGAGCAGACTGGCCGCTAGAGCTCCATATATCGGCAAAGTTTTTTTATGACCACCCTGTATAAAAAACGATGGTGCTACTTTGTTACCCGTCGACCAATTTCGCCAAATTATACAAATCGCCAAATTATGCATATTAACATAATTTTCAGTTTAAATAACGAAAATACAAATAAAAAGTCAAAATAAAAATCACTTAATCATGTTTTAGACACATATATCATATTTAATGTCATTGAATATGACTTTCATGATCATCCATTATTTCCATTTAATCTTACAGTTTGGCGATAGTTTTTTGGTCGACAACCAAGTAGTACCAAAACAATTTATATTAAAGTAATTAATTTTTAAATGACTAAAAAATTCAAAATTTTATACAATGTCTGGGTTTTATCATAAGTTTCATTTAGAAAATGTTCCTCCATGTTCAAACAAATAAAACAATAAACATTTATTTTTATATGACCAAAACTTACTGAGTTATACTTTCAAGTTTATGAATTTTAATGTTTTAGTCACAGTAACTGGAATGTGTTTTTTAGTCCCCCCTCCTTCTCAAAAAAAAAAAAAAAAAAAAAAAAAAAGATTGAAAATGCACTTTATGTATACTGTCATAAATAGGTAATTTTTTAACCACAAACTAATTTAATGGTGTGAAATCACTTTGCTGAAAAACAACATCTATACTTACATCCAAAAAGTATTTCAAACATTTTGAATAAATGCCTTCTTGTTAAAACATCTGTTGATATCATACACAGTGATTAGTTATGTGTTACAAAGATAACAGATTGTTGGAACTTGTTACCTGTGTAAGATTGAAATAATGAAGTTTGTTAATTAAAATTGATTATATTTCCCATTTCTATAACTGAGTTCTTGCTGGTGTCACACTATAAGTGCTGTCAGCTCCATTCAGAATAAAGAACTGTCTAGCTCAATGTTTTTTAAGTATAAATGGTTGCAATTTACATTTCACATCTAAGTCTGGATGATATCTCAAATATCATTTTTTATAACATATTGCCTCAATCAATTTTAATATTTGTTAAATATTGATGTATGGGTTCTTATTATATCCATACAATACAATTTCTCACTCTCTCATCAATACTAGAGTCTAAACAAGATGAAAAAAAAGTTGATTTATTCTAATTCTCTGTCTCTGCTGTATTTTGAGATCTTCTGTTTGTTTGTGGGAACAAGACAAATGGTTATTTCTTGTCATACAAATCGAGATGGCAATTATAGCATGAAAATTAAACTTTGTGTGCTGGAAATCAAAAAGGACAAGCAATTTTTTTCGAAGTGAGGGAAAGGCACTTTTGTTTTCTTTAATGAAAAAGAGGCAAAACATGAAAATAATTATTTTGGCCAAAAAAATTTGGAAATATATTTTATAAATACCTAATATACATTTCCTCTTGTTGTTATTAAGACAGATTTTAAATTTAAACTTGCAACTCCCTAACACATTTAAAAAGTCAGTTTCAAACCTAGAGATATATATTTTAAACTTTACTATTTCTTAAAAAATGTGAAATTGAATAAATTTTCCATTTCTCCTTAAAGCAAAGAATCTATCAGAAAAAGCTGCCAAACAGTGATGTTGCCGTAAAACAACAGAGGACATACGCTCTAGACAGAGGACATACCCCAGTGAGTATACATTGTAATATTTTTAAGAAACAAAAGGTATACACTATTCTTTTTAAAAATTCAGAAGACATGCAGTATATGCCAGATATTCAGGTCAAGTCCAGGTCGAAAAATCTTGATTTCAGGTCAGGTTGCAAATTGCTGAATATTATTTTTAAAAATTCCCGTCAGGATGTGGATTATCAATTTTATTTCGGGGGGAGGATACAACTGAACTGGCACAGGACTCTACTTAGTGGTTTTGTAAGGAGACTCAAGTTAAAATTTTCAAATAAAAATTTATTCTTGGTACTAATTGTTTCTACTAAACAAAACCAGCTTTTTAAGTACTTTATGGAGAATTTTTTTACATAATAAAAATTGTAAAGATTTATGATTAAAAAAATAATGTGTTATACAGGGTGATTCAGCTCGTCGGTGACAAACTTTAAGGATCGATAGAGCACACCTAGACGAACATTTTTGAATAGGGAATGTAGGGTCCCTGACGCGATGGTAAGGCGCTAGGCGCTTTCGAAAATTTGGGTGCCGAAATTCGAAACGTCATAAAAACTAGGGAAATGGTTAGATTTTCTTGCTTGTTGCGTCGAAATGATTCTGTTTGTTTAGACTTTCTTCAGTACCAATTTGATAAGCGTATCTCTTAAAACATGGATAGGGGGCGCTGCAGACTTTGGAGAGCTAGACAACAACTTTATGCCCGTTATTTTGATAATTTAACACATGCTCGCCAAAGTTTATACTCTAACTTAAAGTTTGAACCCAAAAGTAGAGCCCTGCAAAAAGCGTAAGAGCCGGAATAAAATGTCAAAGTACAGGGTGGTCGAAACTCGAAGGCTCCTAAGAGATAAACAAACAGATTTCTTGACTTATGGCATGCATTTTCATGATTCTGTTTGCTGGGGCTCTCTGAAACTCAGTTGAACGGTACAAAAAGAAACATCGATAGGGGGCGCTGTGGGCAAAAAACATAATTCGTTGACATTTCGGACGCTAACTGGAAACGGGGCGCTACGATCAGTTAGTAATAATGAAAACACATTTTCTACCTCTGCTCAACACTTCTGAATAAATTTAGACCAAAAACATCAATGATACTGGAAATTTATTTACAAAAAATAACACTACAGAAGATGCTCAAAATTTCGACCTTGGGCCATGATGCAGGCTTCGCACCTCCGTCGCATTGAGGAGTGTGTGTTTCCAACAATGCCAGGAGTATCTCTGATCTGCCCTGCAGCTGCCACAATGCGCGCCACAAGTTCTTCAGCACTGCTGACAGGTGTATGGTATACCTCGGCCTTCAGGTAACCCCAAAGGAAGAAATCCAAGCAGGTGAGGTCTGGTGATCGGGCAGGCCAGTGAACTGGACCCCCACGCCCGATCCACCGCTGGCCATACCTTGCGTTTAGATGGAGACGCACGTCGTTCGTGTAATGGGCCGGAGCTCCATCGTGCTGGAACCACATCTGGCGACGCGAACCTTCGGGTACGTGCGCCTCCTTCAGAAGCTGCGGCAGCACTTGATCCAGGAAAATCAGGTAATTTCCACCTGTCAGCCGTTCAGGTAACAAATAAGGGCCAATGAGGCAATCCCCCAGAATGCCGGCCCACACATTTACTGAGAAACGCTCCTGGGCTGCTCGGCTTCTGGTTTCATGTGGATTTTCATCACACCACACATGACTGTTGTGGGCGTTCCACATTCCCTCCCGGCTGAAGGTGGACTCGTCCGTAAACAAAATGCTGTTTACAAAACGGGGATCCCTGGATCTCATCGCCAAGTACCATCTTGAGAATTCCACTCGAGGGCCAAAATCCTGCTCTCTGAGCAACTGCACCCGCTGGATGTGGTAGGGGTGCAGATTCCGGGAACGTAAGATGCGCCACGCAGTTACTTGCGAAATGCCAACATGTCTGGCGATATCTCTCGTGCTAAGACCTGGGTTGTCCTCAACCAGGTTAAGCACAGCCTCTTCGTTGTCGGGGGTGCTCACTGATCGCTCCCGTTCAGGCCTGCCTCCGTCGAAAGATCCCGTTGTGGACAACCTCTGGTGTACTCGAGCGAAGAAGGCATGGCAGGGGATTTGCCTGTTGGGGTAACGCTCGGCGTACAACCGCTGAGCGGCTCGTCCATTACAACCAGCAGCGCCATACGCCAAATGCATGTCAGCCAATTCAGAGTTTGTGTACCGTTCCATTTTACTACCGATCTGCAGACAAGTAACCCGAAGCTTAAGTAGGTACCGCACGTTCAAAAGACGTGTCTGCGCATACAACTACGTCATCTCGCGTTGTCGTCTACGCATTACGTATCTTTTGCATATCGATATGGTACGATATCTTTTGCATAAATCAGCAAAAAGCACCTTATGTAAATTTTATTGCGCGCATTGTGCATGATTGAAACCAGCTATGTTTGTTAAAAAAAAAAAAACTGCAGTTTTAATAGCTTCTTATGATAAGTAAATTACTCTCTTGTTTTGTTTCTAACTGATCGTAGCGCCCCGTTTCCAGTTAGCGTCCGAAATGTCAACGAATTATGTTTTTTGCCCAAAGCGCCCCCTATCGATGTTTCTTTTTGTACCGTTCAACTGAGTTTCAGAGAGCCCCAGCAAACAGAATCATGAAAATGCATGCCATAAGTCAAGAAATCTGTTTGTTTATCTCTTAGGAGCCTTCGAGTTTCGACCACCCTGTACTTTGACATTTTATTCCGGCTCTTACGTTTTTTGCAGGGCTCTACTTTTGGGTTCAAACTTTAAGTTAGAGTATAAACTTTGGCGAGCATGTGTTAAATTATCAAAATAACGGGCTTAAAGTTGTTGTCTAGCTCTCCAAAGTCTGCAGCGCCCCCTATCCATGTTTTAAGAGATACGCTTATCAAATTGGTACTGAAGAAACTCTAAACAAACAGAATCATTTCGACGCAACAAGCAAGAAAATCTAACCATTTCCCTAGTTTTTATGACGTTTCGAATTTCGGCACCCAAATTTTCGAAAGCGCCTAGCGCCTTACCATCGCGTCAGGGACCCTACATTCCCTATTCAAAAATGTTCGTCTAGGTGTGCTCTATCGATCCTTAAAGTTTGTCACCGACGAGCTGAATCACCCTGTATATAACTGGACACTGATGAGGCAGAGACCCCTGATAATATAAAATGTATGCAGAGAAAATAAGTAAGGTGCAGGAATTTCAATTTCTCATTACAATTCATGCAGTTTAAATCGCTTGAAACTATTTAAAATCTTACTTAAAAGAATATTAAAATAAAAAATGAAACTGTTTTTACTAATTAAAGGATATATTTGATTGTGTTTGAATTTACTAACATTATTCCTCATCAATAAAAACATTACTAATACAGTGCTCAGCAACAGTTTACACAGTAATCGATTACTCCTCTATATTCAGAAGTGTGTAACAAATTTTTGTAACTCATCTGCCACATATTGATTGTGACTTATCGTTTATTCACAACGATAAATTTTAAAATATAGGGGAGAGTGTTGTACCTTGGAACGCTTGTACCTCAGGACATTGACAATTTCTAAAAAACTATTGGCAACAATGATCTTTTGTTTATGTCTAATAGTGACCTATTACCAACTGGTTTCATCACAGTGACAGATAACATTACACGGATTAAATTTATGACCTGGTGAGAAAAATAAAATTTCACTACTCCAAAGTAAATATTTTCCCCCATTTAAATTTCATTTTTTAACTATATATTTTTACGAGAAGTCAACTGCAATTTATTTTTTTTTATAAAAGAGAAGATTTTTAAATGCTTTGGCAATAAGAAAATAATGATAGTGCTTCTAGATTTACCGTCATTTTGATTTTATTTAAACCATGTGATGATTGTACCTTAATGACAGTAAAAATGTTGTACCTTGGGACATGTCAAATTGTCTAACAAATGCATGGTTTGTAACAATTTGCATTAATAAAAGTAATTTTGTTACTTATTTTTACAGAAAATTTTACAAAATATGTGAAATACAATAAAGAAAAACAATTAAACTTTATTCTTGATACATTTTATATGATATAAATTGCAAATATGAATTTGGTAACTCTTGATAAATCTTTTTCTTTCCATGTGATGCAGTGTTCTAAAGAGCACATGTTCAGATGTATTTTTCTGGGTTTTGAATCAATTTTAAAAGGTACATTTACGTATTTTACTTATGTTGCTTAGTATGGATAACATAACAGCACTATATTTTGATTCTTACAAGATTGAAATACCGGGAAATTTAAATTGTTTTTTTTACAATTGCACCATACTGTCTTTCGGGAAGGGGGGGGGGCATAGTATGATGTCACATTCTAGACAATTGAACACAATATTTCTCATAGTGGAAGTTGTTGGAAATGCATTTTAAAAAGCTTTCACACCATCAAATATCATTAAGGGTTTTAAAGTAACAGTCATTTATTTAATCAGTAAAAAATGTATTCAGCGAAGATTAGCTTTTAATAAAATGTAACTGATAGCCATTTCATTCGACTAAAATGTTGAAGGAAACAGCTGAATTTACAGCAGCAAATGTGTTATCAATAGTAGGCATAATCAGTGTTGAATTCAAACACTTTTTCCCCAGAGGGATTTTTGTGGTTCCGGAGAAAAGGGGGGCATTGCAATTTTTTACCACTGAAAGCACAAAATATCAAATCTTCTGGGGAGGAGGTGGGGACATTGCACTGTTCCAAAGAGAACTGTACCTCCCAGACCACTTGTACAAACTGAGCATAGAGAGTTTATCTTCACATTCTCAAAATGTCACAATCCCAGTAATGATTACAATTTTAGGAGTTCCTTTAAGTAAAAGCTGAAATTGAAATTGCCAAGTAGGAAACTGGGATAGCAAAGAAATCAAGAAAAAGACCATCTCTGAAACAAAATAGCAGTTTTGAATCTGCTAATGATAAACTCATTTTATCTTGTACTAAAGATGGCGACAATATGGATTATGATTATTCTACAGATGTGTTAGGAGTAAGAAAATCAAAAAGTACAAAAGCTTACAAAAGTATCTGAGGGGAGGGGGGGAATTGCTCTTCTATGTATCTTAATTTAGCTGTTCCTTGGGAAAAAACATGAGTTTTTCTGGCCGAAAATTAACTACGTAGTTATTTTTATTCTACAAAATATTGAATTATTTATTGTACAAAATTATAAATTAATTAAATGCATATTTGCCGAAATATGTAGTGTCCCAAGGTGATGTTGTACCTTCAGACAGTTTGCCTTCCCTACTTTAAATGAGTGGCAATTTTTTATTTTCGAACTGCCAGAATTTCTAAAAATATATTTTAGAGAAAAAGGTTGGCGTATTCAAATGCTGCTTTCTAATTTTAATTAAGGTTATAATCATCAAAGTAAAAAATTAAAATGTGAAAACTGTTCCAAGGTACAACACTCTCCCCTATTCTATAATCTGTAAAATCTGGGTATATATCCTGTTATATATGATAAAATATAACAACAATGTTCGCAATATTTCATTTAGATATTTTTTAGATATCACTTATTTAGAATCACTTTATAGAATTAATAAAAAAAAATAGAACAAAACGTTCTTAACCCTTTTCTCTTCTTTCTTATTTCAATAAGATTTTTTTTCACGGTTAATTGTAGCCATGATATTACTTCTAAAATTTTGTTTTATTTTCTTAAAAGAGTTAAGATATAAGACAGTTGTGATAATGCATTCTTTCTTCTCTCTACTCTTCAAAAAACTATCTTTTTACACATTTCGCCTCAAAAAATTTCGATAACTTTTTTTCTGCTCAGCAATTGAAAATATACCTTTTTTTTTTTTTTTTTTTTTTAAGTAATACAAATATATAAAATTAATAAAATTCTGAAGTTTAAATTATCCTAGAGTGAGTAAAAAGAATTTTTAAATCAAGATTTTTTTTAATAAAATAGTCATTTTCTACAGAAAGGTAAAGGGTTTCATAAGTGGTTGTCTTTAAGTGCTGACAAAGTGCAATTGATGAATGTAAATAAACTTTATAATACTTGGTGTGATAATTTAATTCTTCACCAGGGTCATCACCTTCCATCATCTGCTTGAAATGTTTGCATATTAAAATTAACAGCCCAGAAGCAGAATTTTTTGCAGCAAACTGAAACTCATCTGCGTACTAACAATGCTAGATTAAGCTTACTATCTTTAAAAAAAACAATAACAGAAGCCTGTAAAATAAGCAAAGTTTGCATTTAAGAAAATATCACAAAAAGATACAACAAATGCCAGAAATCTAGAGACTTAAAGTAAATTTCAGCTATTTTTTAAGCCCAGCATATCTGTTTAAGCTTGTGGATTAATCTAGGTTTAAAATATCTGCCCTGCCTGCTGCTTTGTTTCTGCTACTGGGATTAAAAGTAAACATTTTATCAAAAAAGTAACTTTCTTTAATACTAGAACGCCGGTAAATTTTACGCAAGTTTTATAAAATATATTTAAAATCAGAAAAATTATTTGTAATTATTTAGTTCATTTGTTGAGCTCATTTTATTTCAACTTATATATAACTTGTTTCTTGAAGATTTTTCTGGTTGTAATCGACAATTAGTCCAGTGATCGGTGTCAAATTGACACCTTCCCGGCGTTCTAGTGTTAAAGTATGTCAAGAGGGAATAAATGCATTTTGTAATTTCTATTTTTTTCGTAACTGAATAAACATATATGTAGAAACTTTAATTATATATTTTTAACATCTGTAATACATGTTGTTTGACATTGATATTTTCATATGTATATAATCTAATCATATTGTACAAGTGACAAATGTCTGCCCTCAGATTTTAATACTGTATTTGAAAATTAATTTATCTCAATAATTTGTTAACAGTAATGTTTTGAATATCTTTTCTAAATGTGCGAACTTCTTCATCTCAACTATTGTGAACTTGCAGTTAGAAGTTGTTTTTTTCCTTTCAGGAACCCAACATTGCTGATATATGAAGAAAGATATTCGTTTTCAAATGTTTAAGAATATCATTCAAGATTCATGACAATAGTAATGGGGAAAAAATGTTACAAGATTGAAAAATTTAACATATGAATTTAAAAAACACATTTTTCTTAAGAACTAATGCATTGGACATTCAGAAAATTCATGACCAAAAGGATTTAGTTCATTTAACTGTAATTTATCAAGATTCCTTACTGATTATGTAATTTTTTTCCCTTGTAGAAAAATAACTTTTTATTGAAAAATATGAAAGTAAATTATGAAAAATTAATTTGATTAATGTTAAAAGGAATTTTATGCAAAGATTCACCTTTAGATTCATTCAATTACCCACCTTATAAACAAAGAGCTTGAGTGCACAGTATGTGTTAGTTTATTTAATGAACTTTTTCTCTTAGATGAACATCTTTATAGCCATTATAGTCAAAATAATTTCAACTGTAATTTATGCGAAGCCAGTTTTTCTTCAAATTCCATCTTAAAGAAACATTTTCAAAGTCATGCAAGTAATGATTCTTTGATTGTGAATCAGGAAAAAAATTTAAATACAAGTAAAGATTGCGAAACCTCAAAACAATCTTTGCCGTATGATCCTCACATGGATGAAATTTGCGAAAACAGAAATCTAGATATACATGTTGAAAATAATGAAAAGAAAAGTATTCCCCTTTCTCACAATAAAAAGAAAAAGAAGGAAGTACTTCAAAATAATCTTCCTTTGTTGCTGAATACGCAAAATGATTATTATTACCAGCTAGCTTCTACTGACCAGTCACATGTACAGTGTACTAACAGTGATGATATTTTTAGTATAATAAGAGAAGAACGTGGTGAAAATGGAACTCAATGTGAATATCCAGTGTATGATAATGAAATAACAAGTGGAAATCCTGATTTATTGTGTGGAGTTTGTAAAAAATTATTTTCTTGTGAAAGTAGCTTAAGAGTCCATTCTATTTCTTGTAATTTAAAAGAACCTTTTTTATGTCCTGTGTGCAACAAGAAATGTCTTTCAAATGTGGACTTAGA
The DNA here is from genome assembly GCA_964019185.1 of Maratus speculifer. Classification (NCBI taxonomy): domain Eukaryota; kingdom Metazoa; phylum Arthropoda; class Arachnida; order Araneae; family Salticidae; genus Maratus; species Maratus speculifer. The sequence goes on from CAXHSM010001376.1 coordinate 36,767,027, forward strand.
AAAACATGCATTATCTCATTCAGAAAAGAAGTTTAACTGTGCTGTATGCCAAGAAACATTTTATTCAAAAGATGAATTATTTGATCATATTCATGTCCATGCAGTTGTAAAAACTTTTGATTGTGACAAATGTTCTTTAACATTTTCTGAACAAAATTCATTGGTAAAACACAAAGAAACACATAGCAAAATACCGCCATTAACATGTGAAATATGCCATAAAAGTTTTTCAAGGAAATCTTCATTACGATTGCATTGCCAAACCCATTCAGAAATAAAGCCTTATGCTTGTGAAATATGCCATAAAAGATTTTCAAGGCAATCTTCATTACGATTGCATCACCAAACCCATTCAGAAATAAAGCCTTATGCTTGTGAAATATGCCATAAAAGATTTTCAAGGAAGTCTTCATTACAATTGCATCACCAAACCCATTTAGAAATAAAACCTTATGCTTGTGATATATGTCAAAAGAGATTACCTCATATTCGTGCTTTAAAGTATCATCAAATGGGTCATGCCAAAATTAAATCTTTCGTCTGTAACATATGCCAGAGGGTATTTACAAATCCAAACAATTTACGTAGACATCACCTCATCCATTTTGATAGAAAACCGTTTGTTTGTGAAGTGTGTGGGTCACGCTTTTCTCGAAGATATAATTTGTCTCACCATCAACGCATACACGGAGGATTAAAGGAACCTGAAGAGTCATCTTGTGATATATGTTTAACAAATCCTTCTGTTGTTTGTGTTCATAGAAAATCAAAGTCATTTAACTGCGATATTTGTTCAAAACATTTTTCCACTGAGGCTACTTTAAATAAGCATTTACATAACTGTGGAAAAAAGAATTTCACTTGTAATGTGTGCAATAAAAGTTTTGCTAAACAGAAGTATTTGGCTATGCATTCTCAAATTCACCAAGAAAAAAGTTTCATATGTGAGTTTTGTGAGAAAGGCTTTGTTTCAAAAACTCGATTAACTGTACACCGACGTACACACACAGGAGAAAAACCTTACGTTTGTCATATTTGTGGGAAAGGGTTTAGTCAACAGTCTTCATGTAAAGCACACGTGACACTTCATACTAAAGAAAAACCATATGTTTGTAAGATATGTACTAAAGGATTCGCTATGCAATCATCTTTGAAGTTTCACATGCGCAATCACACTGGAGAAAAACCACACAAATGTGACACCTGTGGAAAAGAATTTATTCATAAAAAATACTTAGTTGTGCATGAACGTAGTCACAAAAAAGAATTTTATTTGTGCAAAGAAAATACCTAAAACAAGAGAATCTCTAATGGCTTTTTCAGTAGACAAAACATTTAACAAAAAACTTCCAAATTTAATTTTTTTTTCAAATGGAAATTTATTACTTTTTGAATAAGTCTTTAAAAAAATTTTTTTGGAACACTTTTTTGAAACATTTTTGGTTCATATTTCTTTTTACAAAGTTTAGTTTTGTTTTCATATCCTAATGTTAACTAAAAAATATGCAAAGTGAAACACTGCATCTGTTTGTAATAGAATCCATGATGAAAAGTGAGAAGTTATTTACTGCAATGGGTGAACTAAGACGATTTATGCTCATTTCTTTCACTCTGAACAAGAATTATTAAAATTAGATAGTGTATTTTTGTTAATTTTGAAAATAAAATATTTTTCTTATAAGTATTGTCATTAACAGAATGTGATAGTTTAATAATGCATCTTTTAAATTCAGGAAAGGATTAGTTTTAAATATCCAATTGAAATGTGTTTATCTTTCCCACACCAATTCTTAATTTACTATTTGTGTAACAATAATATGGGTTATGCTGCATTTTAGTAAAATAAATTAAAAGTAAAGTCCATGTCAATTCAGGCAGGCAAAGAAAAAAAAATCTTATCTACATAGTCTCAAACGTTTTTAAATTGAATATAAATTTAATTTTAAAAGAATGAATTTAACAATTTCTTACATTTAGGAATGATTTTGAGTGAGGAATGATGGAGAAAAATCGAACCTTATAAGCTACATTGCAACTTTTGTTGGCAAGGGAGATTTTTTGAAAAAAATCCTGTGAAAACTATAAATCCAATTTCGTGACTGATCGTCAATTTTCTCATTCTATTACTGTGAACCATAGATGAAGTTTGCAGAGGTTTTTCCCTACAATTGTTTGATGAAATTTGTGAACATTTTCCTTGATTAATTGATGCAATTCACTGTCACCCACCCATAGGTAATTGATGAAATTCCTGATTTTCTGCAATTGTTTGACAAAATTATCTTTTTTTTTTTCAAGTAAACTAAGGAATTCATTATTTTTACTGTGACTGATTAACGAAATTATCAACTTTCTTCTGGGATCAATTGTGTCATTCCATGCCAAATCAACCAGTGAACTCGACCTGATTCTTTCAGATTTCAATTAAACTCTCAGGAATCGTTCTGCCTGATGATATAAATGAGAATATATGTTCATATTTTTTTTCGCATTAAAATTTTATGTAGTTAATTATTTAAATTTTGAAAAATCATCATTTTTTGGCTTGCTTACATATTTTTAATTTTAAATTTCTAAAGTTATATTAAATGTAGAAAATTTTATGACGACTCATTTTAATGTGGAGTTTATAAGTTTAATTTGATATACAAGTTGACTAAGCATAGTTAAAGAAATAAATTAATTTAATTTTTTTAAGATTAAAATTTTTTAGTCATTTTTAAATTTTTTTGAAAAAATTGTATGTTTGTTGTAATATTATAAGCTTAAAATTCTGAAATTTTCAGAGTGGGATTTCAATGATATCAGGAGTTCTGAAATAAAAGTTAAAAATTACTATTAAAATAACAGTTTAATTCTGTCTATTTTGTTATTTATTTGTAATTTGTATGGTAATTTTCAGCTTTTATTTCATAACTCCTGATCCCATTAAGGTCCCACTCTACAAATTTCAGAATTTTAAGCTTATAATATTACAACATTCATGTATTGTTTTCAAAAATTCTAAAAATGACAATCTAAAAAATTTTAAAATTAAAAAAATTAAAATTTTACCTTTTTTAATTATACTTAATCAACTTGTATATGAAATAACACCTTAAAAACTCCACATTAAAATGAGTCGTCAAAAAATTATCTGTGTTTGATAGAACATGAGAAATTAAAAATTAAAAATCTTTATGCTAATCAAAAAAATGATGATTTTTCAAAATTTAAATAATTAATTGTATTTAAAGGAATAAATAAAAAAATGTTCTAATTTATATCATCACATATGTTCTAATTTATATCATCAACTGGCAGTTTCATTGAAATCTGAAATAGTCAAGTTGAATATTTTTTTTTTGGGGGGGGGGGGGAAGGAGGGTTTGATTTGACATGGGATGACTCAATTGTCATTGGCAAGTTTAATTCTAATAATTTATTTTGGTAACACTATAATCGAGTCCACATTGACATAATTGAATTTGCAAGTTTTGTTGAAAATATATATTCAGCTTTATAAATTAATTAAGATGATACTTTAAGGGCTCAAAGCTTATGCAGACGGGATATTCAGGCCTTGTGTCATACCTTACGCTACAGCCATTACCAATTCTTTTTATTTAATGCATGCTAAAGCGAAATACTGCTCAGCTTGATTATGTTTAAAAAAATACACCTTAAGTAGTGGCCAGCAGGCCTACCCATTTAAATCCAACTGAACATGTCTCGAACATATTCCAAACAAAGCACTGGATTCCCTTTTTTTATGTTTTCAGGATTTTGATAAATGAATTTGAAGAGATAATTTCTAAAATACTTATCAAGAACCTCGTCGCACCCATAAAAAACAGATGTAGATATTATATTATTATATAATTAATTGTATTAATAATTTCACATTAACTACTCAAGAAGTTTACTTTTGATTAGTTCATGTGTTTCAATTACTTTATTATTGCAAAATTTGCATGCGAAAAAAAAAAAAAAAAAAAAAAAAAAAAAAAAAGAATTTAAGGAAAACTTGAGTAGTATGTCATGATTTTTATATAGCAAGATTAATTGGAAATAAATAGCTTGAGGAATTTTTTAAGTCAAATATTGCGTCATATTGGAAATATAATAGACGAAAAGCAGGTAAATATATAATATTATATGGGTTTGTAAAAACGTATTTAGTACTACTTGGTTATCCCGTCGACCAAAAAACTATCACCGAACTACAAGATTAAATGCCAATAATGGATGATCATGAATATCACATTATATAACATTAAATAGGTGAAGATAGGGATACTTGAGCCACAATATTAATTTTAATTATTTTTTAAATTTTATAATTTCTTAGCACAAAAAAAAATATTGAAAATGAAAATTTGATATTATTTCTTCAACTGAAAACCACTTTCAATTAATTTTGAACTATTTTTCTATGTTTAATAAATGTTTACATTTTGTTTCACATCGTGGCTCAAGTATGCCCATGAGAGGGATACTTGAGCCATGGTGAAGGCATACTTGAGCCAATACAGAAAAATACCTACAAAAGTAATGTTTTTCGCTTTATTTTTGCACAAATATTTTTCATAATGATAAATTAAGATACATAAAGCCCTTCAAAACCAATTGTAAAAACAAAACTAGTAACACAATCATTTTTTTTAGTGATAATTTGTGGTCGAAGGATCATTTCAACTTGGGTTTCATCGATGGTAGCAACATCCTCAGTTGGTGGCCATTTAAATTTGGAATCTGCAATTATTTAAGCTAATTTCATGTTCAATCAGTAACAGAGGTTACAATTTCAATATACAATAATTAATCTTAATATAATATATTAAAAAATAAATATTTTAATATGTTGGACCTAACTAATTAAAATATTAGAGATTATGATCAGTAAAACAGTTTTTAAATGTTATTTTAATGTAATAAGTTAAAAGTTAAATAGAAAACTATGCCTACATTTATCTAGACAGGTTATTTTGTTAGTCAAAATGAAAAATAAAATTTAATTTTCATTAAAAAGATATACATTTCTAAACATTTTTTTTCTAGGTCATTATTTTCTTAACAAAAAAAATTCTTTTCTTATCAGTGAAAATAAAATCTATTAGTGAATATGATAATGTAATTTTATCTTTTTTTGTTTCACCCATATGTCTAATTTCCTAGTCAGGATGGTTAAGCCATGGCTCATGTATCCCCGATTTCAGTGGGTCAAGTATCCCTATTTTTGTTTTCAACCATTTTAGTTTATCAGAGTTTTACTAAGTAAAGCAGGCAGCTATTTGAACTATTTTAGATTCAAAATACAATTGAAATTATACTTATTAAATTAATCTATATTGTTGCAGCTTTAAACAAAACTTAAAAAAAAAAAAAAAAAAAAAAAAAAAAAAAAAAAAAAAAAAAAACATGCACCTAAATATTTACTTCAGACAGGGAAAAAACAACTATTAATCACCATACTTTCAAAATAGTACCAAGGTATGTGATTTATTTTTTACATGTTCAGAACTGTAAATATGTTACCATATTGCCTGTTTTAGAAAGAGAAAATAACCAACTGTAGAGATAATATGTGTGGCTCAAGTATTTCCGATGATCAAGTTTTCCCACTTTCCCCTATCATTTACACGAATTTTAAAATCTATTGATAAAGAATTTTGAGTTACATTATGATCGGTTTGTAGCTCGCAGAAAACAAAACCCCTAATTAAAAAAAAAAAAACCTTTTTTTTTTTAATTTTTTACGTCACAGCACGCTGGGAAACTTAAAATCACTTTTATACTTGTAAGCTGTTCTTTTTATTATTTATTTACTTATTATTAGTATTTTAAGGGGGAATTAAATTGCCCTATTTATTATTTTGTCAGAATAATAAATAAACAATCAAACACAAGTTCTTGTTAAATCAAATGTTATTGAAAGATATCGTGTTGATTTCGGGAAAGGGGGAGATGACCCGGGATTGGCATTACCCCCCCTCCCCCCACCAGGAACAACAGAAGTTCTTTGAGGAGAAAAATGTCTGGATTCAACACTGAAAAAATATCAAAGTTTTCTTTTCCAGTAAATATAATATTAATAAGCATTTTAAGTTTTGTAAATGTGATTTTTCAGATGAATAATATCAAGCAAAAACATACCCCCTCCCTCCCGTTTGTCAAATGTCAGGATTTATTACATAAACATATACTTTCAGTTCAGAAAAAAGCACTACACACCCCAAGCATGACATCATTTCGGAATTTCCTCTTAGTGAAAAAAAAAACCTCCTTATAATCAGATAAAACGGGCGTTACTGCATTAATTTACAGTCAAGACACTAATTCCATTTATGTTTTCCAAAAACTATATTCTTCTATTTATCAACCTGACAACAACATAAAAATACCCACCCCCCTGACGTCTGACTTCTCATTGTCAGATTTAAGCTGCATACTGCCATACAGTTTACACGGCGAGAAAGCGGAAAGCCTTCGCTTCCATCCCAAGTCCATTTGTAGTTCCTGGATTTTAACTCCTCACCGCCCCACTCAATTGAAGAATGAGATTGTCATGATAAAAGTATTTTCGTTGTACCTCATACAAACGTCATGAATTTTCCGTGTCCTACATCAACACTACCTCTTTTTAGGTGCGTTCGTAATTATATAATACGTAGCACCTATAGTGGTCGTTCAGTCCGTCCGTCCGTCTGTCTGTCCGCATATAACAACGCAAAAACTACCCAACCGAATCGTTTGAAATTTAAAATACATAATTATTACATAATTTTGTCGAGTCATTTCAAATTTTATGAAACTCAGATGCATAGATCAATTACAGGGGCAATCAAAAGTATTCCATTACATTACGGTCAATGGGGAAAAAAGTTTCAAATGCATTTTAATCGTTTGAAATTTAAAATACGCAATTATTACATAATTCTGTCGAGTTATTTCAAATTTTTTGATAATCGTGTGCATAGATCAATTACAGGGGCAATCAAAAGTATTCAATTACATTATGGTCAATGGGGAAAAAGTTTCAAATATATTCTGTACGTTTGAAATTTAAAATACATAATTATTACATAATTTTGTCGAGTTATTTCAAATTTTATGAAAATCGGATGCATAGATCAATTACAGGGATAATCAAAAGTATTCCGTTACATTACTGTCAATGGGTAAAAATGTTTCAAATGCATTTTAATCGTGTTACACTCATGCGAACTTAATAAAATTTATATGTAACTATAAAGTACATATTATAATATACATCTTACATAATTTGTGGTGCAAAGAACATTTGTTATTGATTTACAAGGCCACACAAAAGTATTCCATTACGTAATGGTATAAGGGAGAACATTGTTTGATGAGCGTTTTAATTGTAATTCTCTATTTATGATTTTATGAGATTGATGTATGAAAGTAATATTTTTAAAACTTCGTTATCGTACGAACGCACCTAATTTGCTACGCTTCACGTGCAATTTCCAACTTGTTAATATTTAATCTGAAAAGTAATTTGTACAATGCACTCAAAAGATTAGAAGACTGTGTTGTAACATAATTATGTATGTATACGTCCATAGAACTGTAATTAATGTTTTTGTATTGAGCCCCAAAGAAGATTAGGGAGATATATGGCTTTAGTGTAAAACGGCTACCGATCAACTTTTCAGCAATGTATCACATATCCTTCTCATAAGTGAATTATTAAGTTTTCTGTGATTTCATTAAAATACAGTAACAGCAAAAAAAATCTTCACACTTGCGATTTTAGATGTTTTGTTAAATATCTAAAAATATACATAAGGAATAACTCCGAAACTCCAGATGTATGAACAAAATAGTACAGGTTCTATATTTTCGAGAAGATTTTTTTCCAAAATCCAGTAGGGGACCTTCAACAAATTGAAAAAGTACAAATATCTTTTAAATAACCCTGTCAAAACTAATGCAGTAAAGACGTTCAAACTGCAGGTTACAATTAAATTTCTTATGGTAATAGACCTTGTTCAATTTTATGCGGATATCAGGTATACTCGTAGAAAAATTAAGGTTTTTATAAAAACGGTCCCAAATTTTGCCACGTTTTTTGCCTATAATTTTCAGAGTTCTTAATAAAAAACAATCTTTTCAGAAAATATGAGAAACAACATTGTACATAATACCCTTTAAACAAAATTTTAAAATATTAAAAATTGTATGAAAAATGAGCAGGTTTACTAAAAAAATTTTCACTGCGCATGCGTCAACTCTATAAAAAAAAAAAAAAAATCATTTGCATATTGTGTTAGCTAAATGTATGGAGCAACTTTTGTTAAAGTTTCAAAATCATAGCTTAAAAAATCTAAAGTTGTCGTTGATGGAAGTCGATCAACATCCATTATTCTCAAAATAAAGCAAAAGGATGAGGAGCTGTATCCAAATATAGTTGTACGTGCAATACTGTGTAGACACTAATCAATGGAATATGGATACATCCACTCATTTTTAGGTGCGTTCGTAATTATATAATACGTAGCACCTATAGTGGTCGTTCTGTCCGTCTGTCTGTCCGCATATAACAACGCAAAAACTACCCAACCGAATCGTTTGAAATTTAAAATACATAATTATTACATAATTTTGTCGAGTCATTTCAAATTTTATGAAACTCGCATGCATAGATCAATTACAGGGGCAATTAAAAGTATTCCATTACATTACGGTCAATGGGGAAAAAAGTTTCAGATGCATTTTAATCGTTTGAAATTTAAAATACGCAATTATTACATAATTCTGTCGAATTATTTCAAATTTTTTGATAATCGTGTGCACAGATCAATTACAGGGGCAATCAAAAGTATTTGAAGATTCTTGTAATCGTTTGTCATCGAGTCATTCGAATTATAATATTTGTGTTCGTCTCATCGAATCATCCATTTTTTTGAACACATACAGTTTATTATTCACAAAACACATAAACATACACTAAACTTCACAAACATATAATAAATAATAGTTTTCTCGGTTTTCGCCGGATCAAAAAACATCTTCCATCCAAGCGGGAATCAAAAAAACATTCTAAACTATTTTTTCCCTCGGGACGGGATGACGTCACGGCAAAATCCCCATAGGGATCATTTCTTTCCCCAAGGAATGAAGTCGTAACAGTATTCAATTACATTATGGTCAATGTGGAAAAGGTTTCAAATATAGTCTATACGTTTGAAATTTAAAATGCATAAATATTACATAATTTTGTCTAGTTATTTCAAATTTTATGAAAATCGGATGCATAGATCAATTACAGGGACAATAAAAAATATTCCGTTACATTACAGTGAATGGGAAAAAATGTTTCAAATGCATTTTAATCGTGTTACATTCATGCGAACTTAATAAAATTTATATGCAACTATTAAGTACATATTATAATATACACTTTACATAATTTGTGGTGCAAAGAACATTTGTTATTGATTTACAAGACCACACAAAAGTATTCCATTACATTCCATTACATCATGATTCAAGTTGGTATAGGGAGAACATTGTTTGATGAGCGGTTTAATTGTAATTCACTATTTACAATTTTATGAGACTGATATATGAAAGTAATATTTTTAAAATTTCGTTATCGTACGAACGCACCTAATTTGCTACGCTTCACGTGCAATTTCCAACTTGTTTATAAATAAGCTGAAGAACATGACTGCTCTTCAACTTTTTAAAAGGGTAAATAGAAAAATAATAATGTGGTATCGCAAAATAAAATTTATAAATATTTTCTCTTTAAATATTCTGATCTGAGTGAAATTAAATAATTTCTATATCTTAACTATCAAAGTTCGTTATGCAAATAAAGATGATTATATCTTTTAAAATGTTGAATGTGCTTCCCAATCATACCTATATATAAACGTGTGTAATATTCTATTCAAGGAAAGAAAAATTACATATTTAATTATATTAAAATCATTCATTAATATAAATTAGTATAAATTTATACATAATATTAATATAAACTAATGTAAATTTACTAAATATAGATATTATTGTTTTATTCTGAAGGCCAATCAAGTAAGTATTATTACATTAGTATGACACGTAAAAATTTTATTATATTAAAAATGTTCGATTCAGCATGTGCTGTTCAAAGATGTCCCATCCAGTTTAATTTTTTGAAACGTGATAATTATCCTGTCCCCGATATTTTTATACACTTCCCCTCCCTTATTTTTTAACACTTTCCAACAATGTTGAAAGTGTTTACGCTTTCGGTTTGTCTAGGCGTCTGTCCGCGCTCTAACTCTCGTAAATATAGTCGGATTGCTGCGAAATTTTTTGATGTTATTGATGTTTACTCTAACATGAACCCTATTGAAAATGAAGTTTCTACCATGATTAATTTATTTAGAGGGACAGTCAAAAGTTTTCCATTATCCTCTTCAGTCCTGATGTCGCCTGGAGGCGACACTAAAAATCACCCTTTAAATTAATTTAATTTCTGTTAGAATTGCTAAAATTACATTTAGACTTTTTTAATAGATGTGTGCATGTTAGAAGCATCGATATACAACCTAATACATGTTTGGAGATGTTTCATAAAACATTTATGTTGGTTTTTGTGGTCCCACGTAAAATTTGTCTCAGGACTGAGGAGGTTAAATTATGGCCCATGTGGAAAAATCGTTTCAAATGAATTTTAAAGGTATTACATTTTGTGAAACATGTTAAAATTTATATGCATCTACTAAGCGCACTAAAATATGCATTTTGTAAAGTATGCACTGAAAAGAATAGTGATTATTCAGTTACAGGGCCACACATATGTATTTTTTTACATAGTAATAAAGGAGGGGCGGATTGTTTGTGATATATTTTAATTATGGCAAACGATTTTATGTATAATCAAATTGATACACGTCGCTGAGGCTTAATATTATTTATTTCATGCTTAATACGAAATGCGTAGCATTTACAGAGACACACAAAATATTTAAAATAATATAATCTATCCGAATTACTGTATATTATAGATGATGGCTGTTGGATGGATTTAATGCAATTATGATATGAGCTTTTAAGTTTCACAAAATGTATGCATATGCTACATACAAAATGTATGCGCATAGTTACACAAGTTAGATATACAGGATTACGCAAAAGATTTCGGAAAGGTTACTGAATGTTAGCGTAATTTACTTAAAGGTGGTTTTTAAATAATTTAAGCATTTTTACGTTGAAATGCATTTAGTTTACTAAGAAATGCTATTAAAATATAGATAAAAGGATATACAGGGTCACTCAAAGAACTGGATACATGGTTGCTTGTGAATGATAGTTTCTGGAAATGAGATTTGAATAGTTTAAAGAATATTTTCGTTTGAATAAAATTTTAGCAAAATAATTTCGTATATTAAAGGTACTAGGTAAACTACATGGCTAAACAAAAGTATTCAAAAAAGTTTCGATCGATTAGTATAAATTGGTGAAAGGAAAATTTCATGCAGTTAGAAGTTTTCTTGTTAAAAGGAATTTCGCCGTTATATAGTCTATATATCAACCGGCATATCAAATACAGGGCTATTCAAAAGTATTAGAAAACCTGTTTGGCTATGTACAGTAATATCTTATTTTCCTAGATAACGAAGTTTTGTTAAAGATTTAAAGAAATGTTAAAAAGTGTTTCTTAATGCATGATTTTTCTTACTTTTTTAGTACAAGCCTTGTTTTTTAATAAAAATCTTTACCTTAGTAAATCACAGAATTCTGGAAATACTTTTTGAAAATTTCCATTTTAATGTTATAACCTGAAGTTATTTCTTTTTTTGAAATTTTAATACGAAAATATATTTATATCTAATAATTTTATATAATTAAAGCAAATTCATTTCCGAATTATAAAGATAATAAATAAAAAAGAGTGGACAACATAATTAAATATAATTCAATGAAAAATGATAATAAATAAACAATTTATTGTTTCAAAATTCAATAGATGGGCTTTGAACATTATCATGTTTTCATAAGTCTAAAATTAATGTTTATTTTATTAACTTTATAATTTGGAAATATTTATTTATTTCAACCTAAATAGATTATTTTATCTTAAAAATTCATACATTAATTAGCATTTGTGATAATCTTTCCGTATACAAGACAAATTACCAAATTTAGCCAATTAGTCATCGATAAAGGCAGGCTGTGATGCTAGTAATCTTAAGGTGGCATATACCGAAAAAAAATTATAGCGCAATATTGATTAATTCAAGACATTGAAGCATAATTGGGATTCTAAAAATATTGTCAAGCACTTCTCTTTTATATCTTAACTCAAACTAAAACCTTTAGAGGTTTTAATCTAAAATCATTAATCTTGATCATTAATCTTGAGTAAACGATCAATCTCAAGTGTCTCAAATTAATTAACTGCTTTTACTCAAATACCATATATATACCAATGAATATTTGAAAGAAGGATATCCGTTAAATAGTACGCGAATGCGTTGTAAGCCGGGAATAAAAATAAAGCATGAGGATGGCGATTTCTACATGGTAGTTATTTTAACTGGCGCATTTCAGAGCCACCGGTAGCTCGTTCTAATAACTGAAATGACGCAAAGTTTTATAAATGAACTAATAAAACCACGGGAAAAAAAGATTCTAACAAAAATAAATAAATAAATAAAAATAGTTACAATTACCGTTGATAGCGAGAAATTTGGCGCTGTACATAGAAAAAACTACAAACTCACAAACATACAGGTGAACTTAATAAAAGCGTGGTAATAACATCAAAAACTGACAAAATTAATAATTTGGATAAATTTCTGTTTTATTCATCATTCTTACTTTCTCGACTAGGAATTTGACTACATTAAAAAATGTGTCCACCGTTCTCTTTCACTACACCTTCCATTCTTTGTTCAACATTTTCGACGGCCGACATTACATGTCACATGAAATAGACCTTACTGGTAATTGAACCATTTTTTCCCTCGAATTTTTTTTCCCTTGGCTTCATTTGTCCACATATAATGGGGTGGGCCATGTTGAGCTTTAAAATAGCTAAAAGCCTTTGTGCAAAAATGTTTAAATATAAAAAACCAACGATTATAAATGCACAAATAAAGTAAGAAAAGGTAGCAAACAGCCGTTTCGAATCTACTATGGAGATTCTTCATCAGTGCAAAACTCAGCGAGCTAGAAAAAGCAAAACTGAGCTAAGAGACAGAGAGACGCAGGCTTATATGCCCGCTACGGAAACGATCCCGCCTAAAGGAAAGCAACCAATGAGAAGAGCTACTTGTCCTGCCAGTTGTTAGGCTGCTCTCTTCTCATTGGTTGCTTTCCTTTAGACGGGATCGTTTCCGTAGCGGGTATATAAGCCTGCGTCTCTCTGTCTCTTAGCTCAGTTTTGCTTTTTCTAGCTCACTGAGTTTTGCACTGATGAAGAATCTCCATAGTAGATTCGAAACGGCTGTTTGCTACCTTTTCTTACTTTATTTGTGCATTTATAATCGTTGGTTTTTTTATCTTTAAACATGTTGAGCTTTAGCCAATTGGTAGGCCTCGCGACCCTGCCTGATCCAGTCCCCTTATAAATTTTAAAGCGGTTCCGGTTATTAAAATTAGCTACAAAGATCTCTGAATAGGAAAAAAAAAGAAAAAAGAGCAATCTGTATATTAATTCTTTCGGTACAGAATTTTGCTTCGATTATGGGAGAAAATTACTTTTACTGCATTAAAATTAAACTTGCAATCCAAATCACAAAATTTAGATATGTGTTACTCAACATAACATAGCGAATACAATTATTTTACGTATTTTTCACATGATAGTCTAAGGAATAACTTTTGAAGACTGTTGTTTTAGAAAAAGATTAAACGGACATCAAAGTTTAGTAGTAATTTTTATGTTCCATCACAAATGTTTGGTCTGGAAAATTAGTCTCTAATTTACATCTAAAGTGTAAAACGTGTCTCAAATGAACGAAACATAAACGGTAATTAATGAAATTTTTTCTATTACACTAAATGTTGATATATAAATGAATCGTCATAATAATAAAGGCAAATGCATACATATAATATCACCATTAGTGACTGGTGTCTATTAACAAAAAATTAACAAATAACTTGAAGACTGCTGTTTTGGAATAGGATTAAACAAATATCAAAGCTTGATAGTAATTTTTATGTTTTATCACAAATGTTTGTTTAGGAAAATTAGTCTCTAATTTACACCTAAAGTGTAAAAAATATGTTGCAAATACACGAAACATAAACGGTAATTAATGAAATTTTTATTATTATACTAAATGTTGAAACACAAATGTCTTGTTATAATAATAAAGTCATATGCATACACATAATGTAACCATTAGTGACTGGTATTAACAAAAAAAAATTAATTGTTATTGGAAAAAAGTATCTATAAATAAGAAGCCAGGGCGAAAAATACTAGTGAGCCAGAGACGAAGACGGGAATGAATGAAATTACGAATTTGAATGAATGAAAGTACGATTCCCAACGCTCCCCGGGTATTTAACCCTTTATGTCTCAAATTATGAATTCTCGAAAATTTTATCTACTAAAGCATTTTTCGCGATTTTTTTAAACTAAGTTAGAAGATTTACGCAATCAATTAATAAATTTTAGAAGGATTTCGCCAGTTAAAATTAATTAATTAAATTTATATATATAGGAATTCTGACCAATATTTATATCTTCAGTCAAAACTTTTGTTTCAAACAATTTTTAATTAGTATTTTATAGCATTAGAAAATTTTCAAATATAATTTTCTTACTGTAGAAATATAGGAATAAATCTGAACTGAAAATTTACACCCATACTATTTCAACGTCAAGAAAGCTAAAACACAAAAATAAAATGAAAAATGAAAAAAGAAATGATATTTTTAGAAATATTTTTTATTTATTCAACCAATAATGCCTTTCGGAATAAGATAAAATAATATATTTCATTCAAAAATATATTAATACTAATTGATGTATTAAATGAATTTTGTAACAAGTTATTTTAATGGTACTTAAAAGTACCGTCTGTACATAAAATATTAAGCAGAAGAAATTAACAGAATGGCACGTCCTCGCTTTGCAGTTCCGTTTATTTTCTTTGTGCTTTGTTAGTTTTTTATGCATTTTAATGTTCTGTAGATGTGCATTTCATGTATGACTGGGAAGATGACCGAATGAATGAAAGGAGAGGGAGGAAAAAGGACATGGGGATGGGCAACAGGATATGTCTTAAAAAATTAATTGCTTGAACGATATGCATGTGTTGGTCGCCATATAGGGGAAAGACCATCAAGCAAAGAAAATGTTATCTTTGTGTTTTCTGAAAAAAAGAAAAAAAAAAGAAAAAAAATGAAGTTTAGGGAATATTTTCAACTGCTTTAATCAGATGCAATATAGTAGAAATAAACTTTAGAAGAGAGAGAAATAAAATTCAATGTTAGTAGCCGGTTAAAAAAAATGTTTTGAGCGGCGGAGGAGGGGGAGGGGGAATTACACTTTTTGACCATTGAAAACATAAATGGTAATGTAAAAATAGGTATAATTTACAATAATCATTAAAAGTTTTGATAATTTTTTTAAATATTCCTACTTTAAAATCAGATGCGGAGAATAATTTCAAAAGTGTCTCTGTTCTTTTTTTTTATTGCAAAGAGGCTTTGTATGTGAGTCGGGAGGAGTTCGAGCGATTTTAATTAACATTAACATTAAAAACATATTAAAATAATTCTTTGATTTAAAAATATTCCGCTTTAGTATATTTATCAAACATTTTTTTTTTTTTTTTTTTTTTTTACAATATTTATGATTAAAATATTTTTGTATGCAAAAGTTTTCAATATGAGCGGGAAAAAAATCATTTTCGACGGAGATGCAATGGCGGTATCTATTTAATTTTAATAGAAAGATAATGTGTAAAAGTGTATGTCTCTGTCAATGACAGATCTGTGGGGAAGTGAGGAAGTGACCGCCCCCCCCCACTTCTGGGCAGACTTGTATAAAACCAAAAACTTATAACGTTCATAAATATTTGGTCACTCTCGTCAATGACAGTTTTTTTCTTTTTTTCCACTGTTTGAAGAAATTTGAAAGCCATGAAAACATAAAATATCTATCACCTAATCTTCTAACCTTCTAAAAAAAAGCTAGTTTAACTCCTTCCCCCTTTCAAACTCCTTATCTTTTTTGTCTAGTTTTAAGCGTGCGGCAGAACTTATCCTATCGGTAATCCGTCATGTATCCAAATTAAAACGGATAACTGAATTTTCAGCTTGACAACTACGATCTTTTCTAACCACAGCTGCTTAAGAAAAAAATCACCCTTTTTTCTCCCACACAACCTTGGACAAAAAGCTCGACTTTGAAACTGAAAAAACATAGAAGAAACAGCTAAAGGAACCTGTTCCTGGAACGAACGAACCTGTTCCAAAAAAAAACTAGTTACATTTGTTCATTCCACAATCTGTTCCGTTCGTTTTTCTGCGGCTGCGCAATGATAATATAAAGCGAAAGTCACTGTTTTTTCTCTAAAGAACGTTCCTTCTTAAGCTGCTCCTCTGACTTGGCATCGTTATTCAGACGATTTTCCCGCTTTTCTGGCACCTTACAATAATATCTAATGATGATCCTTAATGTTTGGTAATCCTTTTGCCGTCATCAACCAATCGCAAGGGAAAGAAAAATGCGTCATCGTTTGGTTTGGCGACAGATGAAATTTTACCTCGAAAAGTTCCTTTTGGCGAAAAGAATCAGTTCCTTCATTTTTTCTCTACGAACTGTTCCAAGGAATCTGTTCCTCATTTTTCTGGCCACTCCTATTTTCAACATCATTAATGGGCAATACTGTATGTAACAAAAGGCAAATTTTCTGCAAATCGTAATATTTCATTATATGGCGTATTTGGTTATTCCTCTCGTTTTTAGCTACCTTTGTTAAATTTCCGATTTACTGATTCAAAAAAATAAATGGAATTATCATTGGCATTTCTATAGATACTTTTTGATGGCAATAAATCTATATTTCAAAATGGGAAGGACGCAGACATTTTTGCAGATCAAGGAGATAATAGTTCTGTGGCCCAAGCAGATGAAATAGATTATGATGCCGACTTGGTATCTCCGATTCTATTCAGCTTCTCGAAAGAACATGGAAAACTTTTGAAATATCAAAATCTAAGCATAGAACTGAAATAAAATTAGCTCTTTATCTTTTTCTAATTTACAAATAGATTGTCAAAAGAATAAAAACTAGCAATACTGGATTTTTATCTTCTGAAAAAGTGAAATGTAAGTAAAAATATAAAGTGTATACGTACGATTTAGCGATGTTTATTTCACGTTTTATCTTTAAAAAAAAAAAAAAAAAAAAAAAAAAAAAAAAAAAAAAAAAAAATTATTTGAGCGCGAAGTTTTTTTTTTTTTTTTTTTTTTTTTTTTTTTTTAAACAAGGATTAAATGAAAGGCCTTGTAGTGGAATTTAAGCTTCTGTATTTTTCTTTTATAAACGTTTTTCTGTCGCAGTTGTTATATCGCTCTACTCAGTACATCTTGCTTTTTTCTTTCCTCTTGAATTCCTTCAATTTTTACACTAACTATATATCATTTTTATTACAATAAAATTTCTCATCTAATACTTCATTTACAAGTCCACAATATCTCATAAATTTAGCTGGGATGAATAACATAAATGTAAACAAATATTTTAAATCAAGGAGGTGGGACTTGTATGGAATACTGGAAATGGACGCTTCTACAGTAACCCGAGAAATGGCGTCTCTTTGTTTCCTCAAGTTGTAATTTTTTTTTTCTCTCCAGAAAAATTCGGATATATTTTTTTGGTCCCTTTTTCGGCAACATATTGTTCAGAAATCGCTGGAAATCGCTCAGTGTTTTATTAATTTCTCCATTCTAATGCGCATCTAGATAACAGAGTGTAAATTTAATAATTTTCGAAGCAGTGGGGACAGGAACGGCACCGTAGATTCCGTTGTCAGATTCGACTTTGGAATCTACATTTCACCCGAAATTTTCTTGTTAAATGATATTTCGTATTGAAAGAAAAAGATTCTATTAACTTGCATAGTATACAATACGGATCACTATTTTATTTTGTGTTAACCAATTTTTCATGTAAAAATTATTTCACTGTAATATGTTCTTTCTGTGGCTGTCCATTAAAATTCCATTTTCTATCATATCATACGATAGCAAATTTCAAATATATTTTTTTTAATAAAAAGGGAAAGACAGAGGTGTGTGTGTTGGGGGAGTGTATCTTTTATTTCCAAATATTTAATATATAGTCTTCAACATTGATGTTATAATTAAATATATGTGTATACGTGTACTTCAATATATATATCATAAAAAAAATTCTTTCCTGAAAAACCTGAAAAAAATCCCTTTGTTTTTTATTTTGATTTAGAATTAACATCTGTTAATATATATATATATATATATGCATATAAATGAAGAGGGCGGAGCTTATCAACATTATTGGACGTATTCAACGTCGTCTGAGAAATGGCGCTTCTTCTTTCTCTGAAAATGTACTTAGATATTTAGAAAGGAAAACGAAGTAAGAATAAGTTGTTTACTCTACCGGACTGTACATTAGATATTGAAATCTAACAAAAGAGCATTAGTTTTTTTCCAAGAAAGCTG
This sequence comes from Maratus speculifer, assembly GCA_964019185.1. Lineage (NCBI taxonomy): Eukaryota > Metazoa > Arthropoda > Arachnida > Araneae > Salticidae > Maratus > Maratus speculifer. Next base: position 36,785,700 of record CAXHSM010001376.1, read on the forward strand.
CAAAAACTACAGCAGTTTATTATTATTATTATTATTTTTTTTTTTTTTACAAAATTTTGAGCGGAATAAAGAATGCTAATAACATAAACGCCATAAAATACCTATGAACTCTGTGAAATAGGCATTTTATGAAAAAAAAGATTGTTTATTTCTATCCACACATGCGACAAAAAACTTGAGCCTCGTACCTTCCGTAGAACGCTAGCCATCGCATATACACACAGAGACAGAGCGATTTTTTCTTTTATTTGTATAGGTAACAAGTTACTCATTTATCAGACATATTATTATCTAAATGTTCTAAATGCGTTAATATTTTGTGATTTTTTATTTATTAACAGTTAATAAAATGTAAAATAGGAGTGTACTACCATTTTACCCCTTTTTCCATATAACTTTGAGTCGGCTCAAAGTTTTGGAATCATTACGAACGTGGTCCTTTATATAAACAAATGCAAATTTTGAAAAAAGTAACAAAAATCTTTTTTTTTTTAATTATTTACTGTAATTTTATATAATAAAGCTGTGAAAACGCCTAACTCAAATTATTGTATGATGTTTATAATTTACTGATTATAGGTACTATTTTAAAAAATTCCTCATCTTGGCATCTATATTTTATACAATATGCCGAAAATGTGCATCAGATATAATATGTAAATATTTTCACAAATGTGGGTAAAATACACAAAATTCATTTAAAGGCTTTACTGGGGCGGGGCTTCTCAATTTTTATGAAATGTTTTATGCATGGAGCACGTAATATTGGACTTGTTATAACATATTCGTTGGCAATTTAACAATCCGGGCCTTCTCGTGATAGTTACGAACGTGGCCCTTTATGTAAACAAATGCCAAATTTTGAAAAAAGAAACAAAAATCATTTTTTTAAAAATTATTTACTGTAATTTTATACAATAAAGCTCTGAAAACGCCTAACTCGAGTTATTGTATACTGTTATATAATTCAACTGACATAACCTAGACTATTATAGTTCTAAATAATATTGCTATAAATTATGCTTTTTTAAAAATTTGCTCATAGAAAAAATTAATAAAACAAAAAATATTGTTTACTTGTAAAACCACCTCATTTTAAAGTAAAAAATTATAATGTGAAAACTATCTGAAACTGAATCATTAGTAAGAGGAAAATATTCTTGGTCCTTGCAGAAAGTCCTTGGTCCTGTCAATATTGTACAAATAAATCGGATGTATCCGAAATCTGCAAAAAATTTGCCAATCCCTTGCGATTGCGCTTTTTACAATTTTTATTTTTTTTTCGCTTGTGATAAATGTTAACCAAATGAGCAAAAACAATTTAAAAATTATCTGTACAATATTATTATCATCATTATTATTATTTTGTTAAATTTTGTTACACTTAAAATGATCTAGATAATGAAAATTTTTCTAAAGAACTCAAAGCAAAAGTAATAAAAAATATAAAAAGCAATCGTGTAGTCGTGAAAAATATAGAGGTTAAGAGGTGAAAATTACATGTTCTAAACAGATTATATACGCTCAAAAGAGAAAATATATCCAAGAATGCATGTACTATAGCTTTCTTGAGAAATAGGGCATATAAAGTATTCCTTAGAAAATCCAGAAGATATGCGGGATATACCCCCGTATGCCCTCCAGTACATCCAGGTCAAACCTCTAATCCATTGCCATATGAATGGGTGTACATCTAGTGCGCCCACGAGTAGGAGGAGATCATCTAGTGCGCTTGCAGCTTTTTTCCCATCTGTATGTTATGCGCTCAAGGGGGAGTGAGATAAGTAATCCATCATTCAATTGAGGGTTGCCTTAATGAGATTTTTTCCTAAAAATTCTTCTGGGTGCAAATCGAGCCATTGTAACTCTTGGCGACAATAGTCATAACACTTATAAACACTTGGTCTACATTCACCTAGCATTTCATTACGTCTTATTGTGACTTGGACAAAAAGCATTTTTTCATTTATAATGGCAGTGTTTAGTAAATATCTCAAAGGTTAAGGTAAACGGAGGAAAAGTTACCGAAAAAAAGAAGAGCGGGGAAAGAGAAGAAAAAAATGTGACACGGAAAAAAAGTGATCGGAAAAAAAGACATAAGAGGATTAGGATAAGGAGATTCAATGTTCTTCATCTTTTTATAATTAATTTTTGTAAGCATGTGCATAAAAAAAAACATGATTTATTGTAAGAAATATGTATTCAGTAAAAATCAAATTTTATCAAAATTACAGATTTAAGTTTCAGTTTAAAAATCCTAGGATGAACATCTAAACTTAGAATGAAGCATCTGAATGTACAATAAATGATAAATTAGTTTAAAATTAAAGAAAATATTTGTTTCCATATATAATTATGCTATGACAAATATTTAAAAAATATGTTTCTGAACAAAAAATAATATGCTCGAAGAAAGAATATATCATATTGTTAGGTAATAAGTATTATTTCTTCATAAAATTTTCTGTTCGCAAGTTGTTTAAAAAATTTTCTAATGTTCAAATTTCTTGTGGAAAAAAAAAATGTATACGAATTTTTTATCATCATACTTTTATTTATTTCCCTTTTTTATTTATATATTTTTTTCAGTTTGTGCACCTTATGTTAACGGATATGCATTTTTATACTGTACATTTTTTTGTGATTTAATAGCTATTTTTAACAAAAAAATTTACTATATATTATTACATACAATTTTTGTGAGTTGAAGAAAAAACATTATTGATAGCCGAAATTATCGTTAAAGCGCCCAATTTAGCGAATTAACGTCAATAGAAAAGAGTCTTTCTAACTAAAGAAGCTGTCACTTTGTGACCATATGTACAAGAGACGGGGATGACAACGATATCCGGTCACTTTGACGCTGAGCGCACTCGATGCAGGGAAAGGAAAAGAGGGGTCGGCATGGGCGCACTAAGCCGGTCTCCATATGAATGATCTTGATACATCAGTATTGACTTATAAATAATGTTCTTGCTACTTGCATACACCTATAGCTGTCTTTTTACATTAAAACTCACACCGGAAATAAATTAAAGATTTTTATTGTTAATATTATTCCCTTGTTCATCATCCCATTCCATGTATGTTAGTAAAAATAGTTTATAACACGGCTGCGATCTTTTCGATCTCGCTGGCATTAATAAATAATAAATTAATAACCCATGTTTACATGTTTATCTAAGAAAAGAATATTAGAAGCTTTTCAAGGATTATTATATTTTTCGAAAAAAAAAAAAAAAAAATTCTAGAAAAATTAAAGTTTATTTGAAATTTAGGAAATTCTTTTTCAATTCTTGGGAATTTTCAGAAGACTGATAATACTTTTTTAGCTCACAGGCTATTAAAGCCCGAGAGTTTATGTGCCCATGGTAATTCGCGGGAAATTTCCCTTTTTGTGGGGAAAACAGAGGCCTGTGGGAAAAAGGGAATTTTTGTACTTTTGTGGGAAATTTTGGGGTTTTGAGATTTTACTTCCACAGCTTTTGTATCAGCAATTTTTTCCCCCGAAATAAGCGGAATAAAATTTTTGCTGATGTGATTACTGTGCATAATTCTTAATTCTTCATAGTATGAAGGATTGGTTATAGATGTTGGATGATCTTTGCCACAGCAAAAGGTAGGTGGGACAGTTAAAGCAATTTGGTGCCCCCCCCCCCCCCCCGCTCTTAACTGGACAGATGAATTATATAACTGAGAAATTTTAACTCTAGGAGTGCGCAATAGATATATTGTATCCTCATAAGTTTTAATTTCTACTTCTCTCAAATCTGTTTTTGATGCTGAATGTGATCTTTTACAAAAGACGGAGGTAGAGAATCAAATATAAAAATATTTCCTTCGTTATGCTGCATTCAAATTTCTAGGAAAGCCATAGAATCAAACTAAAATTGATTAGGAAAAAAAGTCTTGAATTACCCATGTCTAACATACATTGTAAAATTATTTTTTGCTGTTTAAGAGTGAATCCTCGAAGAAAGAAATACAGTTTTTAAAGAGATAGTACAACATATACAACATTTTAAAAATATGTTAACCGTTGTAATGCACCTATTTCAAGCAGATACATTAAAATTATTTAAAAAACAAAAGTTTGAATTTATTAGTGATCGTTGAAAGAATGTGCTTAGTTTATATGAACCAAGTTTCTTTTTTTTTTATTAAGTTGATTCTTAAATGCATATTCTGTAATTTTATAAAATAAGAAAAATCTTGGAAAGTTTTTACTTGTTTGCTTTTACTATCTATTTCCTTGAAAAACCCTTTTTAAATGTTCAAAAGTGCAAAAGAGGAGCGATAATATAGGCAATAATGTTGCTCGAAAGTTTTTGTACTGAAGGCAGCACCGGCAAGCTTAATTATGAGGAAAAAATCAGGCCAATGTGGGAATTTTTGAGGGAAAATCAGGCTGACGAGGTTACCATCACTGGCTCAATCTATCAACTTGAAATTAAAATACATTAGCGGAACATTGAAGATGTCATTTTTGTTTTATGTTTTATTTATTATTTGGTTATTAAATAAAATTAGATAACATCTTTTGTTTGTTGTTGTTAAATTGAAAGCGGATTTTTTTTTTTTTTTCGAAAAATAAAAGTAACGTTTCGTAAAAGTAACGTAACGCAGATAACTAAAATTGTTTCGTATTAGATTTCATAATTCTTTAACTTTAAACTCTCTTAAAATTGTGTCATTTGTACCTCCCCTCCCCTCTCAAAAAAGTAGATAAATTAATAATCGTCCAACTTTATTTACGAGCTTTCGAATTGTTTTGATTTCATTTTGTAAACAGATACATCCTAAGTAATAATTATGAAGTACTAATTTATGGAAAAATTCAAAAGAAAAAAACTAGACTTCCCATCCCCTTCAGGATTTTTCACTCTTTTCTATCTTTACAACAGGATTGGTAAAACCCCCTTAAAACCTTTTTTTTTTTGGTTTAAACCAGGTTTTTTTTTAGATATATTTTCCTATTGCACATACATGCATATATATTGAAAAAAGTAAACATTGTTTGATATATAAGTATTATAACTTCTTTTAAAAATAATTAAAATTAAATTATTACAATCAGTTATATAGAAAATTGAAATCATGTAAAATGTAAACATTTTTATTAAAAGCTATGTTTTATGAACCATTAATAAAATTATCCACTTAGTGAAACAATGATACCTTGAAAATCTTAATAAGCAATCTTTTGATTACTAGTACTTTAAATAAATATATGGTTTAGTTTCATAAATATAATATGCTTTCAGATGGCTATTCAAAATAATTTGAAAAATTTGCAATCAGAAATATCTAATTTTTCTGTTAGAACACTGCACGAACAATTATCTTTTTCTGAAATAAAGTTTTTTGCAAAGAATTCCTGGAATGATTTTAATTTAGCAGTAGAGTCTTTACATGTTTCAAGAAGTATTGTGTATTTTCATTTGACACTTCTCCTCTGAAACTGCCAGATTAAAAAAAAAAAAAGGCGACAGTAAAATAAACTGAATAGAAATACATATTTATTAGCGTGGCCGAGAGGTTCTGACCTCTCAAATGGTTGACGGCAGGTGCTGCGTTCGAACCCAATCGCGGTCGTCGGCCTAACCGTTCGGAGTTTCCGTGATTTTCTTCGAACCTTGCGTAAATACGGGTTAGATTCCCTTAGAAAGAGCCCCACGAACAGCCTCCCCCCAGGGCCTATATCTCTAGAGTAGATAATCAATCGACTGGCACAAAATAAACCAAACCATATTTATCAGCTTTTTAGACTACTAAAAATATTCTTCTTAAAATGGAAAGCAGATTTACAAAAGTTGTCATGCACTAAAACATTTAAACAGCCATCAGACTCAATACACAGGCTTTCTTTCTAAGTTATCTTATAATACATATTACTTTTAAATGTCTAAACTAAAAATTAATACTATATCTTTTTAGGCATTTTAATGAGACATTTTTCTATTATGTCTCAAATGAACCTTGATTCCCCCCCCCCATTTTTTGTCAGATCTAAATAGTGGATTCGATTATGCAATAGACGATTTAAATATATCTTATTGTATATTTTAGTTAAAAGTAAACAGGTGCTTCGCTAGCACCCAATTTTTCAATGTCCCCATATTCGACATCATATTTTGAGTTTCTTTTTCATTTTTAAGGATGTTTTCATATCCGAAAGGGCAACTTTATGTCATAAGTTTTAATTTATTTTTGTTCGGAAATGTGTGAAATTGGCAGATGCTATTGTTCAGAAACTATGTAATCAAACTGTGTTTTTTTTTTTTTTTTTTTTTTTTCCACACCAATAGATCAAAACAAATCTTACTACATTTATTCCCTTCGTACCGCAACCGCATGCCGCGGCCGCGATCACCCCCTCCTACCTTTTCCCACCTGCTAAAAAGTGGAATGATCCTGCCTCATAGAGAGGGTGTTTGTCATTGAAGGGCTAGTAGTTAATCATATTTAAAAAAATAGATTTCTATGATACAATGATCGAAACATCAGTGGTTAAGGGTAGTCATCTAACTTTTTTCAAATTTTAACGTGCGGGGTGTAATGGGACACGTATATCGTTCCGTTCCGGTATTTCGTCTCGTTTATAAAGCAAATATATAGTATAAAAAGAATATAAAGTACATAAATATAAATACGCAACTGGAATGAGAGGAATTGATTTGAGTTGCAGTTTCTCAGTTTTATGATTACTTACCCATCATATGTAGTATAGGGTAAGTCTTGCAATCGTTTTTAAAATCGAAAAAAACTTTTTGACGGATTTACACGTTTTAGATACTGGAGATTCCAAAAAACATACTTTTAGAATTTTTTCTTCTCCGTCCGTCTGTGTGTCTGTCTGTTTGTAACTGCTCTGTCTCCCGAACAAATTAAGATAGAGACTTGAAATTTTGTATGTGCTTAGTATGTAAGAATGGGACGAAGCCTATTTAATATCAGTAACCTCGATTACCCGGAATTATTTTTTTCGGACTCTCGAAAAATTCGTTCTGATGAAAGTTACATAAAAATTTTCGATTTTGTTTATTTTAAGGTATGGAGGTAAACGGCAATAGAATAACACAAATTTTGCATCAAGAACGAAGTCGATCGGATTATTAGTTGTCGAGATATTTGTAATCCTGTTTTCCACATTCTTCGATTTTTCATGATCCTGTATTTTATTCAAATTTCAATTCAAAGATATATTTTAATTGGAAATGAGACGCTTAATACGAAGCAATAAACTATAAGCGAATATTATTATTATTTTTAAGTTATAAGGATGTTTCTTTTATGCAATTCAGTACTACTTGAATAGTTTGGCGTTTTATATAATTTGTCGAAATTGATTCATCAGCAATTCATTAATAGAGCATGACTATGTGTTAAAAATACCTAAATATACGTTTAAATTTTGTTTAGGAATTGCAATGCACTGTATAAATAATTTGCACATATTTTGTTTTCATATATTATAGTATGCATATCCATGATGGGTAAGTATTACGGTGGCCCCCAACGACTAGTTTATTGATTGAGTTTGTCGATTTCATCGACAACTATATCAACTAATCATCAACAACTAAATGCATCAAGAATTTAGAACATCGTCGAAAGCGGCATAACTGTTGTACCTAAACAGCATTCAAGAGTAAATGCCACGAAAGAGCAGCGTCAACTTCGTGTTTTGACATTTTAAATACAAAAAAGAAAAAAAAATCTATAATATTAAAAAAAAATCAATCATTTCAGAGCGATTTTGTCTAATATGCTATTATGACGTTAACATAGACTTTGAACTCAATAATATAATGCAATGGTTGTCGAATAAGTCAACAATTATAGATATTTATTTAGAAATTAATTTTTTTTAATCGAAATTCTTTTAAAGAAACCGACCAGAATAGCGCGCGGAAACTCATACTATAATATAAATTAAATTTTCGATTATTTTGTTTTTCATCTTCTTCGGCCTACTGATAAATTTAATGAATATTTATCAGAAATTCTAAGTGCAATTTTCACTCATTATACAGGGTGATTAAAAAAAGATGGGAAAAATTTTAAGGGTTAATAAGGTACCTTGGGGGTAATAACGCCACGTTAAGGTTCTACCAATTTTCACGGCTCAGTTTTAGATTGTATTTTTCAAACAAATATATGATTTGATACAGCAACTCATTGACTATCTATATAAAAATATAATTTAACACATATGTATTCATAAAATGTAATGGCGTGATTTCTTGACCAATGCTATTTGGCTTTATTACCCACCTGTATGGGTAATAACGCCATGCAAACAAAACTGTGAAATAAGATGGAATAATTGCATGTAGATTTCCCAATTCTAAAAATACAAACTCTACAAACTTAAAAATTGACAAATTGCATTCTAAGCTATTGAAAATGTTCAATTTTTTGTGAAAGTGTAAGAAAAATAAAGGTGTGGTGTGTGTGGGGGGGGGGGGGGGGGAGGAGGAGGATAAGGCAAAAGAATAACTATTAGAAACTGCGCAGTTTTAACTGTGTTTATTTGAATCAGTATTTAGGATGTAGCACGGCCACTGTAGGGAATCAACCGGGGTATTAATGCGAAGGATTGGCGTTATTACCATGTTATAGTTATTGCGCTGTACATTTTAAATTACAAATTATCTCGAGATGATTTCCAAAATCTTCAACAAAATTTTGAAAGTCCATGAAATGTACTACAAATTTATGTAATTAACAAAGTATTTCCGGATAAAAAAATAGTCTTCACATCACGAAACGTATCTCGCAAATTTTAGATCAAGCGTTAATTTTAGTTGCTTGTAAAAACAATAAGACCTAAAATGAAACAAATTAACTTGAAGCTGTTTTTTGCAATTTATATGACTCAAAACCCTTTTGCGCAGAGCACATGGGTGTCATTTACCAGATTATTTCATAATTATGCATAATATTAGCACTTGGCGTTATTACCCCGCCTGGCGTTATTACACCAGACCACCTTAGTATACATCAAGACAAACAATATTAAATAGGAAACCAAGGGTCCCAAGCGTTTTCCAAAGGAGATAGCCGCCATTAAAGTTTATGGTCCAAAATTTTAAATAAACATAAAAAACGGAAAAATTGGTCGATTGATTTGCGGTTTTCACTAAAACTATTCTTTATGCTGGTATTTTCTTGAAAATAAATAATAAAGATAAATTCCGAAAAATGTCGATAGAGGGCGTTTTAGACTTTGGAGTAACGAACAACTGTTTTTTGCCGTTATTTTTTGAATCTCATTAAATGGTTTCGCAAGCTTAGACAATTTTGAGCTCAAAATCTGAATAGCTGGGAGTGGTTAAGTAGCTCAAACTGAACTGTATTCAGAGGGTTCAAATTTCAAATGATTATAAAAAACTGAAAAATTGGTCGATCGATTTGCGGTTTTCACTAAAACTATTCTTTATGTCGGTATTTTATTGAAAATAATTTATAAAGCTAAATTTAAAAAATGGCAACAGAGTGCGCTTTAGACTTTAGAGTAAGGAAAAACTATTTTTTACTGTTATTATTTGCATCTCGTTAAATTTTTTTAGAAGCTTAGATATAAACTTAACTTTTGCGCAAAAAATCTGAATCGTTGGGAGTGGTTAAGTAGAGCAAACTTAACTGTGTTCAATGGTGATGGGGAGGTTCAAATTTCAAGTTATCATACAAAACGGAAAAAAATGGTAGATTCGTTTACGGTTTTCTCCAAAACTATTCTTTATGCCAGTATTTCCTTGAAAATAAATTTTAAAGATAAATTTCAAAAAATTCCGTTAGAGGGCGCCTTAAACTTTAGAGTAAACAACAACTATTTTTAACTGGTATTTTTTGTATCTAATAAATGCTTGTAAAAGCTTATAGTTAAAATTTTAGCTCAAAATCTGAATAGTTGTGAGTAATTATGTAGCGCAAAATTAAACTGCGTTCGAGGGGTGGGGACAAAACATTTCAACTCTTGAACACAGTTCAGTTTGCCCTTCTTATCCCCTCCCAACTATACAGAATTTTAACTCAAAATTTAAGTCTAAGCATTTGCAAGCATTTAATTAGATATGGTAGATTAAAAATAGTTGTTGATTACTCTAAAGTTAAGGGCACCCTCAAACGAAAAATTTTTTTAATTTATCTTTAAATTTGATTTTCAACGAAATAGTGACATAAAGAATAGTTTTAGCGAAAACCGGGAACAAATCGACCAATTTTTCCGTTTTTTATAATCATTTCAAATTTGAAACTCCCCACCTCCATTGAACACAGTTCAGCTTGCGCTACTTAACCACTCCCAATGTTTTAGATTTTCTGCACAAAATTTAAGTTTATGTCTAAGCTTCTAAAAAAATTTAACGAGATGCAAATTATGACTGTAAAAAAATGTTTTCCGTAACTCCAAAGTCTAAAGCGCCCTCTATCGCCATTTTTTTTAATTTAGCTTTATAAATTATTTTCAATAAAATACCTACATAAAGAATAGATTTAGTGAAAACCGCAAATCAATCGACCAATTTTCCCGTTTTTTATAATCATTTGAAATTTGAACCTCTGAACACAGTTCAGTTTGTGCCACTTAACCACTCCCAACTATTCAGATTTTGAGCTCAAAATTTAAGTTTAAGTCTAAGCCTGCGAAACCATTTTACGAGATATAAAAAATAACGGCATAAAACAGTTGTTCGTTACTCCAAAGTCTAAAGCGCCCTCTATCGACATTTTTCGAAATGTATCTTTATAATCTATTTTCAAGAAAATACCAACATAAAGAATAGTTTTAGTGAAAACCGCAAATCAATCGACAAATATTTCCGTTTTTTATGATTATTTGAAATTTTGGACCCTAAACTTTAATGACGGCTATCTCCTTTGGAAAACGCTTGGGACCCTTGGTTTCCTATTTAATATTGTTTGTCTTGTTGTATACAATTACTCCTTAAAAATTGTCCCATCTTTTTTTAATCCCCCTGTATATTTTATTATTAACTGTACCGTTATTTCACAGTCAACAAAAACAAATAAATAAATAAATAAAATAAAATAAAATAAAATAAAAATCTTGATTTTTCAAAATAATATTCAAATGTGTTTTTTTTTTTCAATTATTTCTGTTTCATAATTAAATAAATATTTAGCACTAATAGTCTTTGTCTGGTCCGTCCGTCCGTTTGTCTGTCTGTTGTTAACAATGCAAACACTACCCAATCAAATGATTTGAAATTTAATATACATAATGGCTTCAGAATTTTTTCAGGCCAATTCAATTTTTCTTATAAATTGAATGAAAACTTAAAAAGTTAGTAATAAATACTTCCTTCATTTCATTAAATCCAAACATAAGTAATTAATTCAGTGATATCCCATGATAAATAATGATTCTAAATTACCAGATTGATAACGTCCTATAATATTTCCGTATCAATGAATGTATAAACGTGATAAATTTTGTATTCAAGCACTTTTTGCATAAGAAATCAACATTTATAGCACCAAGATCTGAATATTTATAAAACTAGTTGTAATACGAGCGCACCTCATTTGCCACATTCGACGGGCGATTTCAATCTTCTTCATACAAGTAATTACCGCATACTATGGTTTTTTTTTTTTTTTTTTTTTTTTTTAACTTAAGATTGTGTTATTTATTATCTCTTTAGAGGAACTAATCATACTTTTTAACTTTTAAATGAAAATAATTGTGATGTAAAACGATCTTTAATGTAAAATAACGATCTTGAATGTAGAAAAAGGAAAGGGGGGGGGGAGTAAACAATACCTTATCATCTTTTAGAATGACAAAAAAGCATATAAATTTAAATTTGTTGATTAGGAGGCGGTATTTGCAGTCCCTTCTATTTTCTTTGAGATAACACATAGATGATAGCAACAATTTTCAATAATATGAAAGACTTAGAACAAAACACGACTAAAAAATTATAAAATGTAAATTATCAGTGTAGCGATTACTTGCTCCGCTTCCCACTACGAAAATTTCATTTAAAATCAGTAATTTTCATATAATGGGATACTAATATATCTGAACTCTTCACCCTTCATTGTTCTTTATGCTTTAACTCCGCCCATCGTCATTGCGGTGAATTCTTAGTTGTGGTGTAAAAATAAATATATGGAATTTATTAATGTAAAAGGAAAAACGCAATATTTTCGAAAAACGACGTAAACTGTATCAAGTGCAATTACAAAAAGTTATTTCAAGCATTCTATGCGCTCATATTTATGTATTAAATTCGTATTTTCTTAACGTCCTGTTTAACGAAACTAAATAATGTGAACATCCCACATTCAACATTTCAACTTGATTCAGAGCAAAAGATACCCTGATGGATTTGATTGAATGTTATCTAAAGAATTCACTATTATAAATAACAACAGGTTGAAATTAAATATCGTCATATATGTTTTAGCTAAGAAAAATTCGATTTCAAACCATGAGAAAACAAAAAAACAATATTTAAGGCGGAGTTTCTCCCTTCAAAATTGCCGTTTAAGTAGCTCCACCTTAAATTTTGAATTCTCCTTCTTTTTTTCTTTTTTAAAGAGATATTTCAGATATGGATGTTCCAGTAGTAGAGTTTTGAGATATAAATTATGTAGAAAGATTTGTTCAGTGAATGTTTGTAAAATAAATAAATAAATAAATAAATAAATAATAAAAGAAATGTGATTTTTCTCTAAGTAAAAAAAAAATCTTTATTCAATTTTTTATTACATGAAGTTATGTCTAACTTACAATTATAAAGCTTCGCAAGCATACCTTGATGTTATGGAGGTTTTCAGAAAAGAAAGTTAAAAGTAAGTTTTAAGTGCAAAAATTATTTTCATCTTAAGTAGTAATACTTTAAAAGGAATTTTTTTTTATTAGCGAAGCAACATCTGAAATGAAAAGATGGAAAATTTCGTTTCCTTGCATTTAGCTAATTCTAATCGAATTAACCTAATCGGTCAACTAGGAATAAATAAGTGAAAATAAAGTATATGAATTGTTTCTTGTTTACGCTCAGCAAAATCAAAAGGAATCCCCCCCCCCCCCATTTCTTCCCAAAAAAGTTTTAATATCAATCTTCAGCTCTACAAATGTTACTTCATTTTATGTTATGCTCTAAAAATATTTAAGTGTAAAACAACTATTATCCTGTTTTTATAAGACTTTGCAGACCTTTGCAATCCCAAAATTATTGCAAACTCTCAGTTTGCAATACTCATATTGCAAATATTGCTCATATTGAAAATTCTCAATTTACTCAGAGAAAAATCACATTTTTTTAAAATTATTTATTTATTTGGCTCCAGATACCATTTGAAAAGTTACCACTATAAAATTAAGGTCTGATGCTTGTAATCTTATTTTATATGCAAGCAGAAGAAGTTGGAAGTTCATCTGCTTATCTAAAATTGTTGCTAAAAAAATAACAACTAAAAAAAAAAAAAAAAAAAAATGCAGTAACAAATATCTATATTATAAAGGCCAAACGTACTGTGCGTAACGCATACGTCATTTTGCGAATGACAACACTTTTAAAATTTAAATGAAATTTCAGTTTTGCAATATTTGTTACAGCAAATTTTTAAATATCTAAACATCCGACATTTTCAATCTTTACACCGTCGTATAGGGAAAAATGTACTTTTAAATGCAATTAACTGGAAAACTGTATCTTAATTTACTTTTGAAATAATTATTTTTTGTTGTTATTTTTAATATTGTTTTCTAATCGTGGCAACAGGAGTTCTCCATTTTCTATTAAAAGCAAAGCAAAAAAGGAAAGAAAAAATAATTACTGTATCATTATGTTGCCATTTTCTCATTAAAAGATATTATTTTTTACTGCCTACATGTACGATTAAGTTTAATTTTAACAATTTCTACGACTGTTTTTATAGAATTTTTATAGAAATAGTATTTTGATAGGTTAAATATCATTTATTTAAGAGTTAGACTAACTAATATTAGGTGCATTTTTTATTGCAACTAATTTTGTAGATTTATTATAATTCAATGAAACCATTCCTTTTTAAACATTTTCTTTCGTCGAAATTCGACGGGTTCTACATTGTATTTATAAATTTCATAATTAAAATTGCTGTCATAAGTATAAATAATAATTCCTTTATTTTTAATTATTTCAGATAAAACCGGACTAGAACATTACGGACATTCACATTAATTTTAATATAATTTTTTACTATCGTCTATTGTCTGTATCTAAATTTTATCCAAATAGCCGAGCGTTTATAATCCGATATAATAATGGATACATTCTTTTAACTTTCTGAAAAAAATTGCATTTTTTACCTAAAAACTAATTAACCTTGATGTAGTCGAGCGAATTCGATTAAAAAAATGGATGCTGAGTATAAACAGAAGATATATTGCACACAGTTCAATAAAAACATATTATTTTGAGGGGGGGGGGAAAGAACAGGAAAACAACACAACTATAATTGTTTATTTCTAGTCGCTAAATATTTTTGATAAATGGATAAACAACATGTAACTGTATCCATACACCGTTACGCTAATCGAGTTTCTTCTACATCCTGAAAATAATTTATCTCCCTAATAACAGCCCTAAAGTACCATCCCCCGCCCACTAACGCTCGGTAGTGGGCGGGGTCGTTTCGTGGTTGACTTTTTTTACCGATTTTCAGGTCTGTAATGTAACCGTGGTAATTTTCATTCACTTCGCAGCAGCATGAAAGTAGTAATGATTACAGGTAAAAAAAAAAACATTTTTGAAATAAAAAGAGAAATTCAGCTGTTCGTTTTAAATGCACTTCAACTGCAATAGAAATCGAGGTGCTCCTCTATACTGTATGACTTCTTCAGTGCTTTTTTTCCCCGGATACAGAACTAGACAACAAATAATTAACTATAATTCGTGTAATATTTTTAGAATTACAAAAACTGTTTAATTTCTTTCGGTTTTTAATACAAAAAAGGTAGAACCTTTCGAATTTCGACGACAGAAAATATTTAAGCAGAAACTGTTTCATCGATTTATAATGAGCTTATAAAATTAGTCACAATAGAAAATGTTCCTCATATGCTAACTCTAACTAAAATTGACAAAATAATATTTCCATAAAGCTCAGTTTTAGAAATTTTTAAAATTAAACTTTAATCGTAATGTAAGCAATTAAATATAATCAACTTTGACTCAATCACAGAACTTTCCCCCATGAAATATAAACCCGATAACATTTTCACAATCTCAAAATTTACATATGCACCGCTCATAACTGTATTTACACTTTTTTTTCAATATTATTGTAATTCGATGATTTTAAAATAATTTAAGTTCAAAACTTGAAGTTTCGATTGCTAATTGATGGAAACAGATACTAAACGGTTTATATTCTTTAAAGTATACATAAAAATTTCTGAAATAATCTACATGCAATAAATACAATAGACAATATTCATGTGACGTCACGTAAGCTAACATGACAATTTTCATAATCTCGAACTTGAAATACTGCACAAATTTTCTTCATTTCTAAAATCACCGGGTTTTACAACAGACAATATGTTTGAGATAACACGCATTTTAATTTAAATTTTTTTTTCACTTTTTATAAGAAAACGGCAACGAAAAAATCTGCTTTTTCCTTTAACTTTTGCGAGAAATTAGGTACTTTTGTTGCCACAACTGCAAAAGTGGTATTAAAAATTGCAAAAAAAATTAATATCTCAAAAACAAATTAAGATACAGTTTTGAAACAGATTGCATTCAAAAGCACAAATTTTATTTTTATACGATGGTGTAAAAATTGAAAATATCGGGGTGTTTAAAAGCTTAAAAATTTGTAATAGCAATAATTACAAAACCGAAATTTTATTTCGAATTTCAAAACGAGTTAAAGAGATTACTATAGTTAGAAATACGCACTCAAGATCTATCAGGCTTGGCGCACTACTTTCTTTGCAAGCATCCTAAATTTTTTACCACTTGCTACCTATAATGGCGCTAGCAGTATGTCAAGAATTTTGAAGTAAAGCACTTCCACAGGGGAAAATTGTTGTAATGTATTTATTGAAAGTTTCTTTCAAATTTTCGTGATATGAGTGTAATTAAATAATATGAGTATTATTTATAACGTGTTTACCAGAAGAAAGATTATATCTTTACAATATTAACCTTTGGCACTTCATTGTCTCCGCTGCCGAGACATCATCTTTCTTTTCAAAATTCTCTTTTGTCATCAGTAATAAAGGAAAATAAAATTTGCCTCATTTAATCAGAGCATTTTTGAAATTGTGTACTTGAAGGAAACTTCTTTTAAAAAAGTGGTGCTGCCAAATAAAGTTTGTGTAAGAAACGCCGGAGTCCGAAGTGTTAATATGATCCTCAAATCTATGTATGCACACATGTGACATTCTAATTTAGAAAATTAAAATATACATATACATATATATATATATATATATATTTAATCAGATTAAATTCATTCAAATAGAAATAGTTAGATAAATGTTTTTTATTGTCGTGCGATCTCAAACAAAACCAGTCAAACTTACTATAGAACACCATAAAAATCAAATAAGCGGAGGTGGGGGAATACTTTGAAATTCTATTAAGTAAATGCTTTTGGATTTTAATTCTGTAAAGAGTTATAAAAAATTTTAAAAACTAATAAAATAAAAAAGAATTAAATTAATAAATTAACAAAATATTGTTAAAACAACAAACTTAAATCTACTTATAAGTTACAGAAGACATTGTTTTCAAATGATTCAGTATAAACTATGTTGTTCCATAATGGTTCATGTTAATGTAATCTATTCAAATGCATACTCAATCCTCTCCCATATTTTAGTTCTTTTTTATTTATTTTTAAGTAGTAACCTTTGCCTTAGAAAATCCTAGTAATGTTTCTAAAATTTTTCAAATTTTTGATTACATATAATGAGAGTAAAATTATTTTTCCAATTTCACATTATAAGATTTTTATTCATACACACAACATTTTTGACTTGAATAAAAATACGCTATTTTCATTGGCATAAACACGTAAAAAGAAATAGCAGATGCCGACAATATAAGTGACTTTGTTCACATAAATGTTACCAAATTTATAGATGAAAATACGTAAACAGAAAAAAGGGTAAGGTTTATTGAAAAAAAAAAAAAAAAAAAAAAAAAAAAAATAGAAATAGAAATAAATTTCCCCTAAATCCAATGCCTTTTGTCTTTTTTCAAATATTTTTATACATATTTTTAAATATTTATGTATGATGTTCATCATACAACTTAAAGCTAAATAGATATACATGACGTGATCAATCATTAACGCACACAAATAAATTTACCTTTTTTAATTAAAAAAAAGAAAGAAAAAATTAAAAAAATAGAAAAAAAATAATAAGAAAAAAATATTATTTGCAAAGAATGTGATATAATATGTTTTTAACTTTTTAAGAATATATATAACATCGTTTTTTACACATTTTTTCACTGAAAGAAATTAAAAACAAGTTGAATGTAGATTCTGCCATTGCAGAATTCAATTTCGTTTCCGATTAGGAAAAAAAATCGATGGAGGTTTTTTAGAAAGGCGACCCCGTTTAGATTGCAATGAACAACTTCATTTTTGTTGTGTTTATCAATATAATAGCAAACAGAACGGCGTGAAATACCCAACTGAATAGCAATTTCTCTCTGAGACATTGGCATTGTGGAATAATAAAGAGATACAATTTGACGTGCTACTTCTTCATTGACTAGATTCATCAAAAACGGATTTTTTTAACGCTTTTTTATAGACTCTGAGTAAAAGGAAATGCAATTTGACAATAAAACGAGTGGAATCCTGTCGAATTCGACGAATGAAATGTTTAAAAGACCCGATCGATTTGGTTTTAAAAAAAGCAAAAGTAATTACATTATTGAATCAATATATAATAAATATATTTACAAAGTAAATGTCAAGTTTGCCAGTTACAATTTTGCATGCAAATATTCGCACATCTTCAGTTAAAATTGTAATCTGAGTGCCGGCAAAATCCAGAAATTTTATTTTATATGCACTCACAGAAAAAGTTTTATTAAAAAAAAAAAAAAAAAAAAAAAAAAAAAAAAAAAACTAATTTTATTTTTACTGTGACATTATTTTCACTAACTGAAGTCATCTGAAAGTAAAATCTCAATCTCAGTGTCCATAATGAAAAGAAATATTGAAATGTAATATCGGGTACTACTAGGTTATCCCGTCGACCAAAAAATTATCGCCAAACTATAAGATTAAATGCCAATAATGGATGATCGTGAATGTCACATTCAATGACATTAAATACGATTTATGTGTTTAAAATGTCATTAAGTGATTTTTATTTCGACTTTTTACTAATATTTTTATTAATATTCTACTAATTATTTGTTTTTTCGTTATTTAAAATAAAAATTATGTCAATCTATATAATTTGGCGTAATTGGTCGACGGGATAACAGAGAAGTACCTAATATCGTTATGAGTAAAAATGCGATGTTTTAAATAGTGACGTCCTTTTTTATTTATTTATTTTTTTTTACCTCAATTAGTGCATAATTATACGCAATCATTTTGGAAAATAAATTTTTATTATCGAGAGAAAAGATAAACTGTGTTGCCACCATTTTGAAGAAATGTCATGAAAAAGCTTTTAAAATTAAAAATAAAATATAAAAATGGAAATAAATTAAAAAGTAACTAAAATGGGCACAACTACAAATAATTAGCTTTCATTTAAAAAAATAATTATCAAAATCGGTTCAGTAGAAAATTCAGGGCTGATGACACGACATTTTTAGCTTGTCTGAAAGAAATAGCATCGGAGGCTAAAAACTACAGAATCACAATTCTTTATCATTCTTAAAACATATTTTAAATTCACGAATTACAGTGCAATGATTTTTAAAAATAGAGGCTTTTTTGCAATGTTCAAAAATTACATATTTTTCTGAAACAATATTAATATAATTTACATCTGCATTCAAATCGTACCGCGAAGACGATGCTCCGCCTACTTTATGTAGCTACATTTTGTGCTTTGATTCTGAACGAATGCATATTATAATGACAATGGGCGGAGTTTAAACGTAAAACAGAGCGAGGGCGGAGACCAAATGTAAAAACATTTTAATAGGTTTCTGGCGTATATTCCGTAAATTAATACGCATAGCTTGATACTTAGGGAAATTTATTGTTCACTAATGAATTATTTCTGATAAAACAAAATCAGCAAATTATACTAAAAAGCATAAATATATGTGAAAGAAATTTTGCACATTTTTATCTGATATCGCTCTTTATTTTTCTCCGTTAGTCCTTGATTGCTTTAAACCTTTTTTAATATTATTGAAGATAAGAATGTATAATAATAATAACGCTAATCCTCCGATAAGAGGGAAATAAACTGAAATAAAGTACTAATCTGCATAATATTTGCGAATTGCTCGTTCTTGTTATGACTAATACTCAAAAGCTATCAAATTAAATTTTTTTATAGAAGCTGGAAGATCTTTATGTCATTCTTCTGTTTTAGATACATTATACATAGCACTGAAATGCATTACGGGTATAAATTGTAACGAATTCTCCTTATGCACACAATTCAGGATTTTTTAAACAAAAGAAAATCGGGTGGATGATTTGTTTGGTTTTACTTGACAATATTCTAGAAAGAAAGAAAAAGCTGATCTAATTCCGGCATTCTTCCTCCGTTTACTTTAAATTAAGCATCATATGAGGGGTAGTTTCACTTTAAAAACTTTCTAGTGATTCCAGTCGAGAGGCTGAAATCTGCAAATGATTTTTCTATTCTAAAAGACTGGAGGACAAGCTAGACCATGCTCTCCGCTGGAGCAGTTAACAACTGTATGTCCAGGTGGTGATTATTTATTAGTCATTTAGGATTCCGAGAAACGAAATGGAAGGGTGAGATTATTATTATCCGAAACTCTCTCTCTCTCTTCTTTAACCAAAGAGTTGCTTGAAATCAATATCGCCCCTCCTTTTACTTCCATATTCCATGTTCATTCTCAGAAAAAAGCAGAAAAGTTTTTTTTCTTTAATTCTTTTTTCCGGATTTTGAGAAAGTATTATCAATTCTCTGAAAATGGAGGATATTCCATTTATGTCATGATCTCGGGGTTAGGGCAAAAACTTCTAGCGTAAAGAAGGGGAAGCTCCGTTAGACGCAATGTAAATGTCTGCCAGCCAGTGGAACAGGTCATGAGGAAAGCAGTAGCTCCGTTCCTTCTTATCAGTCAGATGCTCTTTTGGTAAATTACCGATATCACGTGACTTTTTACAGCCTCGAACGCAGATTTGGAATATCCTTCATTCCAAAGAAATTAGAATAAGAATTCCTAAAATAAAAATTCCTTAATCTCCTAGTAGACGCGAATTCCCTTAGATCTAGGAATTTTCTCCACTAGCCTTTCGAAGTAGCTATGCTCCCTATGGAGATTTTTCTTCTACCTTATGGCTGTGAAATTGGCGCCAGTTATTTGAGGTTAATGTATTTAAGACGAAACGCAAATTCTCCAAAAGTGATGCAAAAGTCTGTTTAAATTGTTTATTTTGATTGATGATGATGATTTTTACGTAGTCAAACTTTAAATGATTTATTAATTTAAATGATAAATTATAAATATAATAATTATTAATGCATAATTTATATATTGCCTAAAACTGTTAATGGTTTTAATTTCAGAATATAAATTATATATATATATTAATTAATAGAATAATAATTCTAATTTATTAATTATATTAATATTAATATTAATTAATTTATTAATATTAATTATAATTTATCATTAATATTATATAATTAATATTCATTATACTTATTTAAAAATTAGTATGCATTAATTATATTACATAATTTGCCAAGTACATAAATTCTGTTAAATTGACACGTATTTTAGATTTAATTAAGCTGAAATTCATGAAAAAAGAAGTTTTTAAATAATTTCGTCGCTAATTAAAACCGGATTTTTTCAAGACAGCCATGTTCGGGTGTACCGAATAATTAGCCTTTTATTAATATATTTCGTGTCTTTCTGTTTCAAACAGGAAAAAAGTTTTTCCGGCTTCAAGGGGTTGACGCACACACAGGCAGGCAGACGCATGCGACTCTTAATAGAAGTGATTTATTTTATATTTAAAAATGCATAGTTCTCAATAATTATTATTCATACATAATTATTAATTATGTTTAAATGGTTTATTATGATTTATCATCGATGATGATAAATCATAATAAATAATTATTTATGAGATATCATATATCATATCAATATATCATAATAAATAAATAAATAATTATTATCATCAATTAATGACTATGATGGCGATTTTTAAATTTTCTAATACATTTCGAAAAATGCTTATGATACGTTTAATATATAAATTCGTCTAATAAATAAGTAATAAAATCGACATTATTTGTTGAAATACAATCATAATTCCATAAATTATTTTCAATATAACACTTTTATGTTTCGCTAAATTATTTTGCCAAAGAAGCGAAACTTTGCCAAATCTAGCTTTGATTGGACTGAATCGAGTGAGTACGATCTCCATAGGGAGCACAGCTACATCGAGACGTTAGTTCAAGAATGCGAGCGTTGCTTATCGCTAATATACATTATACCGGTTTTGATTTTCTCTGCAAATCTTTTTAACACTTGCTACCAATGACGGCGCTAGTGACAAGTTATGAAGTTCGGACTTTTATTAACCTTCTTTAATGAATTAAGCTAAAAAAATATAAAAAAAGTTTTACATTAAAAAATTCCTCGTGTGAGTTTGTTAAAGAAATATGCATGTTTGTAACCATTTATTTGCGTTTCACGCAAGCAAAAGTTACGCAAGTTATTTCCTTAAAATATTAAATAATAATAGAAGTGAAAATATACTCCTTAAATATACCTATGTATGCACATATGCAATCTTTAGACGACAACTATAAATGCTACATATTGATATAATTACACACGCACCTTTGAACCTTCAAAGATAAATGCTTAGCTTGGAACATATCTTTTTTATTGTTTTACATTAATTTTGATTCAGCAAATTTTAAAAAAACATATATATTTAATTCCAAAGATATGATTCTTTAAATAAAAATTAGGCCTTTTTTTTTCAAATTTTTACTTGAAAGATTTTTAATTTTTCAAAAAATCAATGTTTTTAAAAATGTGAATCAAAATCAAAATTTAGATATTTCTGTTCTGTTAATGTAAAATAAATAAATAAATTCTACAAATAAACATTTGCACTATAACCGATTTTAAATTATCCCACTTATTATATAATTTTTCAATTAAAAGTTTTTAAAAAAGTTATGGGAATTTTTATCATGTTTTTTTGTTTATAAATAATATGATTAATCATCACAAAAAATTCAAAATTTTAGCTCAATAAATAAAAATTATTTTAGAATGTGTCCCCGACCCCTCTATGAATCGAGTATTGTCGTGCACTGAACGATAAAAATGTATCTGGTCCACATTTTTAGATATAAATATGCATTGGAATTACAATTATAAAAATATAGTGGAATTATCTCTACATTTTATAATTTCCCATGTCTTCAGAATGTCAGAATATACAATATATCCTACACTAACCAAAGATGGATATATAGTAATATGGAAAAACCTGTACTGAAAACTTGGTTCTCCCAAGTTGAATTTCAAAGGTACAAATTTGTTGTTTGCATTACATTTTCTGCAAGCGCTGTGATTACCAAACCAGCAAAACTGCACGCGCATGCCCATCAAACAAACGATTTTGAAGTTGAAAATCCGACATTTTCGTTTTTAGATGCAAACAAAAAATAAATAATATTAAATATAAAACAACTGCTTAGTTTCATTTAAAGTTGCAAAAAACCCGCAGATTTTGAAGGATGGGATTACACCTGGGAATTTTGGAGAATGCGCTGTAAATTTTGGGGAAAATTCTGAAAGTTGAGGGGCATTCTGAAAGTAAAAACATTTTTTTTAATTTGAAATTTAAGTTTTCATCAAATTTCAACTATACCCTTTTTTTTTCTTTTCTTCTTTTTTTTTTCAATCTTTGAAACTCTAGTTTCCTTTGAAAATAGAACAATTCATCACCCTATGAGCTTGTTTATCAATAGGATGCCGTCATACTGAGGCGATATGAACTAAAATTTCAATGGTTACATTTTAAGCTGTGAAAGAAAACAAAAAGCTAACAGCGGAGCGCCCAATACTGGACAGTTTATTTCTCATCACGATTACTTGAGCATGTATATGTTTCAAAACTCACCTTATTCAGAAAATCATATGTCTGGACATCGCGAAAGACTTGAACTGCATCCTTTGTCTTTCATTGTAAAACAAGACCTTACAGTGCCAGAAATACAAGATAAAACATTTTCTTGTGCGGGTTGTAATGTCTTTTCGTTGCAGATTCACTAACAGAATATTAGATTGATGAGGAAAACACAACTTTTTAAATTTTGAATAAGGCCAGTTTTGAAGCTCAGACCACCTGTTGGGGTTCCTCAGTGTCGCCTGTTACAGGTTCAGTTTAGGTGAAAGTTAGATTGTTCCTGTTAAGTATTTTACCACTTGCTACCTGTAATGGCATTAGTGGCTGTTTATTACAGATTACTTATATTTTGATTCAGAATTACTGTTAGGCTAAAACATATTTATAGAATTTTTCTTTTAAAACTTTCTGACACGAGTCTATTTAAATTATATGTGTCTTTCCATTAGGAGGTCCTCTAAAAATGGAAAAATTATAGAACTGATTTCAAACGACGAAGAAAAATAAAATAAAAAAAAATTACATATTCATCCCATTTACCATAATTTTATTTCCTGTTTGTACCACCAGGAATGCTCTTAATTATTATTTTTTAGCGATTTTGCTGCTAATTGCCAAAAAATTGTAGTTTTTGATATTTAAATTCCCTTATTTTTTCTATGCGAACTCGCGCTTCTTTTTGTAACCCACATATCATTCGTTGGTTACAAAAAGAATAATATATGACTTTTTCACCATTATGGCTCTCTCACAGCATCCCTTCGGTTAATCATTTTGTAATTCTATCTTTTTATATTTGCCATGAATTTACTAAAATAAACTTTTTAAACATGTGAAAACAAAGATTTTAATAGTCTATTGTTGAACATTTAGATCGATATTCCTGGAAGTTATGGATAACTATATCGATTGTATTTGGAACAATGACGATATTTTTCAAATGGTAAGTTTTCAGGAATCGCCCATCATAAGACAAATCTCAGTAGCAGCTTTAGGAATAAGTGTGAAATTAACGATAGAAATTTATTAAAAAGTAATAATTTCAGTGCTTTGACAAATTTCCTTTCCCCCTGCAAAAGGTTTAACGGGAGGTGTGAACCTTTTAGGTCATCCCACCATACTACAGCAACAGTTTTAAACAGACGCATGGATTTAAAGGCACCTAATCTACTTTAAAACTGTATGAAACATAGGATCTTATATTTATGCTTTACAAACAAAATATTTCCTTTTTGCTCAAGTACTTTAGGGATTAATGGTGTTTTTAGCTGAAAAATACAATTTTATTGAAAGAGCTGAAATAACTTAGCCATTTCTAATTTGGGTGAAGATTTTTCACAGTTTTTTCAAACACGTGAATTGAACTACATATAAACACTTGAATAAAATCTAGTCACATAAAAGTATAAAGTTAATGTGAGTGGACGTGGTGTCCAAATCGTGTTTTATCTATTATAATTAAAAACATAGAAGTTATTCAATTATTCTCATATCAGAAATTTTTAAGAAATAACGTTTATATATACTTTTCCTCTACCCTTCACCATGAATTTACAAAAGGTGAAAAGATTCCTAAAAAACTGAAAGAACTTTCACGTTCTCTCGCTACTCATAAGATAAAGCAAAAACTACCGATCTGAATCGTTTGAAATTTAAAATGTATAAGTTGTTGCATCATTTTGTCTAGTCAATTTTAGATGTTATGAAAATCGGATGAGCAGATTAATTACAGGAACAATCAAAAGTATTCCGTTACATTATGGCCAATGGGAAAAAGTAGTTTCCATTGCAACTGAATGATGTTGCACTCTTTCGAACATAATAGCCGCGTTTCCAATGCAGTTTTTCAAGACCCCTTAGAACGATTATTTTACCCTCTACTCCATTTCTAATGCACAAACCGGTTAGAAGAAGAACCGAGACTAGATCATTCCCCCCCCCCTCCCCCCAAAGTCAGACCTGCTACCGATTAGGTCAGTAATTCGCCTTTTACTCATGAATAAGTTCGGGTAAACAAACAGTGAGTATACCGGGATTTCTGCTTATCGTCAGTACATTGTATGATTTTTGCTGGCGCTATTGATATTTCTCGGGTTGTTGACACTGTTTTATTCTTTGTTTGCATTTATTTAGTGGGGTCAGTCATTGCAGCAACAGAATCACGTGCTTAATGCATGAACATCTGTAATAATTGAACTTTAGGTTTCGTTTGCTTAAAGTTTAAGATTAAATTTAAACAACGCTAAGGAAATGTTGCATTTTTATTTTTTATGTGTTATTTATTACAATGTAATTAATGTAAATAATATTTAAAAAGTTTCATTTATATTTATAATATAAATTTAATTTGGTTATAAGAAAAGATTATGTTAATGATTTTTTTTTAAAAAAGCAAAATTTATGCATATTTAAAATTAAATCATGCTATATAGGGTAGATGTGCCAGTAATAGATATCCTTAATGAGTTTGATTAAAAACTATTTTCGAATTAATTGAATATTATATTCAGATTTTTTTCAACATTTATTTATTTAATAACAATATTTAACCTTATTTTCTAATATTAGTCAACATTTTATTGTAAATAACAGCAATACATCAAAGCAATTAAAATGCCAGAAACGTACAACTCTCCTCTCCCCCCCCCCCCCAAAAAAAAGGAAATGTTAATATAAATGTTTTTTGATTGTATTTAGAACCACATTTTAATGAAGGCATACTAATGAAACAAAATATTTATTTTCAAATGAATTTAACAAATAGGATATCAATAGTTAAAATGTTTGTGAGAATTATTTATTTTAAATTAATTATTGTGATTATCGCAAGATCAATATTTTAACAATTTTAGATACAGATTTTTAAAAACAAAATGTCAGGAAATTATAGTTTATAAAATTATTGAGACCGTGAGAGGTTTAAAGGGTAATACAAGGAAAAAAATTCTCAAAAAAAGAGTTTTGGAATATTAATGCATTGATTCGTATATTTTATGCTCTTTTTAACAGTTAAGCTCCTTGAAACTACTTGATATACTGCTTGTTCAAACTAGTATTACAAAAAACCAAGCAAACAATGCTGCGGACTGAACGTTTTTAGTGCCAAATAAAATAATTTCGAAAAAGAATTGCAGGACTAATATTTCAGGCCATTGATCAGCAAATTTACTGGTTTCATTTCCTTACTACTATAAATTTAATTAATATTATAATTCTTTTTCTTTTCATATATGAATATGCAAATATTTTAAACATAAACTGATAAATCTTTAGCAACTTCTGTAACTTAATTATTTTTATTTAAATAGGGAGGAATTCAGCCCCCCTTTCCCTTATTCCCTTAATCAATATTCTGTTTCCTGATTTGTTTTAATGATTACTAGATTATAAAATGCGCAAGGGAGATTTATTTAAAAAAAAAAAAAAAAAAAAAAAAAAAAAAAAAAAAAACCTGAAAAATTTTATTAATTATACGAAACCAATTAAAGCAGCTGTTTCTAAAATTTTTAGCGTTATTGCATTCTAGTAAGTGCAATTTAAAAGTTAAATTTGATTACTTGGGTTTTCAGTTAAATATCAAAATATTTTACACACTAGGATATTACTGAAATTACATTTTTAGGTGTTTACATGGGGTTCAGGATATCCATTTCTGAAAACTGACCTTTTGAGTATTCCAGTAATGAACTTGAATCTTAAAATCTAAATAATAATAATAATAAAATAAAAATTAAAAATTAAAAAGTTGAAATTTCGTAAATGACCATTAGTATGTAAAATTCAAAATTTTCTATTACTACCAAAGCAAAAACATACAAATTTTTCATGAAAATAAAGACTGTATATATTTATTAAGAAAAGTCAGATCTTAGCGTGTTCTTTCAGATTATCACAGAAAAACAGTGAAACTTCGAAACATTATTTTCTGCTTCATAATTGGTTTCATTAAAAATGTCAATAATAACCTATATTATAAAACATGCAAGAGGGAATTATGAAAAAAAAGTAAAAGTTAATTTTTCATTGGTTATTTTTTTATAAATCAAAAACACTGAAGGCTGTCCACTGCTCTTACATCTACCTACATTCCCATCTCTATAATGATAAATTTTATCATATAGGTATTCCACATTAATAATAATAAAAATATAAAATAATGATAATTCACAATTATCACATCAATCACAGTTGTAAGCAAAGTATAAACTTATCAAAATTTTTATTTTCCGAGTTGTGAATTCAGAAAGAAAAAATTCATTTGCAAATAGAACAAAAAATAAAATGAATAAAAATTACTAAAATGTTGTACATGTACAATTTATTACAGGATTTGTATGGGTGTGGAAGACTTTAGTAATTTTTAAAATAATTTTTTGTTCTTAAAAGTGTTTATTTTTATGCGAAATCTGCAAAAAGTCCTATTTTACTTTTGTATTATTTATTAATCAGAGATAAAATTCTTCTGCGTTAAAAGAAAAAACATATTATTTAAACCAATTTTTCCCTGCTCTTCTTCCGAAATTTTGCTTCATCACCTGACCCCCCTCCCACCCCAATACAAAATCTCAATAATAAAATTAAACACTTTTAAAATACTTTATTATTATAATCATTATTATTATTTGCTTTTCTGTCTTATTTTTTTTCTTTATAACAAAAACAAATAATTAATCATAAATTTCATTAAGAATTCAGATTCATTTCATTAAAATTTCACCTAAAGTCCCGTTTTTCAAAACTCCCTTTTCCCATAAAATTCAAAGTCTTTAAAATTTCTTATTTTATTATTTTTGTTTTACCCATTTCGTATTACATGTTAAATTAGCATTTGTTTCAAGGTCGATAAAAGTTTGCTATAACAAGAACAAGGTGAAAACAGAAGCAAAAAAGAAAAAAAATGAAGATTTAAGCACGCCAAACGTAACAAAACTCCTTCTGTTTCTGTTTACACCGGAAGTTCGTGCCGAATTTCACCAATCAGCCAATCGAAGGTCAGAGCAAAAAGATGGGCAGTTTCCGGATTCTTTGGGGGGATAGATTTTATGCTTGCTTATGGAAATGGGTGCAAAATGAAAGCAAGGTACGAAAGCCGCATATCACCCTTCCTTAAAAAACCGATTTGATCTTAAATCATTTTTGAGAAACTGAACGTGAGTTTGAATTAGTTCGTTATTTTTGTGAGCGTGCCCAACACTGGTCAGGTCTTCCAATTCTACATTTCTCGAATAAAAAATTCATTTCTAAATGTGTCAAAACATTTTGCGCTTGTTGAGACGTCCAGTTGAGAACAGTATTAAAAACATTGAAATGCAAACGAGATATAAAAAAAAATCTTCATAGGAAACATTAAAAAGCGAGTGTTTTCACGTGATTGAAGCAGTCTCTTAACGCGCAAATTCTTCAGTATATAATCTTTTGCAATTTTTCTGTACCGCAAAGTAAAACCAACAGTGTAATTAAAGTGGCGAGACTGCATAAAACAACCACAACAACAACAAAAAAAGGTTTACTGACAATTATCATTCATTGACACTCTTTGTGTATTTAATTTTTTGTGCAGTCCTGTATGTGAATTTTTTTAAATTCTATTCACACAATAAAATTTAGTTGTGCTAAAGGAAAAAAAAAAACTCTTGAAAACGCATTTTTTTAAAATCTGATTCACACAAATTAAGTATTCAAATTCTTGTATTGTATATGATCTATAAAATTCATTCATGCCACATAATGCAACATAAATTAGTTAAGATTAAGAACGCACATCATGCAATCTTATGATACATCCCCTATGTTTTCCACCGCCTCCAGAAAAATTGCGATTATACAGAAGGCTGTTTTTTTCCTGCATGTGTACGGCTCTTCGAATTTTGATACCAATAATTTTTTTAAGTTTTTTCCGCTTTAATTGCCTGAGATTAAACAAGAAAGAGATATCTTTAACAAAATACTGTTGTCTAAGTTTAGGGAACCGTACATAAGTTAAAAAAAATTGCACTATGTTAAAAATAAAGTGTATTACGCTGCAGTTATATATATATCAATTTCCTTATGTTTGAAGTAGTGTAACATCACTAAAGTACAGTATAAATATTTTTTCCGTATGGCATAATTTAACCGAGTAGTTTAATGTATTCCTGCAAGTAAAGGAACTACAGACTTCATTTTAATTAAAAAATCTCTATGGTAAATCATAATAATGTATATAAATAGTGTTGCAATACAAGTTTCTTTACTTGGATACAACAATACTTTACTCCAATCGGAACAACGAAACAAAGGGATAACACTTTTCAACTTCGTTCCAAATTTAGATCAAGACTTAACTAGATAAGGGTGTTGTTGATATCGTTTATAACAGTCGTTTATCTCACAAGAGCCAAGGGATTTGTCCTCTTCAGAGTCTTTCCAACAAAAGGATTGACCGGAACGGACTGGTACTTTCCATTCCTATTGGATGCATGGTTCCCAATAGACACTCTTATTTTCTTAAAATGCCATTTTTACAGCGTTGAAAGATATTTTATGATGATGGTGTTATTAGCATTCTTTATTAGGCTCAAAATTTTATAAGCTATCCTGCTATGGCATTTTCGCAAGCTTCTGGGAAATAGTGTATACTTTTTAGTTCGACAATCGATATCTAATATACAAACAACTGATTTCTTCTTCGTTTTCCTTAATAAAGGATTTAGGTGAGAGCTAAGTCGCACAACGCTCCAGGATATACAAACTGCAGGCTTCTCCCACACTAGAAACGAGTGCCATCTACTGGTTAAACCTAAAATAATATCTTGAAAAAATTCTTTAAATTAATTCTACATTTTTTTAGAACAATGGATTAAAAGCACTCTTATGCATTCTTAAAATAATAATAATGAACATTATTATTATTATGAACATATGTCCTTTCTGTGTATAGTCCTTTCTGTAATATAGAACATATGTCCTTTCTGTGACTACCCATAAAATTTTCATTTTATGATATAAAATCATAAGCTACTTTAATTTGAAATAAAATTTTTTTAAAAGAAAATAAATAAATAAAAATAAAAAATGAGAGGAGGGGAATATATGTTAATATCAAATATTTAATTCATATGCTTTAACAGTGTAATTTTATTTAAGAATGTGTGTGTATCTTGATAGCATCTGTTATTATTAACAGGTTTTATTTATTTGTCGTTTATTACTTTTATTATTTATTTATTTTATTTATTTATTTTTACTTTAAAGAAAATTTATATCAGATTTACTAGTTTATGATGTCATTCCGTAAATTGAAAAAAAAAAATTATGGCTATTCACAGACAAATTATATTTAATTATTTTTATTATTTTAGAAATCAAAGGAAAACTTCTTTGTAATTCAGTAGTTTTGTATCTTGATAAGGCTGTTTTTAAATCCAAATGGCCAACTTTGTGACATAGGTTTTAATTAATTTTTATTTTATAATGTATGAAACTAGCTGTTGTTGTTGTTTAGAAGCTAGTAAATAAAACTTACTCATATCCTTTTTTTTTTTTTTTGTAAATCTTTCAGAAAATTGTATCAAAATTGGCTTTCTGAGCCGAATTTCTAGTGTTTTGAATTGATATTTAATAAAAGACAAATGGATAGATAAAAATAATAACAAATAATTTCTAATAATTTTAACTATCAGTTGTTCTCAATACCTTTATTCAAATCTTGTTTAATTATGTAAAGGATTTTTTTAATGTAAAAAACAACAACAAAGATTAATAATTCATTTAACTTATTTTTTTTATAAATAACTATTTAACAACGTGTTACCAATATATATATATACTTTTAAATTTGGACTTAAAAAAAAATAGTAAGAAGATTTTTGTTAAATCTAGTTAAAATTTAAATCCAAACTAATTTTACTTTTTTTCTTAGTGATCCATTAAAAACATTTTTCATAATCTACTCAAAATAATAATAATGATAATAACATAGTTATTTTGTGACTTCCCATAAAATTTTCATTTTATGATATGACATCATAAGCTAGTGAATTTGCATAAAATTTCTTTAAGGTTAAAAAAGAGAGAGAGGGGGAACATACCTAATATCAAATATTTCATTCATATGTTTTACGTTGAAGTTTTATTCAAGTATATTTGTGTATGTGTATTGCAATATAAAGTGTGCATAAATCCTCCCCCACCCCCAAAAAAGCCTGAAAAATAAATAAGTAAATATGAAAAAAAAATATTTTACGATTTATCTTGACTTAAGACAAACATCTGTTAATATTATCATATTTTATTTATTTGTTATTTTCTTCTTTTATTTTTTTACTCTAAAGAAAAATTATTTGAGATTTACTAATTTTATTGTCATACATTAATAGAAAAATCATATTAAATTATTATAATTATGTAAGAATTAAAATACGATTTTTTTTTTCAATTTTTTTTATTTTTCTACCTTGTTAATAAACAAGAAAAGTTCAATTTCAAGAACATACTAAGATTTTATTTTTCGTAGTAATTGTTTGAATTTATGCTTAATAAAAGAGAAAGAGAGAGAGAGGGAGATAATACTTACTTTCTAATAAATTTCGCTATCAATTACTTTTCAATACTTTTAGCTAAGTGTTATTTAAAGTTTGTACTACACTAAATTTGAATTTAAAATTTTAAATATACGTAAAAACAAACCGTTTTATTATTTTTCAAATCCAAATATAGAAGTACATTATCTTTTAAATAAATTGTACATTTTTGTAGTGGTTTTTTGCATGAAAAATAATTTATTTTCTCTGGTAAATTATTAAAAATGGTTAAGATAATTCTTTTATAAATACGTTTGTATAAATCTGTCTATTTTATTTATAAAATCATTCAAAATACTAAGTAAGATTTGGATAAAGGAATTTGAAAGTAACTGATACCTAAAATTATTATAAAATAATTTTTATTTTTCCACATCTTTTCTCTTTTATTAAATATAAATTCAAAATGTTAGAATGAAAATAAAATTCTAGGGGTTTCTTCAATTAAACTTCTCTTGTTTTTAAATTAGATTAAAAAATAATGAATAAAATAAAGCTTTTCTTTGAATTCCTAAAAATTAAAAATTATTAAACATGGAATTTTTTTTTTTCACCAGCCCTATTTTTTAAATTTATTGCATGACATCGTAAACTAGTAAATCATAAATTTCTTTAAAATAAAACAATAAATAAATAAATAACAAATTAATCAACCACGCTAGTATTAAAAGAGGTTAGTCCTAAGTCAAGGTACAAAACATAATTTCAGTGTTAAAACATATAAATTAAATATTCAGTATTAAAATATATCCCTCTCCTCTCTCCCTTTTATTATTATTATTATTACTAATTTTACTTAAAAAAAATATAATAAATTTACTAACTTATGATGTCATATCGAAAAATGAAAATGTTATGGGTAGTCACAAAAAGAACATATTACATTTATTATTTTAAAAATATAGTGATAGTGAAGAATGTTTTCAATTCATTGAAGCAAAAAGAAATTTTAAATTAATTTAAAAAATCCTGCAAAACGTATTTCTAAAGGATTCACCAGCAGATGATGCTCCCTCATCAGTATGGGAGGAGCTTCTGTTTGTTTATCCCTAAATGTTGGGCGATTCAGCGCCGACAATCCAGGATCACTTTAAATTTCTACCGCTTGCTACCTAATGGCGCTAGCAGTATGTCGGGAGTAAGAGATAGACGTGCGATGAGTGCTAACTTGTTATAAAATATTTATTAAAACTTTCTCTGAAATATTTTTGATGTGAGTGTAATTAAATAATATGAGTATTATTTAAACGTGTTTCCCGTAAGAAAAAATATTTCTTTACAAGATTAATAAGATCCTGAAATCTATGTATGCACACATGTAATGTTCTAATTTAAAAAAATAAAAAAATAGATATGTATTTCATCAGATTAAATTCATTCAAATAGAAATAATTAAATAAGTGCCTTTTTTTTTTCTAAAATATCTGCATCCTTTTTTCCCGATTTTTTTTTTTTTTTTTTTTTTTTTTTTTTTTTTTTTTCTTGGTCGGTTTTTTTTTTTTTTTTTTTTTTGTGTGTGTGTGTGTACCCACTTGCCTATTTCATGCGTTTTTTAAAAAAGAATTAATATTAATTAAAAAAATTATCTGAAAGTAGTAGAGGAATGTACGAGCCCGGGCTTGGCCCGTGGTCCTTACCCGGGAATCGTTTCGAATTTTTAATTCAATAAAAAGCTATAAAATTTTTTTAAAAAAAACTAACAAAATAAAAAAGAATTAAATTAATAAATTAACAAAATATTGGTAAAAGTTTAATCTACTTTTTTGATACAGGACTACTTTTTGACTCTATTTTCAAATGATTCAGTATAAACTATGTTGTACCATTACTGTTGATTTCAATATAATTTATTCAAGTGCGTACTCAGTCACCTTTCCCATATTTTAGTTCTCATTTATTTATTTATTTATTTTAAAATAGTAACCTTCGCCTAATCAAAATCGTAAAAAATGTTTCTAAAATTTTTCAAATTTTTTATTACATATAATGAGAGAAAAAAATATTTTTCCATTTTCACATTATAAGATTTTTATTCACACGCACAAGATTTTTGTTTCAGATTAAAATTATTCTCACATTAACGTTTCAAATTTTCTTTCTTGGAATTTTAATATAATAACATATATAATAATAAAATGCAATTAATAGAAATGTGTTTCAGTGATTTTAATTTATTTTATATTATGGTAATCATATATAGTTATTCTAGACATATATTACTCATAATATTTAAATTTAGTTCAATGAATAATTATCATTAATAATTATAATTAATAAGTGATTTATTGTTTCAAAAAGTCTACAAATTGGCTGCAAACTTTAGTATGTTCATTTTATTCCTTTAAAAAAAAAAAAATAAATATTTATATAATTAACTTTTTTAAATATATACAGGGTGTCCGAAAATCTGGAAACGATCGAATAACTCGAGAAATACATATCAGATTGAAAAACGAAAAAATACATGTTGAATATTTTTAAATAAACTACTTAGTGTTAAAAAATTTGATCAACGGTTAACCCCATTTTTATTACATTTTCGGATTATATGGACAAAAATACATAACTTTTGTATGTGATGTTTATTTCGGATCCCCGTTGATTACGGTGTAGTCGAGCATATTCAACAAATACATATTTCAGTTTTCCCAACCTTTTTTTACCTTTTCGAAATCTGATGGCCAGAACTTTTGACGTCGAATTCCCCGTCTTTTGCAGGAATAGTGTTTCTCGAAAAGCGCCCGTGATGATTATTTTGATGCTGCTGTAGTGTTTTACATGTTTATCTCTACAAAAGTACATTGAAATACATTAATTTAGTTTTCTATTTGGATTTTTATTTTATCCAGTAAATCATTTCTAAATAATGACCTACTTGTTTTGATGTTTTAATGTGCAAATATGTACCTCCCCTCCGAAACAGAATAAGGATTTCTTCAGTTTTTGGAGTCGGGGATGTGGATATTTCCGTGGATTCTGCTGTTTAAAATAAATCATCTAATATGACTGAAGCGGGCGTATGTTTTTTTTTTAATTATTGCTATAAAAAATATAGGACAAAATATTAAGAAATAAACTTATAAAATATTTTTTTGCTGGCTGTGCAATGGATGTAGAAGTATCGTAAATTTATGGTACTTGCGGGTCCTGTTATTTTCCAAGTGAAATATCAGCATTTTTTTTTTTAAATTTATATATATATGTATATATATATATATATATATATATATATATATATATATATATATATATATAATACATAAAGCTACTTCAAACACTCGTAATTTTTACTTCTTTAACAAGTGATTTTCAATAAGTAAATACTCATGCTGAGTATTTTCTTATTGAAATGAAAGTGAAATGAATCTTATTGAAATTATTTAGTGTTCTAGAAATTCCAGGTTCCTCACGAAATCTGAAGTTTTAGGTGGGGAAGGGGTTATGGGTTTTCATGATTGATTAATTAATACAACAACAAAATAATAAGGCAGATTTTTTTAAATAATTCTTATAGATATATCGTAATTTTTTGTAAATTAATGTGTATTTTTTTCAATTTGAAATTTTTTTTCATAAATTCAAACAATTAACGGATCAATATTTGTGGTAAAAACTTTCAAACAATGCCCGTTGTGGACATTCAGAAACACGCGATTTATTTTGCGATAAAATTTAGGCATTTAAAAAATTGCAAAACTTTTTTCAATAAAAATGTAGGTGCGTACATCCAGAAACAAAAAATATTGTTTGCAGTCGTCTAATCTATACCAATTTTTTTTTCATTACCAATTTTCTTATCGCAACCCTATAATAAATCAATACAAATTAATTTCAACATTTTAAACCTTTTTTTTTTTTTTTTTTTTTTTTTTTTTTTTAAAGAAAGAATTTTAAAGTTAATATTTTTTATATTTCTTAAATATTAAGAAAAATCAATGTAAAAATTAAGAAAATTTTAATTAAAAAGACTGAAAATAAACATTAAAAGAGCAAGATTATTCATATAATAAGGAGACACTTCTAATTAGATAATCATGAAAATGAGGGAAGCTTTTCTATTAATATATGCTAGCGATATAGATCTCCGCCTACTCGAAGACGAAAATAACGACACAGCTTTGCAGAAGGCTTTAACCAAAGACATTACAACTACCACCTCTGACATGATATTGGTGTTCAGGAGTTATTATTATTATTGAATAATAATAATAATAAAAATTTTGGTGGGTTAAGAATATTGTATAACAATTTGAATAAAAATTTTAGGGAAGATGGCAGAAAATATAAGGACTAATGCAATATGCTTAGCTTCGTCCCATTCTTATATTCTAAGTACATACAATGGTTCAAGTCTCTATCTCAATTTGTTCGGGAGATAGAGCGTTTACAATCAGACAGGTAGACGGACAAACGGCAATTTTTTTTTTCTAAAAATATGTTTTTCGGAATCTGGAGTATCCGAAAAGTATAAATCCTTCAAAATGATTGCTAGACTTATCCTATAATACGTATAATGGATAAGTAAAATCAATGTAGCATCAAAAGAAATTTAATTAAAAAAAACAGAAATAAACATTAACCTCTTCAGTCCCTGAGTACCCAAAGGGTACATCAGTTTTGTCCCATGTTATTAATGATATTCAAATATAAATGAAATTTCGATATAAGAATAATATGTTTCGAATTCTAAGATTCGAGCTAATTAAAATAAAACAAAAATCTCGCTCTGAAGTCAAACAAGAGAAGAAATAATTCAGTAATAATTAAAAATACTGTAATAATTGGCAGTAGTGAAGAGGTTAAAAGAGGGAGATTATTCATATAATAAGTAGACACTTCAAATTAAATGTTCATGAAAATGACGGAAACTTTTCTATTAATATATGCTAATGATATAACTCCGCCTATTCCATAACGAAAGTAAAGACCAGCTTTGCAGCACACTTTAACCCGACAATACAACCACCACCTCTGACATGAAATTGGCGTCCAGCAATTATTATTAAAAACGAATAATAATAATAAAAATAATGTTGGTAGGTTAAGAGTATTGCATAACGATTTAAATAAAATTTTCGGGAAGATGGCAGAAAATATAAGAACCAATGCAACGTGCTTAACAGTGGGCGGAGCTACTGATATTGCATTATCAATGAATTATTGGGTACAGTGGGTTTTGCTTTTTTTTTAGTGCAATATATTGTATTTACACATGACCTAACTTTGTAATCTAAAACTATCAATTTTCATTATGTGTTTTTAGTTAAACTATTTTTGCGATTCCCGCCAATACCGTTATTATTATTTATTTTATTTCCACGTACCTCAGATTGGAAACAGCTGCTATAGGTCAATTTGGGGATGAGGGACTTTTCCAGAAATCTTTAGTAATTTTCGGTTCCTTATAAACACGTTTATCCGTGCAAATGCAAAGAATTTAACGGTGGAAATTTCATTAGATCTTCACATTTTAAGGAAAAGAATATTGCCCAGCGGTCCAAAAAAGTAGCGCATTTTAATTTCTTTCTTTTCTTTTCTTTTCTTTCTTTTTTTCTTTTTTTTTTTAATTTAAGAGAAAATGGAGTGATTCTGTTGCCACAATTACAAAATTGGTGCTAAAAACTACAAAAAAATTAATATCTCAAAATAAACTGAGATACAGCTTTCAAACAAATTGCATTTAAAAGTACATTTTTTCTGTATACGACGGTCTAAAAATTTAAAATGTGTGATGTTTAGAAGTGTACATTTTGCAGTAGCGAAAATTGCAAAACCGTAATTACAGTGTTGCAATCGCAAAATGACGTATGCGTTACGCACAGATACGTTTGGCCTTTATAGTATAGATAATAATAACAATAATAATGAGTGTGCTTTTATAATATATGAAAATAAACTAATTAGATTCAAAGCAGAAAGTTTACGACTGGTATTCCTTGAATAAGCACAATGATAACATGATAAAAATTTATACTCAAACCGGTAAAATGAAAAGAGTATTTACTAATAATACTTTACACTACTTATACTAGGGTTGTTATCATCAAAGTCTCTTGTGTTATAATAACGAGAGAGCGCTTATAGGGTAATAAGGTCTCATCGTTGGATTTAAAATTGGAGATGAGCCCAGTCAGTTAAACTGGTAAACCGTCTAGTTTCATAAATTCACCCCCCTTACCCCAACTAGTTAACGCAGACATGATTTATTTTCATTCATAGCTTTCTTATCACAACGTTATAATAAATCGATATAAATTGTAATGGCATTTTAAACTTTTCTCTCCTTGAATTCTAAAATTAATATTTCTTTTTATATTACCCAAATGAAAAAGTAATGTAGCATTAAAGAAATTTTAAATGAAAAAGACAAAATTTGACATTCAAAGAACAAAATAATTCAAACAATAAATAAACACTTAAAATTAAATTGTTATTAAAATGAGGGAATCTTATCTAATAAATATCTTAACTCCGCCTTTTCGAAAACGAAAGAGTGGGTCAGCTTTGTAGCACGTTTTAACCAAAAACATTACAACCATCACCTCTGACATAATATTGGTGCTCAGCAATTACACAGGCCTGCAAATAGAGAGTCATAACTTCCTCTCTAGAATTTGAGAGCTGATTCTAGGGTATTTTGGTGCGCTGATAACGAATATGCACTTAGTTTTTTTTTCCCATCACCTTCAGACTTTTCAAAAAAGATACAGATAGAAAAAAAAAAAAAAAAAAAAAAAAAAAAAAACACAAGTTTTCACATAAAAATATATATTTAAAAAATTACATTACTTTTAACATAAAAAACAACTAAAATATAATAATAACTTAATACTGATCTAAATTACTTGTAAATTTTATTTGTGGAACCTGATTCTTTTTTCCTGGAAGCTTCGGTTGTACGATTTTCGCTTAAATTTTCGGTTTGGATCGTCGCGCTTCAACAACCAGCAGTAGTCCGCCATCATGCTAGTATTCCATCTTCCTTGATACCGGACTTCTAGCTCTTTCAAATCTTGGTGAAATCTTTGGCCTTGTTCTTCGCTAACGGCTCCTAGATTTTCTGGGAAGTAATCTATGTGCGAATTTAAGAAATAAAGTTTAATGCTCATATTACAATCCATTACACCAAAATTTGTAACCATTTTGGCCACTATTTGTTTATAGTCGGAAGTTTTATTGTTCCCCAAAAAGTTTCTCACCACTTCCTTAAATGATTGCCATGCTTGCAACTCGATATCATTAAGTTTTTCATCGAACTTTTTGTCCGACATTAATTTTCTTAAATCAGGCTTAAAAAGTATGCAAAATAACTTTTGTAAATATTTTTTACAAAGTCTGTAATGCTGTTTCGTTGTTTTTTCACCATAAACAGCTTCGCGATGACGTTTTAAAGGTTATGTTGCAAGATGCGCACTTCAACTGTTAATTTTCTAAATCAGTGCGAGTACTTATACAAAAACCCTTTGGTTTATCTTTATTACACCTTTTTCGACTAATATTTACAACAATTAGGTTATATTACCTAATCATTATGTATTAATGAGCTCATTACTAAATTGAGCCAAAATGACCCGCTTTCAACATGGTTAATGTGAATTACTTATACTTATTATGTAGTAATTAACAAATTACTATTTTGAAGTAATTTCTATGTCACCTTACACTAATTAAATGCAATAAAAATTAAGCTGAAGTAATTTAATGACGTTTTATAAATTTTTAAATGTAGACGCCGAGACATTTTTCAGCAAAATCTTAAATATTCATTATTAAAAAATCCTGACGTGATGGAATTTTTTTATTATTTTTCTCGTAATCAGCACATCAGAAACTACAGAAAACGTTACTCAGATTTCAAAGAGGAAAACCATTGCAGACCTGTGTTATTATTATTAACAAATAATGATAATAATAAAAATGTTGGTGGGTTTAAGAATGTTCCATAACAATTTAAATTAAAATTTTCGGGAAAATAGCCGAAAATATAAGTATTATTGCAATATGCCCAAGCAGTGGGTGGAGTTACTGACATTGCATTACCAATGATTTACTAGGTACAGGGGGGACTTTTACCTAATTTTGAATGCAACATATTTAAAATAGCATGACCCACAATGACCCTAAAAATGACCAACTAGCCGAATTTTCTCGAATATGTTACCTAACCCAATGGTCTTGTAATCCAAAACGATAAAATACAAGATTTGGTCAAAATCGTTAGAGCCGTTTTTGAGATAAAAATGGCTTGACCCATAATGACCCACTAATCGAAATTTTTCGAACATGTGACACAGCCCAATAGTTTTGTCGTGCCAAAAAACGATTGGATACAAAACTTCTTTAGAATCGATCTAGCCATTCTCTAGATATAAATAGCTTGATCCTGACCCACTATGACCCAATAATCGAATTTTCTCAAACATGTGACCTAGCCCAATGGCCTTCTCGTGCCCCAAAATGGTAATATTCAAATTTTTGCGAAAATCGTTAGAGCCGTTTTTGAAATAAAATTTACACACACACACACAGAGAAAGAGAGATACACACACACGCAACTTTTGCTCGCATTATAATATAAGATGAAAAATTTTAGAAGCATCACTAAGATTTTGATAAGGCAAAGGTTACTATTTTAAAATAAATTAATAAAAAAAAACTAAAATATGGGGGAGGTGATTATGTACGCACTTGAATAAATTATATTGAAATCAACCATCATTGAGCAACATTGTTTATACTGAATCATTTGAAAATAGTGTCTTTTGTAACAAAAAAGTAGATTTAAGTTTGTTGTTTAATTAATATTTTGTTAATTTATTAATTTAATTCTTTTTTATTTTGTTAGTTTTAATTTTTTAATTATTTTTTAATTTTTTATAACTTGTTATTGCATTAAGATCCGAAAGCATTTACTTAATAGAATTTCCAAGTTGAATCCTTTTTTTGATATTTTGTGTGCTCAATACATATATACATTTTTAATTTTCTCAATTAGAATATCACATGTGTGCATACATAGATTTGAGTATCATATTAACCCTCCGGACTCCAGCGTTTCTTACACAAATTTTATTTGGCCAGCACTTCTTTTTTAAAAAAAAAGATGTTTCCTTCAAGTACACAATTTCAAAAATGCTCTGATTAAATAAGGCAAATTTTATTTTCCTTTATTACTGATGACAAGAACGAATTTTGCAAGGAAAAATGACGTCTCGGCAGCGTATACAACGGAGTGCCAAGGGTTAATATTGTAAATATATAATCTTTCTTACAAATCATCTTCATCACAAAAATTTCAAAGTACCTTTTAATAAATATTTTGCAACAAATTAGCAGCGAATAAACGTTTTACCTTGAAATTCTTGACATACTGCTGGGGCCATTATAAGTAGCAAGTGGTAAGAAATTTAGGCTGCTTGGTAATCAGCAGAATACCTAGCCACATCACCCCAGGCAAGGTTGGGCATTTCAACTCGGTTTGAGAAGGCGACGCTGAGTCGAGTCACTTGGTTGGCTTGTCGACTGTTTACATAATGGACCGAGTGGCGACTCATTTGCAGTTGGTTGGTTGGGTGAAAGATGATCACGTGTAAAACACAGAACAGAATTTTGAACGTAAGCTCGAATACTACACAAGGAATTTGTTTATATGTACTCATATTATTTAATTACACTCACATCAAAAATATTTCAGAGAAAGAATTTATGAATATTTATAACAAATAGCCACTAGAACACCTTTTACTCTAATTCCTAACATACTGCTGGCGCCATTATAGGTAGAAAGTGGTAAAAATATAAACTGCTTGGTAATCACCAACACACACAATTTCAGATGTGGTTGGGCATTTCGAATTTCGAGACATCTTAAAGAGCCGACGCTGAGTCACTTGGTGGATGAGTCGACATAGTGAATCGACTCTTGACTAATTAGCAGTTGGTTGAGAGATGACGCAATTATATATCTCGTATCAACATGTATCGCACAGAAAAGAATTTTTGAACATATCCTCGAATACTACGCTAGGAATGTGTTTTTATGTTTAACTGAAATTTCGTATATTACATACAAAGTTCTATAGATCATTTACAGAGTTACACAAAATAATTCGTCAGGATTACCGTGTATGAGCAAGCGGAAATTACGTAAAGATTTTTTTCTGTTATTATGCACTTTCCTGATCGCTAAT
The DNA here is from genome assembly GCA_964019185.1 of Maratus speculifer. Classification (NCBI taxonomy): domain Eukaryota; kingdom Metazoa; phylum Arthropoda; class Arachnida; order Araneae; family Salticidae; genus Maratus; species Maratus speculifer. The sequence continues at coordinate 36,827,782 of CAXHSM010001376.1, forward strand.
ATTTAGTATACTAAGATATTTTCCGATAGTAGTCCATTGTAGTGCTTTGAACATATTGGAAAAATATTTCATATACTGTACTGGATGTAAGATTCTAATTTCTTCTTTTTTATTTGTTTAGCAATATGTATTCCATTGATATATATTAAATTCCCTGCTTGAACACGAAACTATCTGATATAATTTTTGACACATTGTTAACTATGAAGTTATAAAATTGACAGGCGATTATTGAGGCGACTTAGAATCAAATAGCATTTTCCACTTTTTAATAAATAAATTACTTATCAAGAAAAATATATCCTTATAACATACGGCAGGTTTTTCTCCTCTTTTTTTCAACCGCATTTTGAAATTCAATATAAACTGTAACTTTGACAGTAATTTTCAAATTTATTTTGACAAAAATTGGAAAAAGACATTCGATTACATAGTTTCTGAATAAGAATACTTGCCAATTTTGCGGGTTTCTTTCCGAATAAAGATGAATTCAGATATTGTTAAAAAGTAGCTTTTTCGTTTTTAAAAACAGGTTTAATAAATTACGGAGAAATATTTGTCCAAAATCTACTTTTCGTTATACAACATAGAAACTATGATGTTTTAACACTCTTTCTTTCTTTTATTCTAACTTATATACATATATAATGAATATTAAAGAATCTAGAAGTCTAAGTAATCATTAAGATTGATGCTGCTATTGTGTATTTTCTGTCTTCTGAAAACAGACTAATCTAAAATATGCTTTAAAATTTCCTCATGAATATGCATAAAATATTCTTTAGAGAAATCTCAAATGTATGTTAAGAAAATTTGGAATATTTTGTAGAAATCGAGTCGGGCGAAACAGGCCTTAATTTATTGTTGTTATTATTTTTTTTCAATGCAAAGATTTTACAGAACTTTTATTTTTTGCATCAGCTTTCACTCATACCGGGCCTGTGCAGACCTCTAAATGGTTTGTAAATATCTGCAAATTTTCTATAGTTATTAATAAATGTCATTTTATAAATCTATCACAGTTTAATCAGGGTCTATGTCATTTAGCCGACAACCAAATAACCGACAAGACAATTAGCATACACAAAATAGTCGACAGGACGTTTAGCCGACAAGTACATTTAGCAGACAGGTACGTTTAGTCAACAGGACATTTGGCCGAAACGGACATTTAGCCGACAGGACATTTGGCCGAAACGTACATTTAGCCGACAGGACATTTGACCGAACGTACAATTAGTCGACAGGTCAATTAGCCGACAAGACGATTAGCGGACAGGTCACTTAGCCGACAAGACGATTAGCCGACAGGACATTTAACCGACAGGTCAATTAGCCGACAAGACGATTAGCCGACAGGACATTTAGCCGACAAGACGATTAGCCGACAGGTCATTTAGCCGACAAGACGATTAGCCGACAGGACATTTAGCCGACAGGTCAAATGGCCGACAAAACGATTAGCCGACAAGTCAATTAGCCGACAAGCCGATTAGACGATTTGTATTTGCAAAATTTTGTATTTACTCAATAAATAAGAATAGGACGAAGCCTATTTAATATCAGTAACCTCGATTATCTGGAACTATTCTTTTCGGACTCTCGAAAAAAAAATTTTGACGGATTTACACGTTTCAGATACTGGAGATTCTGAAAAACATATTTCCTACTATAGTAAAAACTTTTTAAATTTTTATCCACAAGTGTTGCATATATTTAGAAAGGTCCGAAACTGCCTTTTACTATTATGGATGTCTTGTGTGTAACCCTCCTCTCTGCACCCCTGGGGGGGGGCACAGATCTAATTTCTTTACAACACCAGTCGTGTGACACATAATTTGAAAAGTCTGCAACTGCTTATTCATATTATGGATGTCTTGTGTGTCACCCCCCAATCTGCCCACCAGGTGTGGGGCACATTTTTAATTTCTTTCCAACACCAGTCGTGTGACACATCATTTGAAAGGTCTGCAACTGCTTATTCATATTATGGATCTCTTTTGTGTCATCTCCTATTCTGCCCCCCAGGGGGGCACATTTTTAATTTCTTTACAACACCAGTCTTGTGACACATCATTTGAAAGGTCTGCAACTGCTTATTCATATTATGGATGACTTGTGTGTATCCCGTCACCTCTTCCCCCCAGGGGGGCACAATTTTAATTTCTTTACAACAGCAATCGTGTGACACATCATTTGAAAGGTCTGCAACTGCTTATTCATATTATGGATGTCTTGTGTGTCACCCCCCAATCTGCCCCCAGGTGTGGGGCACATTTTTAATTTCTTTCCAACACCAGTCTTGTGACACATCATTTGAAAGGTCTGCAATTGCTTATTCATATTATGGATGTCTTGTGTGTCGTCTCCTACTCTGCCCCCCAGGGGGGCATATTTTTAATTTCTTTACAACATCAGTCTTGTGACACATCATTTGAAAGGTCTGCAACTGCTTATTCATATTATGGATGACTAGTGAGTCATCCCATACTCTGCCCCCCAGGGGGTGCACATTTTTAATTTCTTTACAACGCCAGTCTTGTGACACATCATTTGAAAGGTCTGCAACTGCTTATTCATATTATGGATGACTTGTGAGTCATCCCCTACTCTGCCCCCCAGGGGGGGCACATTTTTAATTTCTTTACAACACCAGTCGTGTGACACATCATTTGAAAGGTCTGCAACTGCTTATTCATATTATGGATGTCTTTTGTGTCATCCCCTACTCTGCCCCCCAGGGGGGCACATTTTTAATTTCTTTACAACACCAGTCTTGTGACACATCATTTGAAAGGTCTGCAACTGCTTATTCATATTATGGATGTCTTGTGTGTCATCTCCTACTCTGCCCCCCAGGGGGGCACATTTTTAATTTCTTTACAACACCAGTCTTGTGACACATCATTTGAAAGGTCTGCAACTGCTTATTCATATTATGGATGTCTTGTGTGTCACACCTCACCTCTTCCCCCCAGGGGGGCACAATTTAAATTTCTTTACAACAGCAATCGTGTGACACATCATTTGAAAGGTCTGCAACTGCTTATTCATATTATGGATGTCTTGTGTGTCACCCCCCAATCTGCCCACCAGGTGTGGGGCACATTTTTAATTTGTTTACAACACCATTGGTGTGACACATCATTTGAAAGGTCTGCAACTGCTTATTCATATTATGGATGTCTTGTGTGCCACCCTCTCCGCTCTGCCCCCCAGTGAGGGCTCATTTTTAATTTGTTTACAACACCATTCGTGTGACACATCATTTGAAAGGTCTGCAACTGCTTATTCATATTATGGATGTCTTGTGTGTCACCCCCTCACCTCTTCCCCCCAGGGGGGGCACAATTTTAATTTCTTTGCAACAGCAAACGTGTGACACATCATTGGAAAGATTTGCAAATGCTTATTCATATTATGGATGTCTTGTGTGTCACCCCCTACTCTGCCCCCTAGGGGGGCACATTTTTAATTTCTTTATAACACTAGTCGTGTGACATATCATTTGAAAGGTCTGCAACTGCATATTCATATTATGGATGTCTTGTGTTTCACCCCCCACTCTGCCCCCCAGGGGGCACATTTTTAATTTCTTTACAAAACCAGTCTTGTGACACATCATTTGAAAGGTCCGTAACTGCTTATTCATACCATGGAGTATTGGCGAGCGTAGCAAGCGGGGGTAGCGTACAACTTGGAATCGCGAAGCGATTACGCTGGGGGTTGGCGAGCGTAGCGAGCAGGGGGCGGAGCCTCCTTAGTTTAGAAAAGTAAATTGTCGTCCGTCTATCTGTCTGTAAACGCTCAATCTCACGAACAAATGAAGATAGAGACTTAAAATTTTGTATGTATTTAGTAAGTGAGAATAGGACGAAACCAATTTAATATCAGTAACCTCGATTATCCGGAACTCTTTTTTCGGACTCTCGAAAAATTCGTTCTGATGAAATGTATATAAAAAACCTCTATCTTTTTTTTTAATCGGAGGCGAAACTGAATTCTGCAATGACAGAATCGACATCCAACTTGTTTTTTAGTTTAATCACGTTTATTCTGTAGAGCTTTTCATGCTATTTTGGCATCACTGACACTATCACGTCATCGAATTACGAGATGAAATTGTTACCAAATTAAAGATAAAGTATTTTAAGGATATTTTTACATGTCTGCGCATTACCTTAGTATAAACCTTATTTCAGAGTAAAATTTATAATAAAAAAAAGACGTCATAATGAGCAATTCAAACCCAATAAATATAAAAAAGAAGTGATGATTAACCGGAGCAGCAATGCTTTCTAGTTTTATTCCCTGGAACTTAACATATTTTACTTCCTCTAAACCTAAACGTAATCGTTTTAAAAAATGCACAATTTGACGAAATTTTTTAGGCTATAAATAAAGTCTATTTAGAGCCCACTATTGGCATTGGGAAAAGGTAGGTCCCATAGTTAAACATTTAAGGCTTTTTTTTAGACGTATATATAGATATTTAATGCCGTTGGAGGTTACTATAGTAATGGATTGTTATTGTGTTTGCGCATATCCCTTTTTTTAATCTCTATAAATTATCGATGCTAATCTCACAACTTATATTTTGTATTACTTATTTTGTCTTATGTAATTTTTTCGATCGAATATCAAAATTAAACGTACCTGGAGTTGGTGTTCCTACTGCCTTCGGCAGCAAAACCCATGAGGCTTATTCTGCTCCGTTCTCGAAACTAACTAAGTTTCGAGAACGGTTTTCTTTCGTCCCGAAATGTAATTAAAGTTGTCAGGAACATCATTTACGTTATTATAGCAGTCAATTTAGTATTCCTACAATTTGATTTTAATCATGTAACTAGCAAATCTTACAGAAATTGCTTTATTTTTTAAAAGTAATAATAAAATAAATAAAATATATATTGTTGCGATGCATAAATATAATATTTTTCGATTAAAAGAAAATCAAACAATTTTACTGTTTTAAAAGTATTATGGACTCTTATTTTTTAACACAAAGTTGCTGATTAAAATTTGTGGAATACAAATGTGGAATTATTCCTTCACCGAACTTTATTTTTTTAATCTCTTACTTCCAATTATTGACTTAAATTTAATGTAATATAATATTCTCTTCTAATTCATTTCAAATCAGCGCCGTGCGAAGGGGGGGGGGGGAAGGGAGCGGCGCTCCGCGCACAGAAATTTAGGGAGCACCAAATTTATACTACCAGTGTCATTTTTTTCAGTTTGTCCGAAGAAAAAGTTCGGGGGGAGAGGCGCCAAGTTGAGATTTTTTCCCAGCGCAGTTTTCTCTACACACGCCTCTGTTTCCACACCTCTGTTTTACTGATTCTGCAAAGACTTTTATATTTATTTAGTTTTATGATATTTCTAAAGCTTGATACCTTATTGTAACAATAACAAGTGTATTATTTTTCCTGCATACACGTATATAAATAAAATAATAGCACAAAATTCTCGTGGATCATTGTTTTTAAATTGATGAATATATTCTTTGAAGAAATAAGTTTAAAAGTATTTTAACATGCATTTTCAAGCGTATATCCTTGACAAATACAAAGAAAACACGTGGGATTCTTTAATGTAGATAAGCTCCTAAATTTTATAAAATTCATAATATTATAACTCAGTACGTTTGGTTGTAAACGACTGGAAATTTTAAAATACAGCTTGCACAAACACCCTGACAAACTTGAGAAGTACAGCTTAATTAACGAGAAGCCTAATTATCGTGACTTTAAACAAAAAATAAAAGGTTTGAAATGGAAAAAAGCCAAAATTTTCTATTAATGACCATAAATGGCGCTTACCAATAGTAGTATATATAAAATCAATGTTTAGTTGGTAAGCAAATTATATGGGAAGAACGTCAAAAAAGGTGTCATTGGAATAGGATCATAATCAAGAAAACAGGGACTTTTAGGGAAGGAGAGAGGGGAGGGGAGAGGAGACTATAATTGGTAACAAACTGGAAAAGTACAGTATAATAAAATAGTAAACCAAATAAACAGGCTCAAGGCTATTCAGAGTAATTGTAAAGTATGCTTTTATTTAAAAGAATAATTCTGCATGAAGTACAAATTTAATTAAATTGAAAGGTGATTAAAATCCCCAACCCCGTTTCGCTCTTTTAAACTTAACTAATGAATCTCAAAAATAATCAGGGAAACTCCTTATGAGAATAAACATGTATACCAGTAAATCGAATAATTCTGCATAAAATGCCATTTAGATAAAGAGTGGCGTAGCAAGCGGGGGCGGTGTGGGCGGTCCGCCCCAGATGTCACCCTCTAAGGGGAGACACCCAATCTTTTTTGGCTAATACATATATATATTTAATCTTATAGGATTTTGAAAACAATTTCTGAAATAAAATGAAAATTCTAGCGCACAACGCAATAGAATTAATTTTCTTTCCTTTGAGAATGTGAAATTTTTTCTAAATAAGATATGCACCTAAGAACAAAAATCAATCTATGTAACAAATGGGTAGCGAAAGCAAACTTTTAAAGAAAGAATTATCTTCTTCATATAGACATCGCATTGATTTAAGCAAATTATGGGTCGAGTGATGAGCCGCTCCTGTATTTTTTTAATGTGGTTTTTTATGGTCATTTGTTGTAATAACACAGAATTGTGATTGAAAAAATATGACGGATGGAATGGGTGTGGGGGATGACACCTTTTACATCCGCCCCGGGTGTCATTCATTCTTTTTACGCCACTGTAGATATATTAAGAGGAGAGGGAGATTAGCTTCCCATTTCCATCCATTATGCTTAACTAATGAACCTCCAGATCTAATGAAGGAAGCGCCTTATCAGAATAAACTGGTATAACAAGTATGAAGCGAATTGGATAATTCTGCGTAAAAAAACATTTATATGAAATTAAGGGTGTACTAGTCTACGCCCTTCCTATCTTTATACGTAACCAATAAATCCCTAAAGCTAATCAGGAAAGCGTATTACGAGAACGTACCTATATAAAAATTTTAAAGCTAATCGAATAATTCTGCATGAAAACCCCATTTATCTAAATACTCCTCCCGTTTTTTTCTTTTATACTTAATGAACCCACAAAATTAACCTGGGAGCAGTCCTATCAAATTGAAGCTATATCAAAATTTCAAGCAGATCGGATGATTCTGCATGAAAAAACCTTTTATCTAATTAAAAGGGCAGCCATAGTTCCACCCTTTATATGTAGCTAATCAACCCCTAAAACTAAATAGGGAAGCATCTTATCAGAATGAATCTACATAAAAAATTGAAACAAATCGGATAATTCTGCAAGGAAATCCTTTAATCTAAATAAGACCCCCCTTTATACTTAACCAATGAACCTGTTTCATAAATTTATTTTATGTTTAATATAAGGATAAAGGTTTCTATTAGGAATGCTAAATATATTTTATACCTTTTGTTTTAATGATAACAATTCTCTTACTTATTCTATTTTAGAATAATAATTAACTCTACAAACACTGTATTTGGTGTAAAGTTGCGAAATTTCAAATGAAGGAAACGTTTTTGTACATAGCCCCTTTTAAAAGTCTTAGGGGCTGTGCATATATAACATTGTCATGTTAGGGGAGAGGGGGAACTTGCGCACGATATCGTAAGATTTCGTTAGAGAGTAGGGGGGTTGTCTTTTGTTATCGATATCATTTTTGTAAAATGGTCTTTCGTTCAAAAAGTATGCTATATTTTTTAGTTTGTTAATTATTTTAATGAAAAAAACAAAGATATCAAAATCACTAAATTATTATAAAATTATTTCATTCTAAAATATAGAATTCCCAAAATTTTGAAATTTTTCAATGTGTGTATATATTTATAATCACGGTCGAGAAACCATATGTGAGGTACATTTGAAAGGAAACTTGTGTTTGCTAAATTTATTTAGAGTTTACTATATTTACTGAAGGAAAAAGAAAGTAATCAACTTATTTTGATGATAAGAAATTCTATCTATGCTCTACCACCCCTCCTCCATTCGAGGCAAGTGCATAAAGCAGGGCTCGAAAAATCTACATGCCCGACATCAGTGTTGTTAGACGGCGACTTTTTAAAAATTCAGATTGGCACCACTTCTTTGGATTAGTAAAATTACGTTTCTTTTTATGACATATTAATCAAGAGGAATTTTATCATTTTATAAAAGTGGTGCCAATCAAATTTTTAAAAAGTCGCCGTCTAACAACAGTGATGTCGGGCATGTAGATTTTTCGAGCCCTGGCATAAAGACTTTATTACTCCTAAACGCTGTCGTGTAACAAAAAGCTATTATAAAATACTTTTAAATAGTACCTTTTTCGTTTAAATGTTATTTGATACAAAGTGATATTTTATTGTTTTTTTCTTCATTTTAATCAATAAAATCATGCAAAAATAAATGACACACAAGACATCCATAATATGAATAAGCAGTTGCAGACTTTTCAAATGATGTGTCACACGACTGGTGTTGTAAAGAAATTAAAAATATGCCCCCCCGGGGGGGGCAGGTTAGGGGGTGACACACAAGCCATCCATAATATGAATAAGCAAGTGCAGATCTTTGAAATGATGTGTCACACGACTGGCACTGTAAAGAAATTAAAAATGTGCCCCCTGGGGGGACAGAGTAGGGGGTGACACACAAGACATCCATAATATGAATAAGCAGTTGCAGATTTTTCAAATGATGTGTCACACAACTGGTGTTGTAAAGAATTTAAAAATGTGCCCCCCCTGAGAGGCAGAGCAGAGGGGAACACACAAGACATCCATAATAGGAAAAGCCAGTTTCAGGCCTTTTTAAAGATATGCAACACGAAGTTCCCCTTTGTGGGGGGAGGGCAAAGTGGGGTGTGGCGCCTCAAACATGCATAGTTGGAATGAGCAGTTACAGTTCTTTTAAACTATAGGGAGGCTACTCGCCCCTGCTCGCTACGCTCGCTAACCTCCCGCGTAATCGCTTCGCGATTCCAAGTTGGCATTAACAGTGGCGTAATAATAAATTAACTGTAACGCAACCGTGATCTAACTTTAATTTTAATAAAACCTACTAGGGGGCTCCGCCCCCCCCTGGTCGCTACGCCCGCCAACTCATGCGTAATCGCTTCGCGATTCCAAGTTGTAGGCTGCCCCTGCTTGCTGCGCTCGCTGATACCCCATGATATGAGTAAGCAGTTGCAGACCTTTCAAATGATGCGTCACACGACTGGTGTTGTAAAGAAATTAAAAATATGCCCCTCCTTGAGGGGGCAGAGTGAAGGGTGACACACAAGACATCTATAATATGAAAAGGCAGTTATAGTCCTTTCAAATGATGTGTCACAAGACTGGTGTTGTAAAGAAATTACAAGTGTGACCCCTTGGGTGAGCAGAGTGGGGGGTGACACACAAGACATCCATAATATGAAAAGGCAGTTTCAGACCTTTCAAATGATGTGTCACACGACTGGTGTTGTAAAGAAATTAAAAATGTGCCCCCTGGAGTGTCAGAATGGGGGGGTGACCCACAAAACATCCATAATATGAATAAGCAGTTGCAGGCCTTTCAAATGATGTTTCACACAGCTGGTGTTGTAAAGAAATAAAAAATATGCCCCCCTTGGGGGGGGGCAGAGTGAAGGGTCAAACACAAGACATCCATAATATGAATAAGCAGTTGCAGACATTTCAAATGATGAGTCACACAGCTGGAGTTGTATAGAAATTAAAAATGTGCCCCCCTTGGGGGGGGCAGAGTTGGGTCGACACACAAGACATGCATAATATGAATAAGCGGTTGGAGACCTTTCAAATGATGTGTCACACGACTGCGTTGTAAAGAAATTAAAAATGGGCCCCCCCCTGGGGGGCAGAGCAGAGGGGGACACACAAGACATCCATAATAGGAAAAGGCAGTTTCAGACCTTTCTAATGATATGCAACACGAGTGCTGTGGATAAAAATTTAAGAACTTTCCCTTTGTGGGGGGGGAGGGCAAAGTGGGGTGCGGCGCCTCAAACATGCATAGTTGGAATGAGCAGTTACAGTTCTTTTAAACTATAGGGAGGCTCCTCCACCCCTGCTCGCTACGCTCCCTAACCCCCCGCGTAATCGCTTCGCGATCCCAAGTTGACATTAACAGTGGCGTAATCATAAATTAACTGTAACGCAACCGTGACCTAACTTTAATCTTAATATAAACTACTAGAAGGGCTCCGCCCCCCCCCCTGATCGCTACGCCCACCAACTCCCCGCGTAATCGCTTCGCGATTCCAAGTCGTAGGCTACCCCTGCTTGCTGCGCTCGCCAATACCCCATGGTATGAATAAGTAGTTGCAGACCTTTCAAATGATGCGTCACACGACTGATGTTGTAAAGAAATTAAAAATGTGCCCCCCTTGGGGGCAGAGCGGAGGGGGACACACAAGACATCCATAATATGAATAAGCAGTTGCAGATCTGTCAAATGATGTGTCACACGACTAGTGTCGTAAAGAATTTAAAAATGTGCCCCCCTGGGGGGCAGAGTAGGGGGTGTCACACAAGACACCCATAATATGAATAAGCAGTTGCAGATCTGTCAAATGATGTGTCACACGACTATTGTTGTAAAGAATTTAAAAATGTGCCCCCCTGGGGGGGCAGAGTAGGGGGTGTCACACAAGACACCCATAATATGAATAAAAAGTTACAGGCCTTTCAAATGATGTGTCACACGACTGGTGTTGTAAAGAAATTAACAATGTGAACCCCCCTGGAGGGGCGGAGGGGGGGATGACACACAAAACATCAATAATATTAATAAGCTGTTGCAGACCTTTCAAATGATGTATCACACAGCTGGAGTTGTATAGAAATTAAAAATGTGCCCCCCTAGGGGGGCAGAGTGGGGGGTTGACACACAAGACATCCATAACATGAAAAGGCACTTACAGACCTTTCAAATGATGTGTCACACGATTGGTGTTGAAAAGAAATTAAAAAAGTGCCCCCCTTGGAGGGGCAGAGTGGGGAGGGGGGTGAACACAAGACATCCATAATATGAAAAGGCAGTTACAGACCTTTCAAATGATGTGTCACACGACTGGGGTTGTAAAGAAACTAAAAATGTCCCCCCCCTGAGGGCGCAGAGTGGGGGATGACACACAAGACATCCATAATATGAATAAGCAGTTGCAGACCTTTCAAATGATGTGTCAAACAGTTGGTGTTCTAAAGAAATTAAAAATGTTCCTCCCTCAGGCGGCGGCAGAGTGGGGGGTAACCAGTGTTCTCGCTGACATATGACCAACGTTAGTAATTTGGCTAATTAAAAATGAAATGCATTCGCCAAATGAGAAAAGTATTAGCAAAATAGATTCGCCATGTTGCGCACACACAAAAAAAACTCATTTAATTCTTTAATGTATTCTCTTTTTTCAATATGTTCTAAAATAACCCAAGTTTTTATAACTGTGACAGCGATTGTTATTAATCTAATTTCAACTAATCCGCTACAAACATTAAAAAATTGTATACATTAAATATATATGCATATGTACGAAAAGCGAAAAAGAAAAAGAAAAAATTGAGCACTAACAATTTGGCAAATCTAATCGCTTGTTTACTCGCCAAATGAATTATTTAGTCGCAATTTGGCGCATTGGCGAGCGACAGCGAGAACACTGGGGGTAACACACAAGACATCCATAATATGAATAAGCAGTTGCAGACCTTTCAAATGATGTGTCACACGACTGGTGTTGTAAAGAATTTAAAAATGTGCCCACCCCTTTGGGGCTGAGCGGAGGCGGACACACAAGATATCCATAATAGGAAAAGGTAGTTTCAGACCTTTCTAAAGATATGCAACACGAGTGTTGTGGATAAAATGTATAAGTTCCCCTTTCGGGGGGGGGGGGAGGTGGGGTGCGGAGCCCTCAAACATGCATAATTTTAATGAGCAGTTACAGTTATTTTAAACTATAGGGTGGCTCCGCCCCTGCTCGCTATGCTCGCTAACTCCCCGCGTAATTGCTTTGTGATTCCAAGTTGTAGGCTATCCCTGCTTGCTGCGCTCGCCAATACCCCATGGTAACGCTTCGCGATTCCGTTCGCTATTGCTTTGCAATCCCGGTTGGAATCGCTTGGTGATGCACAGACGGAGCCCTTTCCTGATTGGTCTATTCGACTCATGAAAGGAGTGGTCCGCCCGGACGCGTTGTTTCCGGAAACCTTACACATCAGTATCATTCCAGGAGTCATTCCTTTTAAGGCAATTTTTTTTACTGTAGAAGGAAACGTAACCTATCTGTGGTGTAACCGCAACCAAATTGTAACCTATTACAACCTACCGGAACTTAAGTGTTAACAAGCCGTTACCTATGCATAACCTAACGATAAACTATCAGTAACATAACTTTAAGCAAACCGAATCCTAATTGTTACTTAAAAATTATTTTACAGTGGCGTAACGATAACTTACCGTGACTTAACTGTAATAAAATTATAACGTAACCGGAACTTAATTGTTATCAAACTGTTACCTGTACATAACCTAATTATAACCTAATAGTAGCATAACTGTAAGCTAACCGTAAACTAATTGTTACGTAAGAGTAATATAACAGTGGCGTAACCATATCCTAAATGTAACGTAACCAGGACCCAACTATAGCCTACACATAACCTAATATTGCAGTATAAGAATAATCTACCAGCAATCTAACAATAATCTAGTTTTAACCTAACCGTGACCAAATTTAAAGCTTACTATTACCACCGTAACTGAATTGTAACCTATCCGTAATCTTATATCAATAATCAATAATATATTAATCAATAATCAATATCCGGATCTATAAAATAACTATAATCTTGCCATGACCTAACTATAAACTAACTATAACCTAATTACTACCTATCGGTAATCTAATAGTAAATCGTCCTGTCGATTAAATGCCCTGTCAGCAAATCGTCTTGTCGGTTAAATCGGTTAAATGTCCTGTCGGCAAATCGTCTTGTCGGTTAAATGTCCTGTCGGCAAATCGTCTTGTCGGTTAAATGTCCTGTCGGCAAATCGTCTTGTCGGTTAAATGTCCTGTCGGCTAATCGACCTGTCGGTAAAATGTTCTGTCGGCTAATCGTCTTGTCGGCTAATTGACCTGTCGGTTAAATGTCCTGTCGGCTAATCGTCTTGTCGGCTAATTGTCTGGTCGGCTAATCGACTTGTCGGTTAAATGTCTTAATCAATAATATATTAATCAATAATCAATATCCGGATCTATAAAATAACTATAATCTTGCCATGACCTAACTATAAACTAACTATAACCTAATTACTAACTATCGGTAATCTAATAGTAAATCGTCCTGTCGATTAAATGCCCTGTCAGCAAATCGTCTTGTCGAATAAATCGGTTAAATGTCCTGTCGGCAAATCGTCTTGTCGGTTAAATCGGTTAAATGTCCTGTCGGCAAATCGTCTTGTCGGTTAAATGTCCTGTCGGCAAATCGTCTTGTCGGTTAAATGTCCTGTCGGCTAATCAACCTGTCGGTAAAATGTTCTGTCGGCTAATTGACCTGTCGGTTAAATGTCCTGTCGGCTAATCGTCTTGTGGGCTAATTGTCTGGTCGGCTAATCGACCTGTCGGTTAAATGTCTTTTCGGCTAATCGACCTGTCGGTTAAATGTCCTGTCGGCTAATCGTCTTGTCGGCTAATGGACCTGTCGGTAAAATGTCCTGTCGGCTAATCGTCTTGTCGGCTAATTGTCTTGTCGGCTAAATGTCCTGTCGGCTAAATGTTACGTTCGGCCAATTGCCTGTCGTCCAATTGTCTGTCTGCTAAATGTATATTTCGGCCAAATGTCCTGTCGGCTAAATGTACGTTTCGGCCGAATATCCGGTCGGCTAAATGTACGTTTCGGCTACATGTCCTGTCGGTTAAATGTACGTGTCTGCTAAATGTACTTGTCGGCTAAACGTCCTGTCGATTATTTTCTGTATGCTAATTGTCTTGTCGGTGATTTGGTTGTCGGCTAAATGTCTGCGACCGGTTTAATCAGGGGCTGGGACATGATTTGCCGCCTTCCCCCGAACGGAAGGATGCGGGAGGAGGGGACTACTTTTAAAAAATAATATCATTTTGTGAAATTTATAATTTTCTATTTCCTTCTTTTTAAAACTCTATTTTTAAAACTATGATAGTAAATTTATTGCATAACTGTCTGGTTTTGCGCTTTTTTTAACATATTTTTTAAATTTATAGTTGAAAAATTTGTCTTTTAAATTATCGAAAACATAGGATTAAATAAAGCACATTTCTTTCATAAAAAATAATTACATGAAAAAAAGGCGTAAATATTGACTACTTTATTACTGAGATTATCCCCCTTTCCCGAATCACATACAAAACCTGCTTGCGATTAAAAATAAATAAATAAATAAAAATAAAAAGGGCAGAGGTAGAATTTCGAAATTATTTTCCGTATCTGATTTTGAAGAAGGATTTAAAAAAAAAAAAATCATCTAAACTATTGAAAATCGTGTAAATTATACCTATTTTTACATTACCATTTATGTTTTCAATGGACAAAGAGTGCAATCTTCCCCCCCCCCCCTCGCTCAACACTCTTTTTTAAAAATACTACTAACATAGAATTTTATTTTTCTCTCTTCTAAAGTTTATTTCTATATTGCATGTGTTTAAAGCAGTTGAAAATATTCCCTTAACCAGTCCTATTTCTTTCTTTTTTTTTTTTTTTTTTTTTTTTTTTTGTCAGAAAACACAAAGATAACATTTACTTTGCTTGATGGTCTTTCCTCTATTCAGCGACCAACACAAGCATATCGTAAATCCAATTAATTTTTTAAGAAAAACCCTGCTGCCTTGTCCTTGTCCCTCCCTCTACTTTCATTCATTCGGTCATTTTCTTAATCATACGTGAAATGCACATCTGTACTGTTTCCACTTTTCCCAAAATCTCCAACTCAATATAATACCAAACCAAGACGTCCCTTCTTTGCTAAAGAAACCAGCGTGGTCCAAACCAGTTTAAGTTCAAATTTATTTCTCTATTGCTACAGTAAGAGATTTATATTTGAAAATTTTCTAATGCTACAAACTGCAAATAAAAAATTATTTGAAATAAACGTTTTGACTGAAAATATAAATATTGGTCAAAATCCCTATAAATATAAATTTAATTAATTAATTTTAACTGGCGAAATTCTTCAAAAATTTATTAAATGATTGTGTAAATCTTCTAACTTAGTTTAAAAAAAATCGCAAAAATTGCTTTAGAAGATAAAATTTTCATGACTTCATAGTTTGAGACATAATGGGTTAAATGCCCGAAGAGCGTTGGGAATCGTACTTTCATTCATTCAAATAATCCCGTTTTCTTTTCTGGCTCATTAAGTATTTTTCGT
This sequence comes from Maratus speculifer, assembly GCA_964019185.1. Classification (NCBI taxonomy): domain Eukaryota; kingdom Metazoa; phylum Arthropoda; class Arachnida; order Araneae; family Salticidae; genus Maratus; species Maratus speculifer. Next base: position 36,843,184 of record CAXHSM010001376.1, read on the forward strand.
CCCAGTTTCCTATTTATAGGTACTTTTTCCAACAGCAATAGGCACCAGTCACTAAGGGTGATATAATATGTAAGCATTTGTCTTTATTGTTATGACGATTCATTTGTGTTTCAATATTTAGTATAATAATAAAGATTTCATTAATTACCGTTAATGTTTCATTTATTTGAAACATATGTTTTTCATTTTAGATGTAAATTAGAGACTAATTTTCCAAACCAAACATTTGTGATAAAAAATAAAAATTACTACTAAGCTTTGATGTCCGGTTAATCATATTCTAAAATAGCAGTCTTCAAAAATTACTCCTTAGACTATCATGTGAAAAATACGTAAATTAATTGTATTCGTTATGTTTTTCGAGTAACACATAGCTCAAATTTAAATAAATTTTAACTTTTGTGATTTGGATTGCAAGTTTAATTATAAAACCGTAAAAGTAATTTTCCCCCATAATCGAAGCAAAATTCTGTACCGAAAGAATTTATATACGGATTCAATCCGAATACGGATTGTTTTTTTTCCTTTTTTTTCTATTCAGAGCTTTCTGTAGCTAATTTTAATAATCAGAACGGCTTTAAAATTTATAAGGGGACTGGATCAGGCAGGGTCGCGAGGCCTACCAATTGGCTAAAGCTCAACATGTCCCACCCCATTATAAGGGGACTAATGAAGCCAAGGGAAAAAAGGTTCCGAGGGAAAAAAAGAGTCAGTTACCAGTAAAGTGTATTTCATGTGACATGTTACGCTCGGCCGTCGAAAATGTTATACAAAAAATGGAAGATGTGGTGGAAAAGAACGGCGGACACATTTGAATATAGCCAAATTCCTCGTCGAGAAAGTAAGAATGATGAATAAAACATAGAATTTTATCCAAATTATTCATTTTGTCAGTTTTTGATGTTTTTGTTTTCTATGTACAGCGCCAAATTTCTCGCTATCAACAGTGATTGGAACTTTATTTATTTATTTATTTATTTTAAAATATTTTTTGCCGTGGTTTTATTAGTCCATTTATAAAACTTTGCGTCATTTCAGTTATTAGAACGAAATACCGGTGGCTCTAAAATGCGCCAGTTAAAAAAAAAAAAAAAAAAAAAAAAAAAAAAAAACTACCGTGTAGAAATCGCCATCCTTATGCTTTATTTTTATTCCCGGCTTACAACGTATACGCGTACTATTTAACTGATATCCTTCTTTCAAATATTCATTGGTAAATATATGGTATTTGAGTAAAAGCAGTTAATTAATTTAAGAACTTTGGATTGATCGTTTACTTAAGATTAATGATCGAAAACCCCTAAAGGTTTTAGTTTGAGTTAAGATATAAAATAGAAGTGCTTGACAATATTTTTATAATCCCAATGATGCTTCAATGTCTTGAATTAATCAATACTGCTATAATTTTTTTCGGTATATGCCACCTTAAGAGTACCAGCATCACAACCTGCCTTTATCGATGACTAATTGGCTAAATTTGGTAATTTGTCTTGTATACGGAAAGATTATCACAAATGCTAATTAATGTATGAATTTTTAAGATAAAATAATCTATTTAGGTTGAAATAAATAAATAAATATTTTCAAATTATAAAGTTAATAAAATAAACATTAATTTTAGACTTATGAGAACATGATAATGTTCAAAGTCCATCTATTGAATTTTGAAACAATAAATTGTTTATTTATTATCATTTTTCATTGAATTATATTTAATTATAATGTCTACTCTTTTTTATTTATTATCTTTATAATTCGGAAATGAGTTTGCTTTAATTGTATAAAATTATTAGATATAAATATATTTTCATATTAAAATTTCAAAAGAGATAACTTCGGATTATAACATTAAAATGGAAATTTTCAAAAAATATCTCCAGAATTCTGCGATTTACTAAGGTAAAGACTTTTATTAAAAAACAAGACTTGTACTAAAAAGTAAGAAAAATCATGCATTAAGAAACACTTTTTAACATTTCTTTAAATCTTTAACAAAACTTCGTAATCTAGGAAAATAAGATATTACTGTACATAGCCAAACAGGTTTTCTAATACTTTTGAATAGATTGCATTTGTACTTGATATGCCGGTTGATATATAGACTATATAATGGCGAAATTCATTTTAACAAAAAAACTTCTAACTGTATGAAATTTTCCTTTCAACAATTTATACTAATCGATCGAAACTTTTTTGAATACTTTTGTTCAGCCATGTAGTTTACCTAGTACCTTTAATATACGAAATTATTTTGCTAAAATTTTATTCAAACGAAAATATTCTTTAAACTATTCAAATCACATTTCCAGAAACTATCATTCACAAGCAACCATGTATCCAGTTCTTTGAGTGATCCTGTATATCCTTTTATCTATATTTTACTAACATTTCTTAGTGAATGCATTTCAACGTAAAAATGCATAAATTATTTAAAAACCACCTTTAAGTAAATTACGCTAATATTCAGTAACCTTTCCGAGATCTTTTGCGTAACCCTGTATATCTAATTTGTGTAACTATACGCATTTATACTCACCCTGTAATATGCATACATTTTGTGAAACTTAAAAGCTCATATCATAATTGCATTAAATCCATCCAACAGCCATAATCTATAACATACAGTAATTCGGATAGATTATACTATTTTAAATCTTTTGTGTGTCCCTCTAAATGCTACGCACTTCGTATTAAGCATGAAATAAATAATATTAAGCCTCAGCGACGTGTATCAATTTGATTATACATGAAATCGTTTACCATAATTAAAATATATCACAAACAATCCCCCCTTCTTTATTACTATGTAATGGAATTCTTTTGTGTGGCCGTGTAACTGAATAATAACTATTCTTTTCAGTGCGTACTTTACAAAATGCATATTTTAGTGCGCTTAGTAGATACATATAAATTTTAACGTGTTTCACAAAATGCAATATCTTTAAAATTCATTTGAAACGATTTTTCCACATAGGCCATAATATAATGGAAAACTTTTGACTGTCCCTCTAAATAAACTAATCATGGTAGAAACTTCATTTTCAATAGGGTTCGTGCTAGAGCAAACATCAATAACATCCAAAAATTTCGCGGTAATCCGACTATATTTACGAGAGTTAGAACGCAGACAGACGCCCAGACAAACCGAAAGCGTAAACTCTTTCAACATTGTTGGAAAGTGTTAAAAAAGAAGGGAGGGGAAGTGTATAAAAATATCGGGGACTGGATAATTATCACGTTTCAAAAAATTAAACTGGATGGGACATCTTTGAACAGCACAGGTTGAATCGAGTAATTTGAAAATAGAACATTTTTAATATAATATAATTTTTACGTGTCATACTAATGTAATAATACTTACTTGATTGGCCTTACTAGTAATTTTTCTCTACATCTATTTCTAAAAGCTTTAGGTCACATACTATGTCTGACTGATTTTCTTTGAACGAATTCAGAATAAAACAATAAAATCTATATTTAGTAAATTTACATTAGTTTATATTAATATTATGTATAAATTTATATTAATTTATATTAATAATGATTTTAATATAATTAAATATGTAATTTTTCTTTCCTTGAATAGAACATTACACACGTGCATATATAGGTATGATTGGGAAGCATATTCAACATTTTAAAAGATATAATCATCTTTATTTGAGAAACGAACTTTGATAGTTAAAATATAGAAATTATTTAATTTCACTCAGATCAGAATATTTAAAGAGAAAATATTTATAAATATTATTTTGCGATACCATTTGATTTTTTTTCTATTTACCCTTTTAAAAAGCTGAAGAGCAGTCACGTTCTTCAGTTATTCTTAGTTATTCAGTTATTCTTCAGTTATATATTTCCTCAGTTACTTCGCTTATTTTAGTGTTGGGTAGGACACGGAAAATTCATGACGTTTGTATGAGGTACAACCGAAACACTTTTGTCATGACAATGTCATGCTTCAATTGAATGAGGTGGTGAGGAGTTGAAGTCCAGGAGCTATAATTGTAGTTGGGACTGTAGTGAAGGCTTTTCGCATTCTTGCTGTGTAAACTGTATGACTGTATGCAGTCTAAATCTGACAACAAGACGTCAGGGGGTGGGTATGTTGTTGTCAGGTTGATAAATAGAAGTATGTAGTTTTCGGAAAATATAAATGGAATTAATGGCTCGACGGCATGCAGTAACGCGCGTCTCATTATAAGGTTTTTTTTTCGGTAAGGGGAAATTCCCAAATATCATGCTAGGAGTGTGTAGTTCTTTTTTCTGAACTGCAAGCATATGTTTATGTAATAAAGCCTGACATGTGACAAGGGGTAGGGAGGGGGTATGTTGAATTGTGATACTTTGTGACAAAGGGTGGTGGGGGGGGGGGTAAAAAATATTGAAATAAAAGTTTGACATCATTTATGGATAACCCCTAACAGTATATGTGGAAATAAATCAATATATTTGTAAAGAATTTCAATTATTTTTAAAAACAATTAGATTAAAAAGAATGTAAAAGTAAATGAGTAACTTGAATTGTTGTTTAGCATTTACTGAGCAAAAAGCGGGACTTTAGAAATGGAAAACTTTAGTGAAGAATTTTAGTATTTTTTAAGAAAATTTACATATAATTGCAGTAAATTATAATACATATTTTTTGCTTGATATTGTTCATCTGAAAAATCACATTTGCAAAATTAAAATGCTTATTATTATTATATCTAGTGGAAAAGAAAACTTAGATCTCTTTCCAGTGTTGAATACAAACACTTTTCACGGGGAGGAACATTTGTGGCTCCGGGGGAGGGGGTGCTAATCCCGGGACACCCCTGAAATCAATACGATATCTTTCAATAACCTTCGCTTTAACAGGAAGTTGTGTTGATTGTTTATTTATTATTCCAACAAAAAAAAAAATAAATAGGGTAATTTGATCCCCCCAAAATATTAGTAATAAATAAATAAATAATAAAAAAGAACAATTTACAAAAAGAAGTTATAAAAGCAATTTTAAGATTTCCAGTGTGCTGTGACATAAAGAATTTAAAGAAATGTTAGTTTTTTATTTATTTTTTTTTTAATTAGGTTCTTTGTTCTCTACGAGCTACACTTGTCAAACCCCCTTCCCCACTCTAAAAATCAGTTAATTTGATCGGTTTTAAAAAGCTTAATGAAGATTGAATTATAATTAAACAAAAACAGTGGCGATCGCCTTGGAAACGAGTTTTAATTCTTTCCTTTTTGTTGATCTTAAACCTAAAAGGGTTTAAGACCAAATAAACTGTTGTTAATGACTATTTTCGCATTTGAATAATTAAGATTACTTAAACATGTAAAAATCATCTTACATAATATTAATGACAGTATAACACAGATTCTTTCCTATTGCTTCGCGGTACTTTTTAACAATGCTATAAGGAAATAATTTTAAATAAGTGATTTTAGATGAAACAATTGAAATCTAACTTTTCTTTCTTTTTGTAATATTCAGGTGAAAATTATTTCTATCGTTAGAAAAGAAATATTATTTGCGTTGTCTTTGAATTGGCAACAATGTGAGAGAGATTAAATCGAAATATGAAATAATTCTCTCGTGTACGTATATGTCTCGTGTATGTCGTGTATTTTTTTTTTTTTTCAATTTTAACTGTTTGGCATTGTGATTTGGCTATTATAATCGACATAATTTACCCCATTTACGATTTTTAACGCATATAAATGAATTTATTACAGATTTCTTTCTCTTTTAAAATTCGGTGTACATATAGTACGCCGTAATTTTCATATTTTTCTTTTTTTATTAAGCAATATTCATTTTATTTTAATTTGAAAAAATTTTCCCTATTTATAATACTCACGTATAAATAAACTTTTAATCCGAAAAAAATATTCTTTGTGCTGTTATTTTTATATGACAAATATATAAAAAATTACGCTTTTCTAAAATATTTTTAAAATATCTCTTGAAGTGATGAAAATTTGAATTTAAAACTGAAATAAATCTTCAAATGATTAATGAAATAAATAAATAAATGCAGCCAACACACCGGAATTCTTCTAGTGTATAAAATGATCTAAAATGTTTGAATTCCTATGTATAGTTTCTGCTCCTATAAAACTTTTTTAGTTGAGCTATTATGATTATCTTTAACATTAAATGTCTCGTAAAAAAATATTCGATTTCGAAACTCCATTTAGGGGGGGGGGTCAGGGCCCGTTTTTTTGGGGGGGGGTGAAGGTGGTGTCACATCATTTAAGAAATTTTTTTTACTGAAGGCTGTTTTCATATCAAAAATAGTTATTTTTCTGACATTTTTGGGGATTCGTTTTCATTCGCAAATACAAAAAATTGCATTAATATTCGTAAAAAATAAAAAATTTATACAGTTTATTAGATACTAAGAAATTGAAGATTTTCCTATTTTCTTATAAAAGCGAAGAATCATTTAGAAATTAAGCATTTTAAGCTAATTAATGCTTTGACAATTACAAAAAAAATGCTGTTAACGAGATAACAATTGATCTCTACCAGTTTAATTTCACACATTTTACAGAGATTTCCTGAAAGATTCTTTGCCTTTATCGAGAAATGAAAAACACTAATTGATCACATTTGTCCTGAATAAGTGCACTTACAAATGTCTTGGATCTGAGATTGAAAATGGCTTACTTAATGTGCCAGAAAGTACCTGCTTTGTATTTAAACGCAGTTTTAAGCAGTTAGAAATACTCATTTTTTGAGCAAGGGATACATTTTTTCATTTTTTAAATATGCTTTAGAAATTTTTCTTCGTCCAGGAGAGGTAGGAGGGTCATGACCTCGTGACGCCCCCCATCCGCCACTGGTGACTGGTATAACTGTAAAGGCATAAAATGAATAAACCTGACTTTTGAAGGAATTTAAAAATCGAATAGCATTTTCTCATTTTGATAAATAAGTTATTTGCTGAGATACAAAAGGTTTTTATCACTTGGCTGCTAGTTTTTATCCTTTCCTGTGCTGCCACTACCGAAAATTCGATTCAAAATGCTAACATTGATGGTATTTTTCTCAAAGATGTAACACCTTTATAAAAGAAATGGATAACGCCATTTGATTACATAATTTAAAAATAAGAACACTAGCTAATCTTATGCGTTTCCGAAAAGAAATGAATTTAGAAATGTATTAGAAAGTATCTCCTTTGGATTTGAGAAAAGCTCTAATAAATGCAGAGAAATATTTTCAATAATTAACTTTTCATAACGCAGCTTTAAAAGTTGTGATGTTTTTAACTCTTTTTTCTTCTTCTTTTCAAACTAAATTAATTTTCTAATGAAAGTTTTTTTTAACATTAGGATTTCTTAAAATCGTAATCATTAATCATTAATTTTGCTACTGTATATTTTCATCCTTGCGTATACATCGTAATTTTAAAATATAATGTAAAATTTATCCCACAGGTATCTATGCGGTATTCTTTAAAGAAATCTTAAATATATGTTATGATTTTTTTTCTTTTTTTTTAACTGAATCGGGTTAGATCGTGTGGGGTCTGTCTTGACTGATTTTTGTACCGACAAGACATTTAAGTGACACCAGGCCGGGCAGAGCAGACCTCTAAATTAGCCCCCCCCCTCTTCCCCACCCACATAAAAAATACATGACAATGACAACTTTTTATAAGGACGGCTGGAACCGATTCTATTTCTAGTTCTACTCTGTTATTCTTAATCCTTTTCCTATTTTAAATGAAATATACATAATGACAAGCAAAAGTTGGGAAGTATGAATTCAATATTATTAAAAGAAAGAAAAGAAAAGAATAGCTCTCTTCTTTCCTTTCCACCAGAAACAACCCTCCCCGAATTCGTCTCACTTATTATCTTGCTACATTCTTTTCTTTCACCCTTTTCCATAACTTAAGCCTTTTTCAAACTTCAAACGTAGCCCGCGCCCGCAATCCTGTTGGATTTCGACTGTTTCATCGACAGACAATGACAACAGAACACACACTTCCATTCCATTCATCCTCAGAAACGAAACAGCTCTCGCGCCTCGCCGCTTCAAAAAAGACGCCAACATGACAAAATTTTTGAAGTACCTCAAATCTGAAAACTGAGGTATTGGGACAAATTGTCATGGTGTATGGGACAAATGAGGTACCTCATGTATGAGTTACCCAACACTAGCTTATTTATAAAATAGAGGTAGTGTTGGGTAGGACACGGAAAATTCATGACGTTTGTAGGAGGTACAACGAAAATACTTTTGTCATGACAATATCATGCTTCAACTGAGTGAGGTGGTGAGGAGTTAAAATCCAGGAACTACAAATGGACTTGGGATGGAAGGGAAGGCTTTCCGCTTTCTCGCCGTGTAAACTGTATGGCAGTATGCAGCTTAAATCTGACAATGAGAAGTCAGACGTCAGGGGGGTGGGTACTTTTATGTTGTTGTCAGGTTGATAAATAGAAGAATATAGTTTTTGGAAAACATAAATGGAATTAGTGTCTTGACTGTAAATTAATGCAGTAACGCCCGTTTTATCTGATTATAACGCGGTTTTTTTTCACTAAGAGGAAATTCCGAAATGATGTCATGCTTGGGATGTGTAGTGCTTTTTTCTGAACTGAATCCTGACATCTGACGAACTGGAGGGAGGGGGTATGTTTTTGCTTGATATTATTCATCTGAAAAATCACATTTACAAAAATTAAAATGCTTATTATTATTGTATTTAGTGGAAAAGAAAACTTTGATATTTTTTCAGTGTTGAATTCAGACATTTTTCTCCTCGAAGAACTTCTGTGGTTCCTGGTGGTGGTGGTAGTGGGGAGGGGGGAAGGGTAATGCCAATCTCGGGTCATCTCCCCCTTTCCCGAAATCAACACGATATCTTTCAATAACATTCGATTTAACAAGAGCTTGTGCTTGATTGTTTATTTATTATTCTGGCAAAATAATAAATAGAGCAATTTAATTCCCCCTTAACATACTAATAATAAGTAAATAAATAATAAAAAGAACAGTTTACAAATATAAAAGTGATTTTAAGATTTCCAGCGTGCTGTGACGTAAAAAATTTTAAAAAAAGGTTTTTTTTTTTTAATTAGGGGTTTTGTTTTCTGCAAGCTACAAACCGATCATAATGTAACTCAAAATTCTTTATCAATAGCTTTTTAAATTCGTGTAAATGATAGAGGAAAGTGGGGATACTTGATCATAGGAAATACTTGAGCCACACATATTATCTCTACAGTTGGTTATTTTCTCTTTCTAAAACAGGCAATATGGTAACATATTTACAGTTCTGAACATGTAAAAAAGAAATCACATACCTTGATACTATATTGAAAGTATGGTGATTAATAGTTGTTTGTTGTTGATTAATAGTTGTTACATTAAAATAAATTTAAAAACTGTTTTACAGGTCATAACTCTAATATTTTAATTAGTTAGGTCCAACATATTAAAATATTTATTTTTTTAATATATTATATTAAGATTAATTATTGTATATTGAAATTGTAACCTCTGTTACTGATTGAACATGAAATTAGCTTAAATAATTGCAGATTCCAAATTTAAATGGCCACCAACTGAGGATGTTGCTACCTTCGATGAAACCCAAGTTGAAATGAACCTTCGACCACAAATTATCACTAAGAAAAAATGATCGTGTTACTAGTTTTGTTTCTACAATTGGTTTTGAAAGGCTTTATGTATCTTAATTTATCATTATGAAAGATATTTTGCAAAAATAAAGCGAAAAACATTACTTTTGTCGGTATTTTTCTGTATTGGCTCAAGTATCCCTTCACCATGGCTCAAGTATCCCTCTCATGGGCATACTTGAGCCACGATGTGAAACAAAAAGTAAACATTTGTTAAACTAGAAAAATAGTTCAAAATTAATTGAAAGTGGTTTTCAGTTGAAGAAATATCAAATTTTCATTTTCAATACTTTTTTTGTACTAAGAAATTATAAAATTAAAAAAATAATTAAAATTAATTTTGTGGCTCATAAAATTAAAAAAATAATTAAAATTAATATTGTGGCTCAAGTATCCCTATCTTCACCTATTTAATGTTATTGAATGTGATATTCACGATCATCCATTATTGGCATTTAATCTTGTAGTTTGGTGATAGTTTTTTGGTCGGCGGGATAACCAAGTAGTACCAAATACGTTTTTACAAACCCATATAATATTATATATGTACCTGCTTTTCGTCTATATTTCAAATATGACACAATATTTGATTAAAAAAATTCCTCAAGCTATTTATTTTATTTCCAATTAATCTTGCTATATAAAAATCATGACGTACTACTCAAGTGCTCCTTAAATTCGTCAATTTTTTTTCGCATGCAAATCTTGCAATAATAAAGTAATTGAAACACATGAACTAATCAAGAGTAAACTTCTTGAGTAGTTAATGTGAAATTATAAATACAATTAATTATATAATAATATAATATTTACAACTGTTTTCTATGGGTGCGACGAGGTTCTTGATAAGTATTTTAGAAATTATCTCTTCAAATTCATTTATCAAAATCCTGAAAACATCAAAAAAGGGAATGCAATGCTTTGTTTGGAATATGTTCGAGACAGGCTCAATTGGATTTAAATGGGTAGTCCTGCTGACCACTACTTAAGGTGTTTTTTTTTCTAACATAATCAAGCTGAGCAGTATTTCGCTTTAGCATGCATTAAATAAAAGGAATTGGTAATGGCTGTAGCGTAAGGTATGACACAAGGCCTGAATATCTCGTCTGCATAAGCTTTGAGCCCTTAAAGTGTCATCTTAAGTAATTTATAAAGCTGAATATATGTTTTCAACAAAACTTGTAGGGATGGGACGAATATTCGGCCACTATTCGGTATTCGGCCTATTCGGCCCTTTTGCCGAATATTCGGTTGGCCGAATATTGAAGGCTTGTTGACCGAATACTTCGGCCGAATACCTATAGCCGAATACTTAAAGATATCTCGCCGAATATTACTGAAATCTCGCCGAATAGTGAAAGATATCTTGCCAGATAAATTTAGGATTTGAAGAATTCCATTTCTTGCAATATTTTTTCCTCTAATCCAAATTGGTTACTTCATTTATGAAGTCATTCTCATTCTTACTTGCAAAACATACAGTTATTCAGATACTAAAAAATATACAGCCTTTCTGTATTTCCTATAAAGGTTGGTGATATTTTAGAAAATGCTGCCCAAATTGGAGATTTAATTGTACAGGAAATGTCTTCATTAGAGAATGATATGTTACAATTCAAGATATAAAAACACTTATCGAAAAAAAAGAAAAGAAAAACTACCTTATTTTAAAGCACTCGAATATTTATAATTGTCTGCAAATTCCATGCACATGTAAAAAAGGCTCTTATGAAATTCATAACTTATTTACTATGAAGTGAGAAATGAAAAAAATCATTCACTAGGTGTATTAACGAAGATTCATTTTCAAAATTAAATATCAAATATTACTATTCCAAATACAACGATACATCTAAAAACAGAACTGGTGTCGAACTAGATACACATTAGATGACACAACTTGCTTTATGAAAATGGTTTTATAAATATTTAAACATAAATTCTAAATGCTGAACAAAATAATTTTTTTATTCTATAGTTTTCACTTTTAAATAATTATTTGCATAATTACTGGCTTAAACATGTAACATTATTATGTGTATATTTTTAATTTACATCTTCCTTCATTCATGTTGTTATCAATTTCTGTTTATCCTTTTAATGCTTGTTGAATAAGTGGAATATTGTATGTGCCGATTCAAATGTCAAAGATTTTGTTAACACATTCATTCTACTTTAAGCATAACTTTTTGCTTTAACGTAATTTGTAATTTAAAGATTTACAACTGATTTCCAAACAGTCTCATTCTTACGAATTTGCTTATTATTAGGGACACAAACTCTTAATGATCAAATTTACTTCATTAAAGATACTTCAGAAAATATTTCGTTGTGAATTCTGAGAGAGAGAGATTAAGAATATTATTAATTTTGGATGCAAGAAAAGATAAAAGTATCATTTGATAGTAAAAGTGAAATACATTGTTCATATTTTAATGGAAATCCTGACTTACTGAAAATCAATTTGATGTACATTAAGATAAAAGAATTTAATGCAATTTCATAATTTTTTTGTGTTAAAATTAAGTGTTTCAAATTTAAGAATACATTTAAAAGCACATTTAAGAGTAATAATTACTAATGAGATCCTATTTTTTAAATTATATATGATTAAAAAACATTTTTTTTATTGGGGAAAAAAGTTAGTATTCGGCCGCCGAATATTCGGTATTCGGCCTAAAATTTGGCCGAATATTCGGTATTCGGCTATTCGGCCAAATCACTATTCGTCCCATCCCTAAAAACTTGCAAATTCAAATGCATCAATATGGACTCGATTATAGTTTTACCAAAATAAATTATTAGATAAAAAATCTGTTAATGACAATTGAGTCATTCCATGTCAAATCAACCAAAAAACAATCGATATTCAACTTGACCATTTCAAATTTCAATGAAATTGCCAGAGATAATTTTCTATGATGATATAAATTAGAACATATTTTTATTTTTATTTATCGCTTTAAATTTCCATACAATTAATTATTTAAATTTTGAAAAATCATCATTTTTTGATTAGCATAAATATTTTTAATTTTTAATTTCTCATGTTCTATCAAACACAGATAATTTTTTGACGACTCATTTTAATGTGGAGTTTTTAAGGTTTAATTTTACATACAAGTTGATAGGCATAGTTAAAAAAGGTAAAATTTTAATTTTTTAAAGTTTAAAATTTTTTAGATTGTCATTTTTAAAATTTTTGAAAACAATACATGAATGTTGTAATATTATAAGCTTAAAATTCTGAAATTTTTAGAGTGGGACCTTAATGGGATCAGGAGTTATGAAATAAAAGCTGAAAATTACCATACAAATTACAAATAAATAACAAAATAGACAGAATTAAACTGTTATTTTAATAGTAATTTTTAGCTTTTATTTCAGAACTCCTGAACTCATTGAAATTCCACTCTGAAAATTTCAGAATTTTAAGCTTATAATATTACAACAAACATACAATTTTTTCAAAAAATTTTAAAAATGACTAAAAAATTTTAAACTTAAAAAAATTAAATTTTATTTCTTTAACTATGCTTAGTCAACTTGTATATCAAATTAAACTTATAAACTCCACATTAAAATGAGTCGTCATAAAATTTTCTACATTTGATATAACTTTTGATATAACTTGAGAAATTTAAAATTAAAAATATGTAATTAAGCCCAAAAATGATGATTTTTCAAAATTTAAATAATTAACTATATAAAATTTTGATGCGAAAAAAATTATGAACATATATTCTCATTTATATCATCAGGCAGAACGATTCCTGAGAGTTTAATTGAAATCTGAAAGGATCAGGTCGAGTTCACTGATTGATTTGGCATGGAATGACACAATTGATCCCAGAAGAAATTTGATAATTTCGTTAATCAGTCACAGTAAAAATAATGAATTCCATAGTTTACTTGAAAAAAAAATAATTTTGTCAAACAATTGCAGAAAATCAGGAATTTCATCAATTACAATAGGAATTTCATCAATTTCAATTGCAATTCACTGTCAACCACAGTGAATTGCATCAATTAATTAAGGAAAATGATCACAAATTTCATCAAACAATTGTAGGGGAAAAAAAAACCTCTGTAAACTTCATCTATGGTTCACAGTAATAGAATGAGAAAATTGACGATCAGTCACGAAATTGGATTTATTGTTTTCACAGGATTTTTTTCAAAAAATCTCCCTTGCCAACAAAAGTTACAATATAGCTTATAAGGTTCGATTTTTCTCCATCATTCCTCACTCAAAATCATTCCTAAATGTAAGAAATTGTTAAATTTATTCTTTTAAAATTAAATTTATATTCAATTTAAAAGCGTTTGAGACTATGTAGATAAGATTTTTACTTTGCCTGCCTGAATTGACATGGACTATACTTTTAATTTATTTTACTAAAATGCAGTATAACCCATTTTATTGTTACACAAATAGTAAATTAAGCATTAGTGTGGGAAAGATAAACACATATCAATTGGATATTTAAAAATAATCCTTTCCTGAATTTAAAACATGCATTATTAAACTATCATAATCTGTTAATGACAATACTTATAAGAAAAATATTTTATTTTCAAAATTAACAAAAATACAGAATGTGACTTTAACAATTCTTGTTCAGAGTGAAAGAAATAAGCATAAGTCGTTTTAGTTCGCCCATTGCAGTAAATAACTCCTCACTTCCCATCATGGATGCTATTACAAACAGATGCACCGTTTAACTTTGCATATTTTTTATTTAACATTAATATATGAATACAATACGAAATTTTGTATAAAGAAACATGAAATAAAAGTATTTCAAAAAAGTGTTTCAACATTTTTTTCCCTGTTGATTTTAATGACTTATCCAAAAAGTGATAAGTTTCCATTTGAAAAAAAAAATTAAACTTGGAAGTTTTTTGTTAAATGTTTTCTCAACTGAAAAAGCCATTAGAGATTCGCTTGTTTTAGGTATTTTCTTTGCACAAATACAGTTCTTTTTTGTGACTACGTTCATGCACAACTAAGTATTTTTTATGATTAAATTCTTTTCCACAGGTGTCACATTTGTGTGGTTTTTCTCCAGTGTGATTGCGCATGTGAAACTTCAATGACGATTGCATAGCAAATCCCTTACTGCATATCTTACAAACATGTTGTTTTTCTTCAGTATGAATAGTCATATGTGCTTTACATGAAGACTGTTGACTAAATCCTTTCCCACAAATACGACAAACATACGGTTTTTCTCCTGTGTGTGTACGTCGGTGTACAGTTAATCGAGTTTTTGAAACAAAGCCTTTCTCACAAAACTCACATTTGAAACTTTTTTCTGTGTGAATTTGAGAATGCATAGCCAAATACTTCTGTTTAGCAAAACTTTTGTTGCACACATTACAAGTGAAATTCTTTTTACCACAGTTATGTAAATGCTTATTTAAACTAGCCTCAGTGGAAAAATGTTTTGAACAAATATCGCAGTTAAATGGCTTTGATTTTCTTTGAACACAAACAACCGAAGGATTTGTTAAACATATATCACAAGATGACTCTTCAGGTTCCTTTAAACCTTCATGTTTGCGTTGATGGTAAGACAAATTATATTTTCGAGAAAAGCGTGATCCGCACACTTCACAAACAAACGGTTTTCTATCAAAATGGATGAGGTGATGCCTACGTAAATTGTTTGGATTTGTAAATCCCCTCTGGCATATGTTACAGACGAAAGGTTTAATTTTGGCATGACCCATTTGATGATACTTTAAAGCACGAATATGAGGTAATCTCTTTTGACATATATCACAAGCATAAGGCTTTATTTCTAAATGGGTTTGGTGATGCAATTGTAATGAAGATTTCCTTGAAAATCTTTTATGGCATATTTCACAAGCATAAGGCTTTATTTCTGAATGGGTTTGGTGATGCAATCGTAATGAAGATTTCCTTGTAAATCTTTTATGACATATTTCACAAGCATAAGGCTTTATTTCTGAATGGGTTTGGCGATGCAACTGTAATGAAGATTTCCTTGAAAATCTTTTATGGCATATTTCACATGTTAATGGCGGTGTTTTGCTATGTGTTTCTTGGTGTTTTACCAATGAATTTTGTTCAGAAAATGTTAAAGAACATTTGTCACAATCAAAAGTTTTTACTACTGCATGGATGTAAATATGATCAAATAATTCATCTTTTGAACAAAATGTCTCTTGGCATACAGCACAAATAAACTTCTTTTCTGAATGAGATAATACATGTTTTTCTAAGTCCACATTTGAAAGACATTTCTTGTTACACACATGACATAAAAAAGATTCTTTTAAATTACAAGAAATAGAATGAACTCGTAAGCTACTTTCACAAGAAAATATTTTTTTACAGACTCCACACAATAAATCAGGGTTTTCACTAGTTATTTCATTATCATACACTGGATATTCACATTGAGTTCCATTTTCATCAAGATCTTCTTTTATTATACTAAAATTATCATCGCTGTTAGTACACTGTTCATGTGACTGTTTAGTAGAAGCTAGCTGGTAATAATAATCATTTTGCGTATTCAGCAAAAAAGTAAGATTATTTTCAAGTACTTCATTCTTTTTCTTTTTATTGTGAGAAAGAGGAATATTTTTCTTTTCATTATTTTCAACATGTATATCTAGATTTCTGTTTTCGCACATTTCATCCATGAGAGGATCATACGTCAAAGATTGTTTTGAGGTTTGACAATCTTTACTTGTATTTAACTTTTTCTCCTGACTTCACAATCAAAGAATCATTACTTGCATGACTTTGAAAATGTTTCTTTAAGTAGGAATTTAAAGAAAAACTGGCTTCGCATAAATTACAGTTGAAATTATTTTGACTATAATGTTCATCTAAAATAATGATGTTCATCTAAAAAAAAGTTTATTAAATAAACTAACACATACTGTGCACTCAAGCTCTTTGTTTATGAGGTAGGCAATTGAATGAATCTGAAGGTGAATCTTTGCATAAAATTCCTTTGAGTATAAATCAAATTAATTTTTCATTATATGCTTTCATATTTTTCAATAATAAGTTATTTTTCTACAAGGTAAAAAAATTACATAATCAGTAAAGAATCTTGATAAATTAAAGTTGAATGAACTAAATCCTTTTGGTCATGAATTTCCTGAATGTCCAATGCGTTAGTTCTTAAGAAAAATGTGTTTTTTAAATTCATATGTTAAATTTTTCAATGTTGTAACATTTTTTTCCCATTATTATTGTCATGAATCTTGAATGATATTCTTAAACATTTGAAAACGAAAATCTTTCTTCATATATCAGCAATGTTGAGTTCCTGAAAGGAAAAAAAAACAGCTTCTAACTGCAAGTTCACAATAGTTGAGACGAAGAAGTTCACGCATTTAGAAAAGATATTCAAAACATTACTGTTAACAAATTATTGAGATAAACTAATTTTTTAATACAGTATTAAAAATAATTAGATTATATGCATATGAAAATATCAATGCCAACCAACATGTATTACAGATGTTAAAAATATGTAATTAAAGTTTCTACATATATGTGACGATTTAAGGAGAAACTGGAATTATTTCTACTGGTTCACTGGTTTAAAAAACACACAGTCATGGCAAGCGAGGGAAAAAAAAACAAAATAAATAAATAAATGTAGAAGATCCAATAATTACTCATTTGCTGTTGTAAGTTCATTTATTTAATCCGTAATCATGAGAACGGGAAAAGCTCCTTTTGCGAACTATCTCTAACCGAAATATCCAAAAAAAATATTCCATCATTTACTTAAACCAGCCGTACTCATCCAAGAAAGAACCAAGAAGAATCTCTTTTCTCAACTCGAGGCTTCCACCTTTAAAACTAAAAAAGAAAATTCTGGAACATTCTGTAACCTCAAACCATCATTCTTTTTTGTAAACAGAATTCTTGTCCAGCTACGAGACTATTTTCCACAGACGATAAATTTATTTTTTTTTAATATTATTTAACAATTTATAATAGACTCAGGATTTCTTAGGCAGACGATTTTTAATAATGATTAATTTTAAGAGAAAAAGAAAAGAAATTAATTTATTAATATGCACACTATCAAGGTTGACGGAGGAAAAATAAATAAATAGATAAAATAAAATAATGATATTTTTTTAAAGGTATGGGTTTGGAATAAATTTAATAAGACTGTCTTAAAAAGGGTTGATAAAAACATAGAAGAAATTAGTTTTATTTGGAATATTAAGAAATAAAGTTTAATTAAGAATATTTTTAATTTAGAGCCATCTTTTTAAGTTTACGCATACTGGACTAATGTTTTTTAAGGCAAATTAAGAATTTATATCGTCTGCATAAAGGTTAACAGATTAGATTTAGAAACAAGATTTTAATTTAATAATTTGAAGTAAGTACGGAACATTATTATAAGAAAATTAAGATAGTATACAGGTTAATTTTGGCGAAAAAATTTTAAATTTGTAATATTATCCCCCTCCCCAAAACTTTGTATGAAATTGATAGTTAAATAAAACTACAAATTCAGACAACAGAAATATAATAATTTAGAAAAGTTAAATTTTGGAATAAAACTGTCAAACTCCTGAAGCCATGAGCTGGAAGAAAAGAAAATTAACGCAATATAAAAAATATTAGCGATTAAAATAAAATAGTTAAGAGAAAATTAATCTGAATTAAATTTAGGTAGGAGCATTTCCCTGAAAGAAATACAATAATGTTACAATATCACTTACTGTTTGTAAGTGCATAGGAGATAATACATACAATAACAGTAAATAAGTTATAAATATTAATAAGCAAGAGATAAAAAATATAGTAAAAAGAATAAAATTCGTTCTCATGGAAGTTTAAATAATTACAATAACTTAATGCATAGTTTATTTTAAATAAAGTCCTTTAAATGAAAAAAGTCTTTCAATAGTGTATATAAAAGAGTCTTTTCTAATGTTCACTGAATACAGTCTCTTTAATTAAAGATCTTCAAACCTAGTTTAATCTTTGGTTTTAATGTTATGTTGGATTCAACATTTTAATAATCAAATTTTTATTTATTAAATTTTTTAATTATATAAATAGTCCCAACACCAATAATAAATAATATAGAAAATTTTAAATAATAATAACAGCAATAATAATAAGTAGTATAATAAGACTCAAAATTTATAGCAATAATAATAATTCTCCATATTCTAATATTTCTGAATAAGAGCATAATTAATACTAAACTTCCTTATAGAAATCATAATAATAATAATAATAATAATAATAATAATAAAAAGTGTATAATTAAAAGAAAATATCAAAGTTACTTTATTATTGATAGGGAAAATATTGGTTGAGGATAAAAATAATTACATAGCAACTAAATAATTTTCTTATCTTCTAATAGCATAAGAAAGTATTTTTTGCTAGCCGAAAGTATAAATTAAAAAAAATCACAATAATTCCAAAATCCAAATAAAATTAAATCTATTTAGAAAATGGACTCTCAACCAGTATTTCCTTACAATAATTCCTCTCTGATACTCTTTTACAAAATTGTCAAATTTAGTTATAAGTTTTCAAATGCCAAATGTAGAATAATGTTTTATCTACACATGGTTTATAAACTTTAATAATAAAATACAAATAGGAATAAAAGGTGTCATTTTTAATTGAGAAATGGAAATAAAAATACTGTGCTTTTCTGAAAAACTTTTAATATCTGTAGTTTTCACAATCACTGAAAATCACATATTATGTTATAGGTTTGAATAGAATCATCAAATTTTATAACTATTATCACCTAATATTTGTTGAATAAGTAGAATAATACTAATGTCAATAAATGAGTAAATATAGTTAGACTTAAATACACTTAAAATTAATTTATCAACATCAATTTGAAAGCCTTTACAATCAAATTGTACACCTTATGCCTGCATAAGGAGCCCAATTTAATCCCAAAAACAAGTAATATTCTTGCAGCGCTCCAAGAAAATACCTGCTAATGTTGAAAATTATGGTGATAACATTTTAAAGAATAAGAATTAAAATTTAATCTATTGTCTTGACTTTAGTTTGATCTAGTGATTGTGATTGTATCTGAGGTTTTGTTTGTTTTTTGGGTTGCTCATGAAACAGTTTAAAATCTTCTGGTGAAAAATTGGGTCTTAATTTAGAAACATGTACAATAACGGAATTCTGTCCGGTCTCATAATTAAATTTATCTATTTCATAAGTTACATCAGAAAGTTTATTTATAATTTTGTATGGTCCAGAGAAAGGAGGTTCTAATTTTCGAGTGTTAGGGTATTTAAATTCTTCATAAATTACAGAGTCTTGTATTTTTAATGGGCATTCGACAAAATTTCGATCATAGAGTCTTTTACTTTTAAGGTGAAATTCCTGAGTTCGCGCTTTCGCAATTTTGAGGGCTTTGTCTACTGGTGGATAAACGTTCTGTTTTAAAGGAGATTCATAAGGCAATTGACCATAAAATAAATAGGCAGGTGGGAATTTGGTGATAGAATGGGGCGTATTGTTGTATTCTTCGATGACTTGGTTTAATAATCTAGTCCAAGGTATTTTAGAAGAAGTGGAATTAACTTTACATCTAAGCCTGGTAACTATAGTCTGATTAACGCTCTCTACTTTTCCATTGGTCTGAGGATGATGTGCAGATGTAAAACGCTGTTGAACATGATGATTTCTAAGGAATTTCTTAAATCTTGGAGATCTGAAAGATTTATGCCTGTCACTAAGTATTTTTTGAGGTGCTTTGATATTGAAAATTTGTTTTAAACAGTTAGTGTATGTTTCAGTGGTAACATTTATGGAGGGAAAAGCCCAAACAAACCTAGTTGCATGATCTATTATTATGTGTAAGAATTTTTTTGTTGAGTTGTAATAGTTAAATCCACCAACAGTATCAATAGAAAGACATTCAAAAGGTTGATCTGTTGCTGGCATAGCTTGTAATAAGCCGAATCTTTTCTGTTTTGGTTTTTTATTTTTCTGACAGGTATCGCAATGTTTAACAAATTCTGTAATGTCTATTGTCATATTAGGCCAATAATAGTTGGGAGATATTAAATTAAGCATTTTTTGAATCCCTAAATGTCCAAAATTATCATGAGCAATATGGAGTAATCTTTTTCTTAATGACATTGGTACAACAATTTTTTTTGAATCCCTTTTTCTGAACTATAATAATTCCATTCTCTTTTTTATATTTTTTGTCACAAACATTGTCTTTGTCTTGCATCTCTATAATTTCTTTCCTATCTAGCAATAAACTAATATGTTGATTAAAATGACAAATAGGATTTCGTGACAACATGTCTGCTTCGACATTTGTTGAACCCTTTTCATATTTTATCTCATAATCAAACATACTAAGTTTGAGTGCCCATCTAAAAAGCCTACCTCTTAAGTTTTTAACACTCTTTAACCATACTAGAGATGCGTGCTCCGTATGAATTGTAAACTTGATACCATGAAAGTAATGATAGAATTTGTCAAGAGTATCTATAATAGCTAAACATTCTAATTCAGTTATGAAATAATTTTGCTCATAACTCTTCAAAATTCTAGAATGATAAGCAATAAGATGTAAGAAATTATCTTTATCAGGTTGTTTTATAACGGCACCTACTGCTATCTGAGAGGCATCTACAAACATATGTAAAGGTAATTTAGGATCATAAATTTTGAGGATGGGTTTTGCAATTAAAGAATTTTTTAATTTTTCAAAAGACTCCTGGCACTGAGTTCCATTCCCATATTGTGTCTTTTTTAAGTAATCGATTCAGAGGGTATCTAATTTCAGCATATTTATTTATGAATTTATGGTAAACATTAATGGAACCTAGAATTCGTTGTAACTCTTTCACATTGGAAGGAGGTTTTAAATTTTTGATGGTTTCAATATTGGCATTTGCTGGTGTTATAGTTCCATTAGTGATTTCATAACCTAAGAAATTGATTTTATTTTGACCTAATTTACATTTAGAAAGTTTAAGTTTAACGTTTTCTTGTTTGCAAATGTCAAAAATTTGAGCTAAATGGTTTAAATGTTCTTCTAAAGAGGAAGAGAAAATTATAATATCATCAAAATAGTGGCACGCAAAGTCGATTTTATATTTACTAAGGATCCTTCGAATGGTTCTATTGAATATGGGAGGGCCGGTTTTTATGCCAAAAGGGAGCACGAGCCACTCAAAAAGTCCAAAATTGGTTGCAAATGCTGATTTTTCTGTATCGGATGGATGTATTGGTATGTGCCAGTAGCCAGAGGCTAAATCCAAAGTTGAAAAATACAGAACACTACTCAATTTATCTAAAATTCCATCGATACGGGGCAAGGGTTCTGCATCGTTTTTAATTATTGCGTTTAATTTTCTATAGTCTATACTAGGGATGGGACGAATAGTGATTTGGCCGAATAGCCGAATACCGAATATTCGGCCAAATTTTAGGCCGAATACCGAATATTCGGCGGCCGAATACCAAATATTCGGCGGCCGAATACCAACTTTTTTTTCCAATAAAGAAAATAAATTTTAATTATACATAACTTAAAAACTAGGAGCTCATTAATAATTATTACTCTTAAATGTGCTTTTAAATGTATTTTTAAATTTGAAAAACTTTTTTTAACACAAAAAATTTATGAAATTGCATTATATTCTTTTATTTTAGTGAACATCAAATTGATTTTCAGTAAGTTAGGATGGGAAGATATTTCCATTAAAATATGAAGAATGTACTTCACTCACTTTTACTATTAAATGATATTTTTACCCTTTCTTGCATCCAAAATCAATAATATTCTTAATCTCTCTCTCTCTCTCTCTCTCTCAGAACTCACGAAAAGATATTTTCTGAAATAACCTTTAATAAAGTAAATTTGATCCTTTACAATTTGTGTCCCTAATGATAAGCCAATTCGTAAGAACGAGACTGTTCTGAAATCAGTTGCCAAACTTTAAATTACAAATTATATTAAAGCAAAAGGTTTTGCTTAAAGTAGAATTCATATGTTAATAAAATCTTTGACATTTGAATCGGCACATACAATATTCAACTTATTTAACAAGCATTAAAAGGATAAACAGAAATTGATAACAACACGAATGAAGAAAGATGTAAATTAAAAATATATACATAATAATGTTAAGTCAGTAATTATGCAAATAATTATTTAAAAGTGAAGACTATAGAATAAAAAAAATATTTTGTTCAGTATTTAGAATTTATATTTAAATATTTATAAAACCATCTTCATAAAGCAAATTGTGTTATCTAATGTGCATCTATTTTGACATCAGTTCTGTTTTCAGATGTACCATTGTATTTGGAATAGTGATATTTGATATTTAATTTTGAAAATGGAATCTTCGTTAATACACCTAGTGAATGAATTTTTTCCTTTCTTACTTTATAAAAAATAAGTTATGAATTTCATAAGAGCCTTTTTTATATGTGCATGGAATATGCAGATATAACATATATAGCATATATATGTTATATCTGCAGTATATATTTGCAGATATACAAATTCAAGTGTTTTAGAATAAAGCAGTGTTTTATATTTCTATAAGTGTTTATATATTTTGAATTGTAATATATCAATCGCTAATGAAGACTTTTTCTGTACAATTAAATCTCCAACTTGAACAGCAATTTTTAAAATATCACTAACTTTTATAGGAAATACAGAAAAGCTGTATATCTTTTAGTATCTGAATAACTGTATATTTTATTAGTAAGAATGAGAAGAACTTCATGAATGAAGTAGCAAATTTGGATTAGAGAAAAAAATTTGCAAGAAATGAAATTCTTTAAATCCTAAATTTATTTGGCGAGATATCTTTCACTATTCGGCGAGATTTTAGCAATATTCGGCAAGATATCTCTAAATATTCGGCTACAGGTATTCGGCCGAAGTATTCGGTCAACAAGCCTTCAATATTCGGCCAACCGAATATTTGGCAAAAGGGCCGAATAGGCCGAATACCGAATAGTGGCCGAATATTCGTTCCATCCCTAGTCTATACATAATCGCGTTTTTTTACCTTCCTCTCTTTTCATAACTAGTGTAACAGGGACAGAATAGGGGCTATTACTTTCCTTTATCAGTCCGGCTGCTAAGAATGATTGAATTTGGTTTTTTATTTCTATTTCTTTTAAGGGAGATGTTCGGTAGGGCCTCAAAGATATAGGTAGGTCAGATTTTAGTATAAAGCGTTGTGGTTCAATATTAATCCTACCCACATCATATTTATGCTTTGCAAAAATATCACTATAAATATGAACTAATTCCCTTAAATTTACACCTTGAATTAAATTTATTTCCCCAGTTAAATCTGAATCCGAATTATCGCGAAAATTTTGAAGAGTCATGGAACCTCTATAATCAGGATGCACATTAATTGCGTGATCATATTCAACACAGTCTTCATTTTGCATAATATTTCCACAAGTAGATTGTAACTCTATATCATGATTACTTACATTCAGTGTTTCATTATCATAATTATCTATTGCTACAGTATTACCAGTATTTAATTTCACATTTTTTTATATTCTGAGGTTACAAATTCATTAGATTGATCCCTGTTTTGTTGTACTTGGTCCATATTTACTGTATTGAAATGAAGGGATCTCTCATTATGTATGGATATACTGTTAGTTATAATTTTCCTTCCCTGCCTTACAATAAAATTTTTACATTCTATGGTTAATTTAAATTTAGAGCATTCTTTTAACCCCAAAATAGCATAATCCAAATTTGTATTGCATACTAAAAAGTTAACATATTTTTAAATTTTACCCACTTTCAGAAGAACACTACATTTTTTATTTATATGTAAAAATCCTTTTGCCTGACCAATGGTAACTGAGGGTATAGTCTCAATTTTAGCATTAAGTTTTTTAACAAATTTAAATGGCAATATTGCAATAGTTGAGCCAGTATCTACAACACATGGCGAATTATAATTATTTGTACATCCATACACAATTAATTGCCAAACATTATGAGAATTATTTTGTGAGATATTTGGAAGAGTATCAGAGGATGGTACCTCATTCCTAAAAATACATTATCTTTCCCAATGAAAAGCATTACTCACACCCCTATTTGTGCATATACTACAAGGTCTTGAAGGGTATGAATTCTCAATATAATTATTTTGACAAATTCTAGGTCTTTGAAACTGAGATTGCCTTTGGGGAATCCAATTCCTAGGTGTATTATTGGGCCTAGTTGGTTGAAAAGGTTGAAACTTTTGTCTAGCTGATGGTTGATTTATTACTTGGTTTGAAACTAGTGGGGTGGAAACTTCCACGAATTGTTTGACAACCCGGTACCATTCTATGGTACTACTAGGAGGATTTATAATAATACTGTTTTTGAATTCTGGTTTTAAACCATCAGTTAAACCTTGTAATAGTATATTTTCAATAAGATGTAATTTCCTACCAATTTCCACTTTTTTACGAAAATAAGTTTCTAAATTGTCTAAATTATCTAATTTCAGATTTGAAAAATCAGAAAAACTCGGAAAGTCTAATTCAATGAGTCTTTCTATCAAAATTTTCTTAATTTGTTCATAATCCGTACAATTTAAGCAGTCATTGATATAAATTTTTTGAGCTTCATCTTTCAAATATTGCGCAATAAAATTAAATTTCCATTCTAGATTTTTCTGTTCCCTATCACATGTTTTATCAAAATAAGTTAACCAAGACAAAATGTTCATTCCAGAACTCGGGTCAAACGGTACAAATTTAGGATCTTCCATAATTTTTTTTTTTTTTTTTTTTTTTTTTTTTTTTTACTCATTAGAATAAATGAAGCACTTCTATTTTCTTTATTAAATCCTGATCGTAAGATCATTCGCAATAAATTTCAAAGTTAATGATTTCTATCACTTACATATTTTAGCTTCTAACTTTAACCAGAAATTTTATCTAATAAAACAGAAATTGTAAATATCATAGATATACCTTAAATTAGGATCAACTTTTAATTCTATTATTTTATAGATCATAAACAGATTCAAAAATTTTAAGTATAGGTAATTTCTTACTTAAAATCACAAAATTTACTGAAAAAAATAATCGTATTTATCAGTCCAAATTCTAGCAACAGCTTTGCACAGTTCCATCTTTCTTACTGAATTTAAATAAATTATAAGAATCCGGGAACCAAAGCTCACTGTAACAGGAAATTCTAACAAATAAAAGGAAAAACAATAATGTTAACTTAATTTTCAGCTGAAAAGTTTAGTTGTAGGAACATTATCATGAAAATACTGTATTCTGAGAATAGTTCTTGATAACAAACAAATATCAATAAAATAGAAAATGTACTTTTTAAAAAAATAACTTGAGCTTCTAAGTTCTTTTATACTTCATTATTATTACGAACTTATCTTTAAACGTGCATAAAAATATCATAATAATCTTAATACGTAACAGTAAATATCTTAAGAACATCATACACTTCAATTAAATCCTTAAGAATAAAAATATTTCAATCTCCAACACATAATAATGATAATAATAATACTCATAAATAGGTAAGTAGGTAAGATTCACTGACAAATAATCAAATAAATAAACCTGACAAACAGAGAATAATTAATTTAAATAAATACATAAAAAATATACAAATAATAATAATCAAAACTCTACGAAAAATTCTCACCGAAATCCTATTGGTCTCTGTAGAAAATGACCATTTTATTTAAAAAAATCTTGATTTAAAAATTCTTTTTACTCACTCTAGGATAATTTAAACTCTTGAATTTTATTAATTTTATATATTTGCATTACTTAAAAAAAAAAAAAAAAAAAAAAAAAAAAAAAAAAAAAAAAAACAAGGTATCATATTTTCAATTGCTGAGCAGAAAAAAAGTTGTCAAATTCTTTTGAGGCGAAATATGTAAAGGGTAGTTTTTTGAAGAGTAGAGAATAGAAAGAATGCATTATCACAACTGTCTTATATCCTAACTCTTTTAAGAAAATAAAACAAAATTTTAGAAGTAATACAATTAACGGCTACAATTAACCGTGAAAAAAAATCTTATTGAAATAAGATAAGAAAGAAGAGAAAAAGGTTAAGAACGTTTTGTTCTATTTTTTTTTTATTCTATAAAGTTATTCTAAATGGGTGATATCTAAAAAATATCTAAATGAAATATTGCGAATATTGTTGTTATATTTTATCATATATAACAGGATATACCCAGATTTTACAGATTATAGAATAGGGGAGAGTGTTGTACATTGGGACAGTTTTAACATTTTAACTTTTTAATTTGATGATTATAACCTAAATTAAAATTAGAAAGCAGCATTTGAATACGCCAACCTTTTTCTCTATAATATATTTTTAGAAATTCAGGCAGTTCGAAAATAAAAAAATGCCATTCATTTAAAGTAGGGAAGACAAACTGTCCCAAGGTACAACATTACCTTGGAACATCCTACATATTTCGGTAAATATACATTTAACTAATTTATAATTTTGTACAATAAATAATTCAATACTTTGTAGAATAAAAATAACTACATAGTTAATTTTGGGCCAGAAAAACTTATGTTTTTTCCCAAGGAAATACATCGGCTAAATTCTGATACATAGAAGAGCATATTTTTCCCCCAGAAGCTTTTGTACTTTTTGTTTTTCTTACTTCTAACACATCTGTAGAACAATCATAATCCCTATTGTCACCATCTTCAGTACAAGATAAAATGAGTTTATCATTAGCAGATTCAAAACTGCTATTTTGTTTCAGAGATGGTCTTTTACTTGATTTCTTTGCTATCCCAGTTTCCTACTTGGCAATTTCAATTTCAGCTTTTACTTAAAGTAACTCCTAAAATGGTAATCATTACTGGGGTTGTGACATTTTGAGAATGTGAAGATGAACTTGCTATGCTCAGTGTTGATTTCAGGGGGTGGTCCGGGAGGTACAATTCTCCTTGGAGTAATGCAATGTCCCCACCTCCTCCCCAGAAGATTTGATATTTTATGTTTTCAGTGGTAAAAAAGTGCAATAACCCCCCTTTCCTCCAGAACCACAAAAATCCCTCTGCGAAAAGTGTTCGAATCCAACACTGATTATGCCTACTACTAACACATTTGCTGCTGTAAATTCAGCTGTTTCATTCAACATTTTAGTTGAATGAAATGGCTATCAGTTACATTTTAAAAAAAGCTCATCTTCGCTGAATACATTTTTATTGATTAAATAAATGACTGTTACTTTAAAACCCTTAATGATATTTGATGGTGTAAAAGCTTTTTAAAATGCATTTCCAACAACTTCCACTTATGACAAATATTGTATTTAATTGTCTAGAATGTGACATCATACTATGGCTCCCCGAAAGACAGTAGGGGTGAATCGTAAACAAAACAATTTAAACTTCCCGGCATTTCGATGTTGTAAGAATCAAAATATAGTTGTTATGATATCCATACTTAGCAACATAGTAAAATATGTAAATGTACCTTTTAAAATTGATTCAAAACCCAGAAAAATACATCTGAACATGTGCTCTTTAGAACACTGCATCACATGGAAAGAAAAAGATTTATCCGGAGTTACCAAATTCATATTTGCAATTCATATCATATAAAATATATCCAGAATAAAGTTAAATTGTTTTTCTTTATTGTATTTCACATGTTTTGTAAAATTTTCTGTAAAATAAGTAACAAAATTACTTTTGTCAATGCAAATTGTTACAAACCATGCATTTCTTATACCATTTGATATGTTCCAAGGTACAATCATCACATTGTTTAAGTAAAATTAAAATGAAGGTAAGTCTAGAAGCACTATAATTATTTTCTCATTGCCAAAGCATTTAAAAATCTTCTCTTTTATAAAAAATAAATAAATTGCAGTTGACTTCTCGTAAAAATATATACGTTAAAAAATGAAATTTGAATGGGGGAAAATATTTACTTTGGAGTAGTGAAATTTTATTTTTCTCACCAGGTCATTAATTTAATGCTTGTAATGTTATCTGTTACTGTGATGAAACTAGTTGGTAATAGGTCACTATTAGACATAAACAAAAGATCATTGTTGCCAATAGTTTTTTAGAAATTGTCAATGTCCCGAGATACAAGCGTTCCAAGGTACAACACTCTCCCCTAAATTTTAAAATTTATCGTTTGTGAATAAAGGATAAGTCACAATCAATATGTGGCAGATGAGTTACAAAAATTTGTTACATACTTCTGAATATAGAAGAGTAATCGATTATTGTGTAAACTGTTGCTGAGCATTGTATTGTTTTTATTGATGAGGAATAATGTTAGTAAATTCAAACACAATCAAATATATTTTTTAATTAGTAAAAACAGTTTCATTTTTTATTTTAATATTCTTTTAAGTAAGATTTTAAATAGTTTCAAGCGATTTAAACTGCATGAATTGTAATGAGAAATTGAAATTCCTGCACCTTACTTATTTTCTCTAGATACATTTTATATTATCAGGAGTCTCTGCCTCATCAATGTCCAATTATATATAACACATTTTTTTTAAATCATAAATCCTTACAATTTTTATTATGTAAAAAAATTCTCCATAAAGTACTTAAAAAGCTGGTTTTGTTTAGTAGAAACAATTAGTACCAAGAATAAATTTTTATTTGAAAATTTTAACTTGAGTCTCCTTACAAAACCACTAAGTAGAGTCCTGTGCGAGTCCAGTTGTATCCTCCCCCTCCCCCCTGAAAAAAAAATTGATAATCCACAACCTGACGGGAATTTTAAAAAATAATTTTCAGCAATTTGCAATCTGACCTGAAATTAAGATTTTTCGACCTGGACTTGACCTGAATATCTGGCATATACCGCATGTCTTCTGAATTTTTAAAAAGAATAGTGTATACCTTTTGTTTCTTAAAAATATTGTAGTGTATACTCACTAGGGTATGTCCTCTGCCTAGAGCCTATGTCCTCTGTTGTTTTACGACAACATCACTGTTTGGCAGCTTTTTCTGATAAATTCTTTGCTTTAAGAAGAAATGGAAAATGTTATTCAATTTCACATTTTTTAAGAAATAGTAAAGCTTAAAATATATATCTCTAGGATTGAAACTGACTTTTTAAATGTGTTAGGGAATAGCAAGTTTAAATTTAAAATCTGTCCTAATAACAACAGGAAGAACTGTATATTAGGTATTTATAAAATATATTTCCAAATTTCTTTGGCCAAAATAATTATTTTCATGTTTCACCTCTTTTCCATTAAAGAAATCAAAAGTGCCTTTCCCTCACCTCGAAAAAAATTGCTTGCCCTTTTTGATTTCCAGCATACAAAGTTTAATTTTCCTGCTATAATTGTCATCTCGATTTGTAGTGAAAAGAAATAACCATTTGCCTTGTTCCCACAAACAAACAGAAGATCTCAAAATACAGCAGAGACAGAGAATCAGAATAAATCAACTCTTTTTTTCATCTTGTTTAGACACTAGTATTGGTGAGAAAGTAAGAAATTGCATTGTATGGATATAATAAGAACACAGACATCAATATTTAACAAATATTAAAACTGATTGAGGCAATATGTTATTCAAATTGATATTTGAGATATCATCCAGACTTAGATGTGAAATGTAATTTGCAACCATTTATACTTAAACAATATTGAGCTAGACAGTTCTTCATTCTGAATGGAGCTGACAGCACTTATGGTGTGACACCAGCAAGAACTCAGTCATAGAAATGGGAAATATAGTTAATTTTAACTAACAAACTTCATTATTTCAATCTTACACAGGTAACAAGTTCCAACAATCTATTATTTTTGTAACATATAACTAATCACTGTGTATGATATCAACAAATGTTTTAACTAGAAGACATTTATTCAAAATGTTTGAAATACTTTTTGGATGTAAGTATAGATGCTGTTTTGCAGCAAAGTGATTTCACACCATTAAATTAGTTTGTGGTTAAAAACTTAAATTTTACAGAACAAAAAATTGCCTATTTATGACAGTATGAATTAAGAGCATTTTCAACATTTTTTTTTTTTTTTTTTGAGAAGGAGGGAAGACTAACAACACATTCCAATTACTGTGACTAAAACATTAAAATTGATAAACTTGAAAGTATAACTCAGTAAGTTTTGGGCATATAAAAATAAATTTTTACTGCTTTACTTGTTTGAACATGGAGGAACATTTTCTAAATGAAACTTATGATAGAACCCAGACATTGTATAAAATTTGGAATTTTCTAATCATTTAAAAATTAATTATTTTAATATAAATTGTTTTGGTACTACTTGGTTGTTGACCAAAAAACTATCGCCAAACTATAAGATTAAATACCAATAATGGATGATCACGAAAGTCACATTCAATGACATTAAATACGATATATGTGTCTAAAACATTATTAAGTGATTTTTATTTTTACTTTTTATTTGTATTTTTATAAATATTCTACTAATTATTTGTTTTATCGTTATTTAAACTGAAAATTATGTCGATATGCATATTTTGGCTATTAGTTTGGCAATTTGTATAATGTGGCAAAATCAGTCGACAGGTAACAAAGTAGTACCATCGTTTTTTATATAATGCAAAAGATTTTTGTAATTGGAACTACACCTCTAAATCTAATGGCATTTAGCTGTGGGTAAGTAATAATAAGAGATACCTTGTATAACAATGGACACAATTTTAAAAGCCCAATTGTTAAAAAAAAAAAAAAAAAAAAAGAAATTTGACAAAGTCTTCATTGCAGCAGTCTTCATCAAAGCATATTTAAAATAAGTCCCATAAGAATACGAAAATATTAGTTATACACTTTTAATCACATTCAATTCATCAAAACAAATTTCTTACGTACAAATATGTTTTTCAAATTAATTACAATTATATTAAAACTAATAAACTGGGAAGTAGCAGCACAGACAATCACGTACCTAAGTTCATGGATGAAATTCTAGAATTAATTAAATCTTGATTCTTATATTAAAACGCAATCTGTCTGCCAAGTCATATTCTGAAAACAGATTTTAAAAGTTGACTTGTAGAGTTTAACACTGTGTTTTCCTGCTCCCAGTCCGCCATGTTTTCGTACCTTTAATTGCAAAAGGAAAAAAAATTGTAAACTTATGAGTCAATCGCTGAAATTAGGTTTTCAGGTGTTTTCCACCAAGACATGACTTGTCAGACTGATTACATTTTAATATGCGAATTGAGGTTGAACTAATCCTAGAATTTTATCCATGAGCATGATGAGGTGACTGACTGTGCAACCACTTTCTGGTCTATAAGTGTCTTTACAAATTTCACAATGCTATTATTCTCCCCACCACAGTAAAATTAAACAAGTTGGAAATTACACATGAAGCGTAGCAAATGAGGTGCGTTCAAACGATAACGAAGTTTTAAAAATATTCAGATCGTGCTGTTATAGTAGACAGTATTTCGGATGCAGTATAGTGGTCGAAATAATCTTTTTTGTATTCCTGTAAATAACTTTTACTGCACCTCAGCAACGTATATTATATTCATAAAATGTGAAGTAGTTTAATATAATTAAAACATATTCCCCAAACAATGTTTCCAGATATAGCATCATGTAGTGGAATACTTTTGTGTGGCCCTGTAATTTAATAATAATAAATATTCTTTGCATCACAGATTGTACAGAATGTATATTTTAGTAAATACTTCATAGGTTCGTGCCAATTTTATTATGTTCGAATGAGTGTAACACTATTAAAATGTATTTGAAACTTTTTTCCTCATTGACCGTAATGTACCGGAATATTTTTGATTATCCCTGTAATTGATCTATGCATACGATTTTCATAAAATTTGAAATGACTTGACAAAATTATGTAATAATTATACATTTTAAATTTCAAACAATTAAAATGCATTTGAAATTTTTTTCCCCATTGACTCTTATGTAACGGAATTCTTTTGATTTTCCCTGTAATTGATCAATGCATCAGATATTCATAAAATTTGAAATGACTCAACAAAGTTATGTAATAATTATATGTTTTAAATTTCAAACAATTTGGTTGGGTAGTTTTTGTGTTGTTATATGCAGACAGACGGACTGAACGACAACTATAGGTGCTACGTATTTACATAATTAAGAACACACCTAAAAACGAAAACAAAAAAAGTTTTTCATCTTTCATTTTTTAAAACAGAAATAATGACAAATTAAAAGAATAAGAAAGAAAAGAAATTAATGTTAATAATAAATTAAAATAAAAAATCCCTATTCCCCTCACTAGAAAAAAATCTAGCAACAGAAACCTTCTTCCCAAAATTTGAAATCAAAGAAACTACCATTTGCCTAGCATAGTGCCGAAACTAGTCTTTTTTGCACCTAGGGCAAGCATGAATTCTGGCATCCCTCCTTCCCCATCAGCTATGCCAATTACATTTACAAAGTTAATGTAATTGTAACTTAATTTTATTAAGTTTCAAATAGCTGACATTTAAAAAACACAATCATAAAATATGTTGTATACTGAACTATGTAATATCAGCTTTATCAAATATGGATTCGTTAAAACCCTGAAAACAAAATCGAAAAACATTCTGCTTTACCTAGGATCCTTATAATATTATACAATATTTAGATTTTTCAATGCTATGACATATTACAGGCAGTACAGTCAAAAATCGAAAATCTGCAATTTTCTATAATTTGCGATACTTTACGAATGTAAACAATGAAATAAACAGTTAAGAAAATTCACAAATTTGTGACCCAAAAATGATTTTTAAAACAAATAATAAAAAAATTGAAAAAAATCATTATGAAACATTTATTTTTTGTTAATATAATTAATTCTTTTATTTTATTAATAGTAAAAAAAGGATTACAGCGTTATGAAACATATGTAATTATTTTTATTTAAATGCACTTATATATAATTTTTTTAATAAAATAACTTTAAAAAGATATTTTTTCAGATAGTACATTAAATTAACTATTAGATTTCCTATTTATCTTTTCGTAATGTACTGATTAAAGGATTAAAAAGCTGTTTAGGAATAATAAAATGACATATAATCCATAATACTCTATAATCTGCACAACCTTTGGCCGCAGCGTGTGCGGATTATAAGACTTCAACTGTATTATTTCTACAATATCAAGCTAAACATAACATGAGAAAAATTCACAAACAAAACTTTCAATTGGTACCTTGCCTGTGTCACATGCCCATACATCTCCCCCTCTCTCTAGTTTCGGCCCTGGCTAAATGAATGCTGTCGAAATTAAAGTGAAAGAATCAAAATTAAAACACTTATTTTACTTATTACAACATAAATTAAAAAATTTTAAATGAAACTTATGATAGAACCCAAACATTGTATAAAATTCGAAATTTTCTAACCATTTAAAAATGAATTATTTTAATATAAATTGATTTTTATATGGTGCAGACAAAATGTAAAAGATTTTTGTAATTAGAACTACATTTTAAAAACTATTGGTTATTAGCTATGGGTAAACAAATGCCCCTTTGAACTACAGAAACCATTCTCTATTCATATTCATTGCTTGATTGAACCATTCTTATCTTCCTTTCCATTACAAAAAGACACAAGAACCCTTTTTCCTATTTCATTGCAAAATATTCTATCCACTTAAATCATACCATAATACTGTATTTATCTACACAACAAATTGTAGTTATTTTAAGTTTTAGCTGCAATCTGTGATTTTATAACTCTGAAGAGCGAGACGATCTTTTGTTTTATACCGATTCTTGGAATAATTTAACTGTCAAATTATAAATGAGAACAGAAACCTTAACAGACGGCCAAAAATGAAAAGATAAAATATGTTTCTCCCAGCTATTGAATGGCCGGTCTTTTTAATGAAATTGAAGTGTGATTAGTTTATTTAGAAATTACTTTCCCAGCTATTAAACTTTGTTTTTCTTTCATCTGCCTATTCTTTGTGTAGTCGTTGGAGTCTTACAAAGACATGAAAAGCAGATTTTAATTTCTTAGTCCTTTGGCCATCAACTTTGGCTCATTGTAACAAGAGATTATACGTGTTTAAAATATGATTTTTTTGAAGTTCTTTTTTCTATTAATACAGAAAACCAATTTTAGAAAATTCATTTTTATCACGATTTTAATGTATAATTCTAAAACACAATTGCTTCAATTTTTTCTTAATACTTTGCTGGGATACTGCCTGTATAATTATAACCTCAGAAAATGATTACCCTTTCCATATACTAGTTATTTGTGCATTTAAAAACTTCCTAGCAAAACTAAAAGGAACATTATTCTTCCTAAGATGCAACCATTAAAAAAAAAAAAAAAAAAAAAAAAAAAAAAAAAAAAAAAAAAAAAAAAAATTGCATTATATTTTTATTCTAATCCCTACCTGACAAATAGGCAGTACATGGTTATCATTTTCCCCCCCAATTTATTAAAAATTTGCCTTTTATTTAAAAATATTTCCTTTGCTGTATAGCTAAACTTTATGAAGTTGTTTTAACCCACAGAAGAAAACATAAAATTTTATATTTAACAAAGCAAAAAAAAAGTTTTAAACTAACTTTTTTCCTGCAATAACTCAAAGCAAAGAAATTTTTTGTGTACAATTCCTTTAAAAATGTCTTATTTATAAAAGGAAAAAAAAGCGTTAATCAACACTTATGTATTACCTGGGTCAGGAGATAGTTTGCCAAAAATTTACTGCCAATCACATTCAAAATAGTAATTTAACATTATTAAATATACATAAAATCATTAAACACAGCAAATAATAAAAAATGGTACTACTGATTATCCCACTGACCAATTTTGCCAAATTTTACAAATTAATGTAATTTTATTTTAAATAATGAAAGAACAAATAACTTCTGTGTTAATGAAAATATGAAATGTTGAATCAAAAACTACTTGATAACATTACATACACATGTAATGTCAAATAAATATGACATTTAAGATCATCTATTATTGGCATTTAATCTTATAGTTTGGCGATAGTTTTAAGGTCGATGGATTAATCCAGCAGTATCTAAACATTAAATAAAATACAATAAATAAATATAATAAATTAAAAAAATACAGAAAAAGAATTACGAACTTTCCTCCCATTAACTATGACAAATAAATAGACTATATTACATATTATTATCATTATGTTGCAGCTCTTATAGCTATGCAATGCTATAAAACTGAAAAAACTAAGGTATTTTATGCAGTACATTTGATGTCATGCTTGGTACAATTGCATTTCCCTTGAGTCTGATAATACGCAGTTAATACTGTCAGAGTTACTGTCATTTGAATAAATTGTATTATTTAAAGATTTTTTTACATTAGCTCTGTTCTGATGAATAAATATTTATGATGGTAAAATATATTTCAAAATTCTTTGATTTTAAAATTTCTTTTAGAATACAAAAGAAAAAAAAATATGTTCACAACCATAAAATTTAAATTTTATCATCTAAAAAAGTTTTACATTTAAAAGCCAGAACATAATTTTTATAGAATAGAGTTAAAACAAAAACTTGTTTATCAAAAGGAAAGAATCTGTTTTAATTATTATGTAAAAATTAAACATTTAGATAAAAAAATATTAAAGTATTCGGCATAATAGTTACTGTTCGTGTTATTGGGTGCAGAATACCTTAAATGACATCACAAATGAAAGCTGCGACACATAAAATTTTGTGTCATCATGCTATAAAATGGCTAGTTGTAGAAATTTCAGTAGAATTTAAAAATATATATAAAATGAAAGTTACCATTAATTTATTTTAGTAAAATGGGTGGGTCAGAAAACAATTCAAAAATTAGTTGTTGTTACAATCACAGTACACTAATTTCATTTATGTTATAAGCAAAGTAAAGCAACGCCTGCAGACCTCATTTCTTATCTTCTGAGAGTGACGCTAACATAAAGAATGAATCCCAATATATAAGTTCATTCATGAATAATGAATCAATCAATAGATCTAAACAAACAAATCATTTATTTATAAAACTTTTTGAATAACTCATTTGATTTTGAATAACTCAGGAAAATGTAGCCCATTTTAAAATGAATAAATCCTATTCAATGAATCGTGATGTATACAACCATGATTCATTCTTGCGCTAGTTCCCAAGAGTTATTTAAAATCAGATTTATGGAATGATTCATTATTAATGTATTACTTCGTTCTTCGTTGGCGTCAGTAATTTTGTAATGAGTGTACTCTGTAACAATCGCTAATTTTTGAAATCAGTTTACTGATCCATCTTCTTTACTAAAATAAATAAATGATCAAATATTTTTTAATTATTCTTCTATTAAAAATTTTAAAACTTGTGATTTGTTAATATGTAAATACAAGTCGTGCAGTGTCGGAACTTTAATTTTTGCTAACATTTATAGTCATTAAAAATATTCGTCGCCCAGGTAAACCGAATGTTTGGTTAATCGAATGTCAACTACCAAAACATACCTACACTAGAAGTACATTTTTCTAAAAAAACTACACATTTAGTTATTACTTAAGAAAATCTTTTAAATTAATATATTAATTTTATTTCATGTTTGTGAACATATTTTTCTTATATTCTAAAATAAGTATTTTAAAATCAAAGAGAAATTTTGTGGAATTGGATTTGAAAGATAAAATTTTCTGTCATACACTGCGTATTTGTCAGAGAAACATTAAAACAATAAATAATGCAATTAATTGAAATGATGGTAACTCACCAAGTATAATAGAGTCCTTACATATTATCCAGTCCATGTCAAGTAGAATTGTGCCAAGCAGGACTCCATTTGTACTAATTTATGACATCTAGGGCAGGGTTCTCGCTCACCATTGCGCCAAATTGCAACAATCTATTTGGTGAGTTAAAAAACAAGTAGATTTACCAAACTGCGAGAGGTCAATTTCCGTTCTTTTCTTGTGTGTGTATTTGTGCCTATAGAGTGGAGATTCTTATCCACATTCCTGAACAACTAAATGTTGCTTTACATTGGTCTATTATAGAGATAGTGACACAACACCAATTCTGTTTAGCAACAGCTAATGAAATATGATGATTGAATTGAAATGACTATGTAATATATATTTATCTATTGTCAGTTAATCACTATCTGTGCAATAGGGTCGTACTTGTAAAAACAAACAAAATTACTCCCATCAAGTGCCAAACAGAGAAATGTTTTTGTAATGCATTGCTGAAATTAGTCAGTTACCATATTATTTATTATGTATGGAAAGTAATCATTGGTTGATCAAATTTTTTCTATTGAGTCGAAATATCTTTTCAATTTTTAGCATATATTTTTACAACTGGTAAATCAATGATAGTTGTTTTTAATTTTTATTTAGACTGCTAAAAGAATGTCTGAAACATTTATACATTTAGAACTAGGAGACATTTAGAATGTTTTATTTTAGAACATTTGGAAAACAGGGATACAATAAGGGGTTGAAGATACATTTTTCAGTATTTCGCATCAAATCTATTTTGCTTTTCATTTGGCAACTGTTTTTTATTTCTTATTTTCCAAATCGGTAAGGTTGCTCAAAAGCCAGCAAGAACCCTGATCTAGGGTAGCACAGGGTAAATGTTGGTCACTCTCATCCTGGGGGTAATTATGGGTTACCTAGATTTTATCACTATGGAATCTATTAAGATAAATTCTAGAATTATAGATAGCCTTTAAAATTAGTTTTTATGGATAATTTTCTGATGCATAAAAAAGTTTCATTTTTATTTTGTTGTATAATGTATTAAGTTGAGATGCTTTTGTAACATGATACAAAATCATCATTCAAACACTTTTTATTAAGATCCACTTAAGATTATTATAAGAC
The DNA here is from genome assembly GCA_964019185.1 of Maratus speculifer. Classification (NCBI taxonomy): domain Eukaryota; kingdom Metazoa; phylum Arthropoda; class Arachnida; order Araneae; family Salticidae; genus Maratus; species Maratus speculifer. Next base: position 36,881,698 of record CAXHSM010001376.1, read on the forward strand.
ATTTATACTTTTTATTAAGATCCATGCCACATTAACATAGGTGTTTAGATTTTTTTGTGGTACTTCTTGGTTACCCTGTCAACTAATTTCGCCATATTACACAAATTTCCAAACTGTTCACCAAATTAAGTAATTTTTATTTTAAATAACAGAAGATCATATTAATTAGTAAAACATAATCAAAAATAGAAATAAAAAGTTTAAATAAAAAATATTTGATGACATAAAAAGCACTTGTATGGTAGTTAATGTCAAGTGAATGTGACTTTTACAATCATCCATTATTGACATGTACTCTTATAGTTTATTGATGGTTTTTTGGTAGACAGGATAACCAAGCAGTATCTATCTTTTTTGCTTATTTTAAATATGTATGTTATAAAGTTTTAAAATGCATGCACTTTTTAATCCTATTTGTTTTCAAATAAACTCTAATGCAGTTATTTCCCAAATATTTTGTGTAATTATGGCTTACTGGAACTTTGCTGGATAAGCATGTTTTGCATGTTTTTTCCATTTTTTATGGTAGATTTGTAATTTTAGACATACAATACAATTATTAATTTGTGATTTAAGGGTTTTCCAAAGCGAAAGTTTTTATTTAAAAAATAAATTCACAGTATTGTAAACCCAAATTAACTTTTGAAATAGACCAGATAAAATATTTTAAATTTTAATTGTTATCTGTTAGCATGTGGTGAAACAGAAATACTGGATTTATATCTTTATAGTATGGAGCATTTAATTAGATTGAAAATGTTTAGAAAATAAAAAACCAAAAAAGTTATTTGAACGATGTCTTGTTATTTGAATGAACAAAGAAGTAAAGTATTGTAAACCAAAATTATTGTCTCAGCTACTGAATAAAATATTTTAAACATGCTGTTCTCTCTAACTTTAAACATCTTAGGCTATGTAGGATAATTATAATTCTTTAAATATTAATTCAACTATAGGAAAAGGAAATACTGATGACATATTGATAAACAATGTGTGTCGTATAATAGATTGCATAAATGCTACACTTGAACACAGACAATTCTAAAAATTGACATTAGGTAATTAACTGTGACTTTTCCCCCTTCAGTAAGCATTAGACTTGTTTAGAGAATATTATTTATAATATATTATTGTTTTAAAATACAGTAGACTCATTTAAATCCAGATAGCTTGTGATCAGAGATTGTGAAGATTTTAGAAATTTGTGGATTTCTGGTCTCTAATTTGTTTGTATTTCTTAGTACCACTTACTTGATTATCTCTTTGAACAAAAAACTATTATCAAACTGTAAGATTAAATGCCACATTCATTTGACATTAGTTTGTTACATCATGAAATGATTTTTATTTGAGTTTTTCTTTTGTACTTTTATTCATGTTTTAGAATTTCATTTATTTTTCCATTATTTAAAATAAAATTATGTCATATTATGTAATTTGATGATTTGTATATTTCAGTGAAATTTGTTGAAAGAAGTATCCCTATTTTAAACAGTCAATTTGAATGTAATAACTCACTTGAAATTATAAAAAATGCTTATAATAAAGTAAAATAATTCAGTAAAATTAAAAAAAATTGATCTATTAAATTTTATAAAAATTATTTTTTTCTAATTTTTAAATATTAAGATCAAGTGAATAATTAAAAATGCACAACAATTACGAGATAAGTGTTTCTTGAATTATTAAATCAAATTTGCGTCATAAAGGTACACAAATAATTTATTAAAAAATTTTAAAATATGTAACTAAGTTTTATTTCATGTTTAGCCATACTTTATCCAAAAACTATTAAAATATTATTAAATAAATCTGTTTGTGTATGGTAGAAAGATTGTAATTACCACTGACATCTGTTCTATTTGAATTTTTTCAACTATTTTTTATTTGAATTAGAAATGAATTTGCATTTCCTTCATATTTCAAGAAAACCTATGTTATCGAGCACAAGAAAATTCCTTTATGTTATGGAAGAGTAGTAATCGAGGAATCTGATGATCCATGTCTGTCAGAAGCGAAGGGGTGCATAAGCCAAAAATTGATACCACTAGTGGTTGACCTGTAGGTTTAGAATTGTGTTTTGCTGTAAAATCAAAAGTAGGAAAACTGCATGCAGGAAAACACAGTGCTAAGTCTACGAGTCAACCACTAGTGGTGTCAGTTTTTGGCTTATGCACAACTTCACTTCCGGCAGACATGAATCATTAGATTCCTCTATGACTACTCTTCCATAACATAAAGGATTTTTTATTGTGCTCGATGACATTGGGTTTTTGGGGTTTGCTCTTGGACTATAAACTTTTAAAAGAAAGCTTTGCTTCTTTTTTTCTTTTGTTATATAATCGTATACAGAGAAAATAATTTTCTTTTAAAATACATAAATGAAAAAAGTGATTATTATTGAATATTTTGTATGAAAATGTAATTTATTTTGGTAAAACAATTGTGAGAAATCAATTTTTCTGATTTTTTCTAAAAAATTGGAAAGAAAAAACACCATTTTTCTACAACTTTGATTTTTTTCAGAAAATGTACATCTGTAAGTGGAAGAAGTTTGACACAAATGTATCCAGGGCTCGAGATGAAAAAATTGATAAACTTGTAAGTGATTTCAAAGTTATTGTTGACTAGAAACTTTTTTGAATAACAGAAACCATACGAAAACAATTTAACTTGCTTGATGTGCCAATACCCAAACTCTATTCTATCTGGTATATCTTAATGTTTAAAAAAATAATACAATTCAAATAATAATAGTAATGTTAATGCTTTAATATTGTTAATTCAGTGTTTAAATATCATAAGTTTAATATTAAATAAACTTTAATTTTCATCTTAAATTTCTATTTCACTCCATTCATCTGAATAGAAACGATTTAATGTCGACTGTGAAATTTATTAAAATCAGCAATTTTTCATGATTTTACTGAGCATTAACCGAGAGCAAGCACAATATGTTAAAAATATAAAATTGTAATAGTATGTTTTAAGAATTTCACAAACCAGAACATTGTTCCAGTTTCCTCCGTTACATTTTGAGCCCTGTATTTATCAGTATCAACACTCATCTATATAAGAATATCTAAGAAAGTTTCAATCAGCTGTTTTCCACGAATCACACCTGCCTGGTTGATCTCCAATTGCAACCATAATCTTCTCTGCTATCAATCACAACTGCCATTTAACCATTGTTTGCCCTCCAGTAATTTCTTTGTAATGTCATACGAAACTGTCCTGTATGATAATTTAATGCATGAATTTTGTACTTTTTAAGGATATCAAAATTGTCAAATCTGATATTTAATTGTCCCATATTAAACTTTAGTGCAGTTTATAAAAAGATGTCTTATTTATTATTTTTCTTTCTATTTCTAGATTCAATGGAGATAAAACTGTTTTTGCATAAGCTATACATAAGCTTACATGTTGCTTTCATTCCCATCAATGAAAACAGCAAATATCTCTTCAATCTGGTACTTTGAAGAAGTTCCTATTATCATCCTAAATTAAGTTTATTCATTTAAGGCAATGTCGTCGATTACACAGGAAAATTCTTCCTTCAGTGAAAAGCACTTTGTTCCTCAAATTGGGGATAAAGAAAAACATTCCTCCAATGATAAACGAGAAAAAGTTTTTATTTGTGAAATATGTTCCAAAGGATTTTCTAAGAATAGTAATCTAAAAAATCATCTCTTGACACATACAGGTGAAAAACCTTTTATTTGTGAAATATGTTTCAAAGGATTTTCTCAGAATAGTCATCTAAGAACCCATCTCTTAATGCATACAGGAGAAAGACCTTTTATTTGCGAAATATGTTCCAAAGGTTTTTCCCAGCATAGTAGTCTAAAAACCCATCTCTTGATGCATTCAGAGAAAAAACCTTTTACTTGTGAAGTATGTTCCAAAGGATTTTCTAAGAATAGTAATCTAAAAAATCATCTATTGACACATACAGGTGAAAAACCTTTTATTTGTGAAATATGTTCCAAAGGTTTTTTCTCAGAATAGCAATCTAAAAACCCATTTTATGAGTCATACAGGAGAAAAACCTTTTGTTTGTGAAATGTGTTCCAAAGAGTTTTCTGATAGTGGTCACCTGAGAAAGCATCTCTTGACTCATACAGGAGAAAAACCTTTTATTTGTGAAATATGTTTCAAAGGATTTTCTCAGAATGGTCATCTAAGAACCCATCTCTTAATGCATACAGGAGAAAGGCCTTTTATTTGCGAAATATGTTCCAAAGGTTTTTCCCAGCATACTAATCTAAAAACCCATCTCTTGATGCATGCAGGGAAAAAACCTTTTACTTGTGAAGTATGTTCCAAAAGATTTTCTCAGAACAGTGATCTAAAAAAGCATCTCTTGATTCATACAGGTGAAAAGCCTTTTGTTTGTGAAATATGTTCCAAAGGATTTTCTCGAAATGGTAATCTAAGAAGGCATCTCTTGACACATACTTGATAAAATTCTTATGTTCTGAAATGTATTTCAAAGAATTTTATAGACATTGTCAACTAGAAAGACACCTCGTGATTGATACAGGAGAAAATCGTTTGTTTGTACAATATGTTTTCCAAAAGATTAGCTGATAATCATTTATTAAAAAAAAATTTTCTCATACTAAATAGATACCTCTTAAAAATCTGTTGTATTTTTTTCTTTTGTTAAAATTGAGTATGAACCTTGTGTGTGTTGTATTTACTATTATTACATCTCTTCTATTTTAGCATTTAGTAATAAAATAAAAATGTGTAAAACTTTTCCATAGTTGTCATTTTGATAAGAAGCAAAAAACTCCAGACCTGTTCATTAATTTTCAGTAAAACCTTTTGATGGTTTTAACTTTTGTTATTTTCTATCATAAAAATACCAGGTTATCCCATAGACCAATTTTGTCAAATTATATAATTTGGCAAAATTGGTCGATCGGCAAACTGTTTAGCAGATTACACAAATTAACATATTTTTTTTAATCTTAATAACTGTAGAAAAAATATATTAATAAAATATTTATAAAAGTACAAATAAAAAATTGATTTAAATATCACTTGCTGACGCAACAAATAGCGCAGTTTCGTATGACGTCACAAATGAACCGTTGAAAGTCAAACATACCCTAATCTTAATCTGTCCTGAAAAGGATAAATTGTACCTCAATATGTCGCCCGATTGGAAAAGCTTTGTTCAAGTACGACTTTTAAAAACAGATGAGAAATATGCTAAAAATATTTTTTATGGAAAAAAATCTTATTGGCCATTTTTTTTTTCTTAAAAAACATTCAAAAAATTTAGATGAAGCATGTCTCATTATCATGTATTATTTGAACCAGCATGAGCTTGGTATTTTTTCTCAAATTATATGAATAATTAATTGAATATTGATTCATCATCTTTAGTAAATTCATACATAATAGTTTAATAAGCTAACTAGACATGAATTTTGTTTTCAAAATGGATTAAGAAAAAAAAAAAGTTTTTTATCTTTAAAAATTTTTTAATACCTGTATTAACAACTTTATATCCGCATATTTACCAATTATATCAGGTATTATCGTAAGTTCAAAATGGCGGAGTTTTCTACGTCCAACTACTAAACAATTCAAAATTCTTTTTCAAAAAATGGTATATAAACATATTGTTACGAATTTTGTAAATAGTTAGTGTTTGTACTGTAAAATAATGTAAATAATCTTATTAAGCTCCATTCCTTTACTAATATTAATTTTTGTTACATTGTATCTGTTATCAAGCAAACTTGTCTATTATTTTCAGTGAATGTCTATGGCAGCTTGGCGAAATAATAAAGATATCGCCAAGTTGGCGTCACTTTTGACGACTAATTTTGGTCGCCAAATTTGGCGATATATCGCCAAGTTGGCGACAAACTTGGCGATTGTTGGCGATGGTAACCCTTTCCTCTCTATGGTAACCCCCCTTAGATATACTGATACATTGTTTGTTGTTCCGTGGATTTTTCGAGATGGTTCTAGAAATTTCCCGCACATGCTGCGAGCCTATATAAGAAGAGAAGCGATGCGAGCTGTTGTTATTCATTTACCAGTCAGTCATTGAGTGAACAAGGCATTTGTTAAGCAAGTTTGCTTGAGTTTCATTTATGTTGTTTTGAATGTTATTAAGTGTTGAGACGTTGTATAAAGAGTCTCTGGGATCTAAAGCTGTACTTTTACGATAGGTTTGAGCAGTTATTTTAGAATATCTAGTAACATTTGTGAGTTTTGAAGACTCTGTTGTTCTGAAGATCTGTAAATAAATTATTTTCTACTTTTCTAACAAACAAGAGTTTGAAGTTGTCTAACCATAAGATCAAAAGAACCCCATATACTCTGTAACATTTGGTGTCAGGAGTCGGGATCTTATGGCGAAAGCAAGAACAATGGATGGACAACTGAAAGAACTGTTAGATGCTATCAATGGCATAAAGACAGAAATGAATAAAGGCCAAGAAGAATTGGCTGAAAAAATAAATAAAGGCCAAGAAGAGTTGGCGGATAAAATGAATAAATGCCAAGAAGAAGTGATCGAAAAGATTAATATAGGCCAAGAAGAGTAGGCGGAAAAGATGAATAAAGGCCAAGAAGAGTTGGCGGATAAAATGAATAAAAACGAAGAAAGAATGAAAGAGTTGACAAATAAAATTGACAAAGGCCAAGAAGAGTTATCGAATAAAATCGACAAAGTCCAAGAAGATGTGACTGAAGAAATGAAAAGAAGCCAAGAGAGAATGGAAGAATTAAAGGAGGAAGTTAATAAAAGCCAAGAAGAAATGAAGAAAACTTTGGAAGAAAAGTTCTCATCGGTAGAGAGAAGAATAGATTCGGTAGAAGAGAAAATTCAGAATGAAGTTAGTAATGTTGAAGAGAAAATGGAAAGAAAAATAGAGGAAGTAGAAGAGAAAATTCAGAATGAAGTTAGTAATATTGAAGAGAAAATAGTTGAAGTAGATAAAAAGCTAAATAAAAAAGTACAAGATCTTGAGAAGAAGCTTTCAGCGTCCAGTGGTAATTATGAAGAATTTAGAAATCCGCCTGCTTCTCCCGCGCACATCAAGCTGCCGACATACGACGGAAAGAGTTCCTGGCAAGTTTACAAGACCCAATTCACCATTGTAGCCGAAGCGAACAAATGGAGTGACGAGGTGAAAGCTTGTCAACTGGCAGCATCTTTAAGAGAAGCCGCCGACGTGCTGCAAACATTGCCCGATATGACGCAACTCAATTTTGAGACTCTAAGTTGTGCACTTGAAATGAGATTCGGCGAAAAATTCTTCAAGGATTATACGAGAATACAAATGAAGAGCCGCCATCAAAAATCGAGTGAAACCCTTCAAGAGTTTGCCTCGGAAATTCAACGGCTTGCAGATTTAGCATTCATTGACTGTCCAACAAATGTACGGGAAATGCTCTCACTGCAATATTTTGTAGACGGAATAAAAGATCAAAAAGTGCAGAGAGCGGTATGAATGGCAGATGTACAGGATTTAAAGGCTGCATTACTATATGCCTTAAAGTTGGAAGCAGCTACACAAGCCAGCCGAAGAGATCGTCATTCAGTCCGAGGGGCAACGGTGAGCAAAAGCTCAGACAATGAAATCGACATCTTGAAAGAAATTAGGAAAATAAATCAAGAGCTTGAAGCTTTGAAATACGGAAGAACAAGCTCAAGAAGACAGAATCTCACGTGCTGGGGATGCGGTGATACAGGACATCTCCGAAGAAATTGGCCCAAAATCCACGAACGTGAGATAAATTCAAACAGTCAGCAGGGAAACTAAATTTTGGCCATCTCGCGGGGCGGAGGTTGCCAGAGAAGATCCCCACCTGAAGATCCTCCAGATATCAAAAATGAGTGGCGGTGATAATGAATTATATGTGATAGGCTTTATTAACGGAATTCAATGCCGTATGATTGTCGATACAGGAGCCAATGTGACAATAATAAGAGAAGATTTGGCTCGAAAATTGAAATCTAAACTCATCTGGACTCCACCCTGCGTTACCCTGCAAACTGTGACGGGCGACAAGATAGTCATGTATGGAAAGACCAATTTAACCATCAACTTTGGAGGAAAGAAATATTATCATACGGCATATGTGGCTGACATAACAGATCCTTGCTTAATCGGGCTAGATTTTCTGAAGAAGTTTGGCTTCAAACTTGATTTCAAAAATAACAAAATGCTCTCAAAATTTGAAGAAATAAGTCTTTTTGGATTAAATAACGAAATTGAATGTAAACAAGCAGTAATAGCCAAAGAAGACATCAATCTAGTTCCAAGAACAGAATTTTTAGTTCCAGCTGTAATTAAAAATGAAACTAATTACCGATTTGGCCATATAGATTATCCAGAAGACAATAGTACACAAGTAGGAGTATTGGTGGCTTCTTCTGTGGTAGACCTCTCGAAAAAGACCATTCCAGTCAGAATTGCTAACATCAGTGATAAGACGAGGACTATCAAAAAAGGAGAGGTGATAGCATCATGTGCTCCTGTGACGTGCATAAGTCAAAATTCCAATCACCCCCAGAAATCTTCAGATAATTTAGTCAAGGATTTGCTACAAAATACAGACTTAGATCCAAATCAAAGGGATGCTGCGGAAAGTTTAATTAGAGAATTCCAAAGTTTATTTTCCCAAACATCTGAAGACTTTGGACGAACTAAAATGGCACAACACCGAATTGACACGGGAGATCACTCTCCTATTAAACAGCACCCTAGACGATTACCTTTTGCCAAGCAAGAAGAGGTGCAGAATTTAATTAAGGATATTGAAGAAAATGACGTCATCGAACCATCGACAAGTCCATGGGCATCTCCCATTGTATTAGTAAGAAAGAAGGATGGTTCTACAAGATTTTGTGTAGACTACCGCCGACTGAATGACGTCACCAAAAAGGATAGTTACCCTCTGCCAAGGATTGACGACACACTTGCGGGCAACACTTGGTTCTCGACTTTAGACCTGAAGAGTGGTTACTTGGAAATAGAGATCCATCCCGACGACCGCGAGAAGACTGCCTTCACAACGGGACAAGGATTATGGCAATTCAAGGTAATGCCTTTTGGTCTATGTAATGCACCTGCAACTTTTGAACGCCTTATGGACTCAGGGGGCTGTCATATGAAGCATGTCTTGTTTATTTAGATGATATCATAATCATAGGAAAATCTTTTGATGAACATCTGAACAACCTCAGGCGGGTGCTACAAAAATTAAAGGAAGCTAATTTGAAGTTAAGCCCTTCGAAGTGCAGTTTGTTTTTAAATGAAGTCGCCTACCTTGGACACATCATTTCAGCGGAAGGAGTTAGGACTGATCCAGGGAAGATATCGGCTGTGAAAAATTGGAATTGTCCAGCAGATGTTCACCAGCTTCGGAGCTTTCTCGGATTATGCACCTATTGCAGAAAATTTGTCAAAGGCTTCTCGATGATTGCAAGACCACTTCATAAATTAACAGAAGCCAATCAAAAATTTATGTGGACACAGGAATGTGACGCTGCTTTCGAAAAGCTTAAGGAGGCCTTAACATCCACTCCAATTCTGTCATATCCTCAAATCGATAAACAGTTTATACTTGATACGGATGCAAGTAACGAAAGCATTGGCGCTGTACTGTCCCAGGAAATCGACGGCCAGGAGCGTGTTATCGCCTATCAAAGTGCTTATCAAAGGCAGAGCGAAACTACTGCTTAACAAGAAAAGAGCTTCTTGCTGTAGTGAAAGCCATAGACCATTTTCATCACTATCTTTACGGTCGAAAATTCCTGATCCGAACTGATCATGCTTCTCTAACTTGGCTATTGAATTTTAAGAACCCTGAAGGCCAGATATCCAGGTGGATACAAAAGCTTCAAGAGTACGATATGGAGATACGCCATCGAAAAGGCTCATCACATGGAAATGCAGATGCTCTCTCAAGAAGACTCTGCTCAGAGAATTGTAGATACTGCGACCGGGTTGAGAAGAAATTTAATGTCAAAGGTCCTGTAGTAAGACAAGTTACAACTGGGTCTACATCATCGCAAGATCCGTGGAGTGACGAGAGCCTGCGTAAAGATCAACTGGCTGATTTTGAAATTAAGCCAATTCTAGAGTTAAAAGAGGAAACAGGAAGTCCAGCTGGCAAGACATGGCCCATTACCATCCTACGACTAAACGTTATTGGGCTCTCTGGGATTCCCTACATTTGAAGAATGGTATTTTGTACCGAAAATGGGAGTCTGATGATGGAAAGACATGTAGATGGCAACTACTACTCCCTAAGTCGAGAATTTTTATGGTCCTTCAAGAACTTCATGGTAGTCCCACAGGAGGTCATTTTGGTGTAATTAAGACCCTTCAAAAGGTTCGAGAGCATTTTTACTGGAATAATGTTCTCAGCGACGTGGAGAAGTGGTGTCGAACTTGTGACACCTGTGTAGCACGTAAAGGTCCAAAGAGGCGCACCCGTGGACGATTGCAACGTTATAATGTAGGAGCTCCTTTCGAACGAATTGCTCTAGACATCCTGGGTCCTCTTCCTAGAACATCTGATGGCAACAAGTACATCCTCGTTGTCATGAATAACTTCACCAAGTGGCCTGAAGCCTACGCCATTCCTAATCAAGAGGTGGTAACCGTAGCAGACATACTGGTTCAACACTGGGTTTCCAGATACGGAGTTCCTCTTCAAATCCATTCTGATCAAGGAAGAAACTTTGATTCGGTTGTGTTTAAAGAAATGTGTGGACTACTCGGCATGGACAAAACTCGAACAACACCTCTACATCCTCAATCGGACGGCATGGTGGAGCGGTTCAATCGTACCATCCTAAATAGCCTCTCCCTCCTTGTGTCTAAAGATCAACAGGACTGGGACAAGAAATTGCTTCTTTTCCTGCTTGCCTACAAGAGTGCCAGTCATGACCCAGCTAGAAAAAGTTTGTAAAAAAAGTGTAAAAAAAAAAGTGCATAAAAAGTGAGCGTATTTGGCACCTCTGCTTATACACAAAAAGTACAAACTGAATTGTTGACAAAAAGTGTATACGTAAATTGTTCACTTTTTGTGCACAATCAGAGGTGCCAAATACGCTCACTTTTTGTGCACTTATTTTTTTATACTTTTTTTGTATACCTAAATTTTTCACTTTTTATGCACAATCAGAGGCGCCAAGTACGCTCACTTTTTGTGCACTTATTTTTTTATATTTTTTTTGTATACCTAAATTGTACACTTTTTATGCACAGAGGTGCCAAATACGCTCAGATTTTGTGCGCATTTTTTTGTACACTTCTTTGCATACTGAATAGCCCTAAATTGTATACATTATGTGAATAATCGGAAATGCCAAATACACTGATTTTGTGCACTTTTCCTTTTACACACCAAATAGTCTTACACTGTACACTTTTTATACATAATCAGAGGTGCAGAGAAAAAATATACACAGGTTTTTTTTTCTGCTAATTAATTAAAATCTGCGGAGATTAAACTTATATCTATAAAAATGCATATAAATTTTAGATTGTGAACAAAAGCATACATTAAGTAAATAAACCTGCAATGAAAATTGAAATATCATAAAAAATGCTCAGTCAAAAAATTATTTCAAATCTACAGGGGAAAAAAAATCGTTTGGCAGAAAATTTTGAAAATGACGTGACAATTGATTTTTCTTTAGTTATCGAATGATAATTCTGTGTGTGCTTGTTAAAATGCAAAACATAGCAAAAAAAAAAAAAAAAAGAAAGAAAAAAAATGCAAGTAAAAAATTTGTAAAGGATGATTCTATTTGTTTAACATTAGATTTTAAAAGTTGTCACATAACTAGTTGTAAGCTCATCAGGATAATTCCAAAAAATCCCCGCCAGAATCATCTAACAGCTGCAGGTAGATCTAGATTTCGAAGATACTAACTATTAATTTTATCAACAAAAACTAAATCAAGATTAGGCATAATCCTAGTTTAACAATTTTATCTGGTCATTTTCCTTTTTTTTTTTTTTTTTTTTTTTTTTTTTTTTTTTTTTTTTACAATAAAAGTTGGTTTTATTGAAATCATGTTAGCCCCCCCCCTCCCAACTCTATTATTACTGTAAAATCCTGATTGTAATCCCTTAATACTTTGAAGCAGTGTTCTCGCTGTTGCTCGCCAATGTGTCGAATTGCTATTAAATTCTTAATTTGGCGAGTAAACAAGCGATTAGGTTCGCCAAATTGCTAGTGCTCAATTTTTGCTTTTTCTTTTTTGTTTTTCATACATATGCATATACAGTAGACTCCCTCAAATCCGCAGAGCTTGGGACCAGGGGTTGTGCGAATTTTAGAATTTTGCAGATTTCTGGTCATTGCTTTGTTTACATTTTTTAAACAGTAATTTGAATGTAATTAATAGTGCATTCGCAACTATAATGAATGCTTACAATATAATAAAATATTAATATAGTAATGAACTAAAAATAATAAAAGTTTAGATAATTTTTTAAATGATTAAAGTTCTAATAGCAAAGGTCAAGTTAATAATCAATAGTGTATGATTAAATATTCATTATAAAGATTAATATTCTTCCAAAATTATTCAAGAAAACTTGCCTCATAAAAGTACATTACTAATTCACATAAAAATCATAAAATAAGGATTTTTTTTTCAAGTTTAGCCAAGCTTAATAACCAAAATATCTTGATAATGCATAATATATTTGGTAAGAACATTGTAATTACCAGTAATATCAGCAATATCTTAAATTTTTTCAAAAAAATAAAAAATTTCTTTATGAAAAAAACATGAAAATAGAGTATTAAGAAAATTATAAATTAAAAAATATATGAAATTGAAACAAAATTAAGAAAAAATCAAATTTTGTCCCAATATCTAAACTGAAATTTTCATTGTTTACATCCATAAAATATGTGCGAATTTTAGAGAGTTGCAGATTTCTGGTTTGTGGATTTCAGGAAGTCTACTGTATATATATATATATATATTTAATATATACATATTTTTTATATTTGTAGTGCATAGTTGAAATTAGATTAATAACAATCGCTGTCACAGTTTGAACTACACGGCGAATCCATTTTGCTAATACTTTTTTCATTTGGCGAATGTATTTTATTTTTAATTCGCCAAATTACTAATGTTGGTCAAATGTCAGCGAGAACACTGCTTTCAAGCAATTTTTATTTTCCACACTCACATATAAGCCCCCCTCCTACCACACACACACCTCTTTTGTGGTAAAAAAAATATTTAAAAATCTAAGTGTTAAACTGTGTGTTTAACACTTAGTATAACACTTTCATAACAAGTACTCACTGGAAACTTTTTAAAATTATTTATTGCTACCAGATAGTAATATCATATTTGCTCATAGGCCATAATAAAAACCGTTGAATGTAAACATACAATTATTTCATTTATTTTACCTATTACATGTATATTCATAGAAACTTATCAAAATATTTAATCTACATTCAGTGACTTAATGAGAACTTGAGCTAGTTCATACACAGGGTGCATAAAAGTGCTTATTTTTTAGTACTCCTATTTCTGAATTTTGCTTATACTGTTAAAGGAATGAAAACCCTGTGTAAAAATGAAAAACAACGGTATATACTGAATACAGCACTGAAGTGTAATAAATATTATTTTTAATGCATGTTGCTGATATTCAATTTCTGTTCTTGGAGATGCATACAATCCTCTCAAATATTAAACTTTTCTTTTAATGAAAAAAAAATCCCCAAAGGGACCTTTTTTTAAGAATGATCCATATGCATATATTTACAGTAGTACTCCGGTGATCCAAAAATTGACTTAACCAAAAGATCTTAAAATTCCAAGTCCTTTTTAAATGTAAAAAATTTTACTGTCAACACTATTTTTACCGATGTCAATTGACACCTTTCAACATATTTTGTTTTATGATTACTGTTTTATTTATAAGTTTTACACCAAAACAATTCCAAATCATTTTTAATACATTGAAATTTGTTTTAATTAGCTTTAAAAATTAGAAGCAAAAATCAGAACTTTGAAAGGTGCTTTTGGACACTAGTAGAAATAGTGTTAAAAAAAACAAAAACATGTTTTTTATTAAAAAAACAGAGTTAACTTACTTATTTGGTCCACTGCATAATTTTGAGCTCTTTATTATATATATATGTAAAATACTTCATTATTTTACATAATATGTTGCGATTTTCTTTTGATTTTCAACTTTGCATGGTATCAATGCTGATTTATCACGCCATCTTTTAAATAACAACACATTTGTTGTTGCATCTTCTTGTACTTCAATATCTCAAAGTGACACATTTTTTATCTCAGTAGCTTCACTGTGTGTAATCCTGTTCCACATCTACGACATAATCTGTAACACGTTACAACATTTTTATTACAGCACTGTACTAACTATCAAGCTTTTCACCATAAGCTTCTCAGTTATTAAAAAAAATCCTATGGAACCCCGGTTAATCGAAAATGCTTTGGTCCCATACTTTTAAGATAAGAACCATGGGTGCAAGTTTGAAATTTTGTCAAGACTGAAAATATTTTGAATTCCCCTTCTACTAACTGGGTCTGAGTGAACATCTACACACACACGTAGCTTGCATTTTTACCCACGACCCTATGATGAAGTCCCCCCCTCCCCCCCCCCCGATCTTTAGCCAAAATTTGGCATTTTTGTGCAATCTTTTGCCAAAATTTGCTACTTTTGACAAAAATCAGACTTTGTACAGCCTCAGGAAAAAAAAAGCTGAACTTTCAAGGACATTTGACAAAATTAGAACTTTTCTGTAATTTTTTAACAAAATTAGCCTTTTTTGCGAACTTCTTACAAAAATCGTACTTTTTTCCACTGTTTTTTCAATGACATTTGCATTTATCAATGATCCTTTAGAGATATTCGTAGTTTTTCTCACCCTTTTTTGACAAAATTCAGATATTTTCCACAATCTTTTGAGAAAATTTGCATATTTACTGCAATCCTTCGTCAAAACTCGTGTATTTTCCATGATCTTTCGTCAAAATTTTCATATTTTCTGCTACCTTTTGTCAAAATACACTTTTTTCTGTGATCTTTTGAAAAAACTCTCGTATTTTCTATGATCCTTCTAGAAAATTCTCATTTTCTGTGATCTTTCAACAAAATTGTGATTTTTCTTCGATCTTTCGATAAAATTCGCGATTTTCCTCCGATCTTTCGTCAAATTAGAGATTTTCTGCTCCTTTCTACAAAATACTTCTATTTACCTCAATCTTACAACAAATTACTCATATTTTTCGGCAAAATTTACATATTTTCTGTGATCTTTCGGAAAAATTCGGGTATTGTTCGTGATCTTGAGGAAAAATTTGGATATTTTCTGCGATCTTTTGGAAAAATTCACATATTTTCTGAAATTTTTCGGCAAAATTCGCATATTTCTCTTGATCTTTCGACAAACTCTACATATTTTCCTCAATTTTTTGACAAAATTAGAACACTTCTTCGATCTTTCAAGAAAATTAGAGTATTTTCCAGGATCTTTCCACAAAAAGTAGAGTATTTACCACGATCTTCGACAAAAAATAGAGTATTTTTCACGATTATCTTAGAAAATTAGAATATTTTCGTAATCCTTTAACAAAAGCCGCAACTTTTTACATAATCCTTTGACCGAAGTCGCGCTTTTTCCAAAATCCTATGATGGAAAGAGTTACCTCCCACTTTTTTTGGAGAAAATAGTTTTTTTCCAGGATCGTTTGAAAAATTTATAGGTTTTTTGCACAGTTGCATTGGTTTAGAGGTATAAAAAATTTGAGAATTTTCTTGATTGCCTTTGTAAAAATTGCGAATTTTCTTGATTGCCTTTGTAAAAATCGATAATTTTGTCGACCAGACTCGAAAAATCAAATTTCATTGATTGGCTTCGTAAAAATCACGTATTTTGTCGATCCAATTCGTAAAAATCTAATTTTTGTTGTTAAACAAGAAAAAAAATCAATCATTTTGTTGATCGGCTGTGGAAAAGTTGCGAATTTTACCTATCGTGTGAAAAAAAAATTGCAAATTTCATCGATTGGCTTTGTAAAAGTCACGAATTATGTCGATAGCTTTGTAAAACTTGCGATTTTCGTCAATCGGTTTCATAAAAATCATAAATTTTATTGATTAGATGCAGAAAAATTTTAAATTTTGGCAACTGTCTTTGTAAAAATCACAAATTTTGTTGATAAGTGCAGAAAAATTGCGAATTTTCTCAATTGGCTTTATAAAAGCGATATTTTTGTTCGAAACCGTTTTGTCGACCAAACTCGAAAGATCGCACATTTTGTCGATTCATTTTGTAAAAATCTTATTTTTCTTGTCAAACAAGAAAAAATCGATAATTTTGTTGATCAGCTGTGGAAAAATTGCGAATTTTACTGATCATGTGGAAAAAAAATTGCAAATTCTGCCGATTGGCTCTGTAAAAATCACGAATTCTGTCGATTGCTTTGTAAAAATGGCGATTTTCGTCAATCGGTTTCATAAAAATCAGAAATTTTATTGATCAGATGAAGAAAAATTGTGAATTTTGGCAACTGTCTTTGTAAAAATCATGAATTTTGTTGATTTATGCAGTAAAATTGCAAATTTTCTTAATCGGCTTCGTAAAAATCAATATTTTTGTTGACCAGACTCGAAAAATCGTAAATTCCATCGATCAGCTTCATAAAAATCGCAGATTTTGTCGATTCATTTTGTAAAAATCTTATTTTTGTTGTTAAACAAGAAAAAATTGATAATTTTGTTGATCAGCTGTGGAAAAATTGTGAATTTTACTGATCATGTGAAAAACAATTGCAAATTCTGCCGATTGGCTCTGTAAAAATCACAAATTCTGTGGATTGCTTTGTAAAAATGGCGATTTTCGTCAATCGGTTTCATAAAAATCAGAAATTTTATTGATCAGATGCAGAAAAAATTGTGAATTTTGGCAACTGTCTTTGTAAAAATCACGAATTTTGTTGATTGGTGCAGAAAAATTGCAAATTTTCTTAATCGGCTCTGTAAAAATCAATAATTTTGTTGACCAGACTCAAAAAATCATAAATTCCATCGATCAGCTTCATAAAAATCGCACATTTTGTCAATTTATTTTGTAAAAATCTTATTTTTGTTGTCAAACAAGAAAAAATCGATAATTTTGTTGATCAGCTGTGGAAAAATTGCGAATTTTACTGATCATGTGGAAAAAAAATTGCAAATTCTGCCGATTGGCTCTGTAAAAATCACGAATTCTGTCGATTGCTTTGTAAAAATGGCGATTTTCGTCAATCGGTTTCATAAAAATCAGAAATTTTATTGATCAGATGAAGAAAAATTGTGAATTTTGGCAACTGTCTTTGTAAAAATCATGAATTTTGTTGATTTATGCAGTAAAATTGCAAATTTTCTTAATCGGCTTCGTAAAAATCAATATTTTTGTTGACCAGACTCGAAAAATCGTAAATTCCATCGATCAGCTTCATAAAAATCGCAGATTTTGTCGATTCATTTTGTAAAAATCTTATTTTTGTTGTCAAACAAGAAAAAATTGATAATTTTGTTGATCAGCTGTGGAAAAATTGTGAATTTTACTGATCATGTGAAAAACAATTGCAAATTCTGCCGATTGGCTCTGTAAAAATCACAAATTCTGTGGATTGCTTTGTAAAAATGGCGATTTTCGTCAATCGGTTTCATAAAAATCAGAAATTTTATTGATCAGATGCAGAAAAAATTGTGAATTTTGGCAACTGTCTTTGTAAGAACCACAAATTTTGTTGATTGGTGCATAAAAATTGGGAATTTTCTTAATCGGCTATGTAAAAATCAATAATTTTGTTGACCAGACTCAAAAAATCGTAAATTCCATCGATCAGCTTCATAAAAATCACACATTTTGTCAATTTATTTTGTAAAAATCTTATTTTTGTTATCAAACAAGAAAAAATCGATAATTTTGTTGATTAGCTGTGGAAAAATTGTGAATTTTACCGATCATGTGAAAAACAATTGCGATTTTTGTCAATCAGCTTCGTAAAAATCAAATTTTATTGATCAAATAAAGAAAAATTGTGAATTTTCTCAATCGTTTACTTAAAAATTGATAATTTCGTCGACCAGACTCGAAAAATCGTAAACCACATTGATCGGCTTCATAAAAATCGCATATTTTGTCAACCCATTTCTTAAAAATCATAATTTTTGTTTACTTCATCAATCAGCTGTGGAAAAATTGTGTATTTTACCAATCATGTGAAGAAAGATTGCAAATTTCTTCGATTGGCTTTGTAAAAGTCATGAATTTTGTAAATTGCTTTTAAAAATTTTAATTTCCGTAGATCGGTTTCGAAAAAATCATAAATTTTTTTGATCAGGCATAGAAAAATTGTGAATTTTCTCGATCGGTCATGTAAAAATCAATAATTTTGTTGACCAGACTTGAAAAATCATAAATTCCATTGATCAGCTTCATAAAAGTCGCACATTTTGTCGATTCATTATGTAAAAATTTTATTTTTGTTGTCAAACAAGAAAAAATCGATAATTTTGGTGATCAGCTTTAGAAAAATTGTGAATTTTACCAATCATGTGAAAACAATTGCAAATTCCATTGATTGGCTCTGTAAAAATCACGAATTCTGTCGATTGCTTTGTAAAAATCATGATTTTCGTCAATCGGTTTCATGAAAATCAGAAATTTTATTGATCAGACGCAGAAAAAATTGTGAATTTTGGCAACTATCTTTGTAAAAATCATGAATTTTGTTGATTGGTGCAGAAAAATTGTGAATTTTCTTAAACGGCTATGTAAAAATAGATAATTTTGTTGACCAGCTCCATAAAAATCGCACATTTTATCGATTCATTTTGTAAAAATCTTATTTTTGTTGTCAAACAAGAAAAGATTGATACTTTTTATTAGTAATTTTTGACGAATTAAATTTTTTTCCCCGATCATTAGGAGAAATTTACACTTTTCCAGCAATCCTTTGAAGAAATTTACCCAACACAGTGAGGTTTGTACTGGCATTTTTGTTGTATTTCATCTGTTACCTCCCCCATATAAAAATGACAACAAATTTTAATGCATACTCCCATCAATCCCAGAGATAATGAAATTCATCGTCGAAAAAGCAGAAATCCACGTTTCTGCGGAAAATAATCTGTAGGTAAAATATTTTTACAATTGAAGCATTAATTAATCAAACAGTCACTTACCTGTGGTGTATTGTCTTATTTTTTAAATGTTTATTAACAACCTAAATTTTTCAAATAGTAAGTAATAAAAACTAAACATGACATGAAGCAAAATAAAGGTTTAATGAAAAAGAATCTGCAAAAAAGAAAATAAAATTGTAATGCCCATCTCATGTCTTTTTTCACCTCACAAAACACTTATAATTTAAGGGGGAATTAATTTTTATTTTTCATAAGAATTTCCATTAGTTTTGAAAAGCAATCTAAGCATCTAGTAAATGTCAAATAATCAGCAAATTAAATTAATATCAGTGATTAAATCAATATCAATGAATAAATTAACATCAACAATTAAATTACTAATGTGTGGTTGTTATTACAAACAATAACCATGCATTGATATCATTCGTCAGAGCTCCCCCTCCTCCCATAAAACTATAACGCTATATTTGTAGAGCTAGCTAATTCGGAAAGATTTTCAAGTCCCTGCAAATTCATAAACTTGGAGCAAAAGGCGGAATTTTTTTTCGATCCCGATTGATTCCACAGGGTTTGCATGTGCTTACAAATGACTGAGTCATCTGAAATTTTCACAGAGATACTTGTAAAAAAATAACTTTGGTATAAACGCTATAATTTAAATTAGAAATAATAAAAATAAAAAACGACGGAACACGCGGTAGTATCCATTCGATTCTCTCGCTTCGCGGTCGAGTGACGTCACATGTAAACACACCAGCTCCAAGTCTCTGTGTTGAGAAGTATTAATCCTTCTGATTCCTAGAGTCGGAAAGATCGCTACAGCGGTACATGAGAGAAAAATAAATAAATTAATAATTATTAAAAAGGATTCGTCTGATTTTTGAAAGCGCAAGTGATTTTCATAATAATTGGAAGCTATAACTGATAAGGGAAAAGGGCAAATTGTAAGCTCGTTGAAAAAGTGGAGTGTTTGCGCGCGTGTTGTGAGCATGTGTGTGTGTGTGAAGGGGGGGGGGGTCCACTTCACTTCCCTCGATTTTGAAACTTAATTATTTATTTTTTTTTTTTTTTGAAAAACTTCATAAAATTTATTCTTTTCGAGAAATTTAAAATAAAAAAGGAAGTAACACATTTTCTGATAGGGGGATGAAAGCATGTGAGAGCAATTGCCCCCCCTTCTTTTTAAAATTTGATTAATTAAAATTTATTTTTCACTTTTTTTGAAATTCGTAGTCAAATTTATTATTTTCGAGTAACTTAAAAAAAAAAAAAAATTGCAATGGGGGAAGGGCATAGAACGGCTTTTGCCCCTCTCTCGATTTTGAAATTTAACTAAGTTTTGTTTTTCTACGATTTTGAAAAACACAGCAAAATTAATTCTTTCTAGGAGTAGGCACATTTTGCCCGTAACAGGATTTTGAAATTTAATTAACTTTTTTTTTTTTTCGTTTTGAAATGCCCAATAAAATATGTTTATTTCAAGTAATTTAAAATTAAACGATTTTTATGGGAAGAAGTCATATGAGAGTCATTGCCTCTCCCTTAAGTTTGATTTAAATATTATTTAGTCTAAAATACAATTGAATTTTATTTTTGAATGATTTTGAAAAACATAGTAAAATTATGTCTTTTCGAGAAATTTAAAATAAAAGAGAAATTAAATATTTCCGTAAAGTTAGAGGGTTTTACTAAAAACATTACCCCTCCCCTAAGTTTAAAAATTTATAATTAATCAAAATTTCTATTTTCCTTATTTTTAACACATTCGCTGCCGATCACGCGCCAGCGCGTGATGTGGCGCCAACGTTAAGGGGCCACTCACGCGCCAGCGCGTGATGTGAGGTGGTGTCAAATAGCCAGTCACGCGCTGGTACGGGAAAATCTTTCACTGATTATTTGTTATAAAAAATAAATCGGCTTCTGGGAAAAACCCACTTCTACAGTGCGGCATTAACTATCATCACATCTTCAAGTAAGCGGCAGCGAATGTGTTAAAAGATAGTAGAATTTATTATTTTTAAGCAACTTAAAATATAAGATAATCTCAAGGAAGTTTCCGGCAATGAAGCGAGGGGGGGGGGGGTGGAGATTCATTACCCGTATTTCTGGATTTTGAAATTTAAATAGTTAAATTTGTTTTTCTTCAAATTAGATAAGCATACTAAAATGTATTTAATTTGTTTACCTTAAAATTAAAATCGAACTGAGAATTTTCTTTTATTGAGAAAGGGACCACAAGCTCACGATTTTGAAATTTAATTAACTCATTTTATTTTGGCTTATTAAGACATAATCCAATTTATTCCTTCCGATTAAATGCAAGTTAAATACAACATTAGTTTACTTTTGAAAATTTTCACAAATTTAGAAAAGACACCAGGCATGAAAATAATAATCCCTGTAATGAAAAAATCTAATTTTTACATCTATAAAAAAATAGTACATAATATTTGCAAAATTGGAATCTTTAATTTTTTTTTCAAAAAAAAAAAAAAAAAAATTGCATAATTTTTGCACACATGGAATATTTATTTATTTTATGCAAAAGAAGTGCACTGTTTTTGATAACTTATAATGTTCACTTTTTTGTATGTATAAAACATGAAAATATTTTTCACAAAAAGTACATACTTTTCGGAGTATTCAAAAATAGTCACTTTTTGTGCACAAATTGTGTACAATCTAAACTTTTTTGCAAACAAAGTGTAAACTTTTTTTAGCTGGGGAGGCCACTGGTTATTCCCCTTCTCAAATGCTCTTTGGTCGTGATCTTCGTCTACCTGCAGATCTTTTGTTTGGCCGTCCTCCTGATGCTCCTTTATCGCCCGAGGAGTACGGGGATGAACTCCAGGCACGGATTGAGGAGATTCATCGTCTAGCGAGGAACCGAATCGGACTGGCATCGGAAAAGATGAAGATACGGTACGACACAAAGGCAACTGGAAATGAGTTCAACGAAGGTGACAAAGTTTGGTTGTGGAATCCCATACGTCGTAAGGGACTGTCACCAAAGTTACAGAGAAACTGGGACGGTCCTTACACAGTCGTCAACAGGCTGAATGACGTCGTCGTACGCATACAAAAATCGCCACACACCAAGCCCAAGGTCGTACATTATAACCGGCTAGCCCCTTATTTTGGCCAAAGTGATTAGAAATTCAAAACAGGAATTTCAGACCATGGTCATGAAAGGTATGAATAAAACTTATGTCTTGAATGTTTTTAAATTATGTCAACAAAAAAAAAAAAACTGCATTATTCATTGATAACAATGAAAAAATAATGAAATGGATAAAGTAACATTCTCTCTACAAGCTCTACCATTTTTTCTTCTTTACAGCTACATAGTAATTTACATAAAAAATTTTGGTAATCTTTTTTAATAAATTTTATTTTTTAAAAAATAATTTCTCTTGATGACCATGCAGGAAATCTTTTTCCATGATTTTTTTAATTATTTTCTTGAATCATCGTGAAATAAAATTATTGCAATAATATATGCGAGACTAATAATAATATTCGTATAATACATTATAATGTCGCTAGTAATAGTCGCTTATAATAATGTAATAATAATAGCAATTCTGCTGATGTCTAATTACAGTGGCAATATGTATATAACCACTATAATTGGACTATAATAATTATACAGTCAAAGTTCTATAATCTGCACAAGTTGGAGCCAAAGGTTGCGCGGATTATGGATTATTGTGGATTATAGAGTATTATGGATTTTATAGAGTATATGGTCATCTTATTAACCCTAGATAGAATTTTATCTTTATAGTCAACATAATATGAGAAGATAAATATGATATCTAATAATTAATTTAATATGCTATCTCAAAAATGCCTTTTTAAAGTTATTTTATTAAAAAAATTATGTATATGTGCATTTAAATAAAAATAATTACATATACATATTACATATGTTAAGTAGTACAGTTTATTATTTACTGTTAATAAAATAAAAGGGTTATATTTTAAAAAGTAAATATTTTATTATGATTTTTTTCATTTTTTTCATTTTTTTTTAAATTATTTTTGGATCACAAATTTGTAAATTTTCTGAACTGTTTTTTTCACTGTTTACATTCGTAAAGTAACGCGAATTATAGAAAATTGTGGATTATGGGTGTGCGGGTTATAGAACCTTGACTGTATAATCACCTTATATTACTGCTATAATTATAAGTATAATGTAATAATATTATAGTAAGTTGCATAATATAATAATAATACATTATAATGTTGCTAATAATGTAATAATAATAGTTAGTAATATTACTAATTAATATTACGGATGTCTAATTGTACCAGTAATAAGTATATTACCGCTACAGAAACCGTGAGTAAACAGACTGTTCTGGAATGCCTGAGAAGGGAGGGCGGATACAAGAAAATAAACTGAACTCTCCTGTTTTATGTGTAGTCAAATAATACAATAGCATAGTCATAATATTTTTTTAGAGGAGAGGGACGGGGGGGGAATATCTGATGATTTTTTAAAATGAATTCTATAATAACTTAATTTTAAACTAAAATTTGACTAAAAGGCAATTTTTGCCTAAATTCAGGAGTGGGGGGGGGGGATGGCCTGTTTTCCCTCGCCACAAAAGTAACTTATTTTAGAAGTTGCACATTGAAATAATGGACTGAAAAAAAAATCCATAATTTTTTTAAATCCCAGAATTTGCAATATTTTAGTAAAAATCTAGAAATTTAGAAAATTTTTGAATATATTTCTGTATTGAATTTCAGATCATAGGTCCTCTACAGTACTTGAGATTCCATTTTTGCTTTTAATGGTATATATATATATAAAGAGAGAGAGAGGGGGGGGGGATTGTTTATCAACAATAATACTTATTTTTTAAAAAAATTATAAAGAATTTTGTTTTATTATATTAAATTAAATATATTATTATAATATTATAATATATTATTATATATTATTTTATTATAGTAATAATACATATAATAATAATAATAATATATTATTATAATATATTATTATAATATATTATTATATTAATTATTTGTTTTATTAAATTAAATTGTTTTGTAGCCTGTAGAGAAATCAGCAATGATAAGTAAATATTAACAACAGATGGCATTGTCCAAAGAACTTTGAACTTTCTTACGAGAAATAGAATTATTTCTATATTCATGTATGTATTTACAGGAAAATGTTTGATAAATATCGATTAATTAATGTGCCCACTATGCCATATTAATACTGACATGGTACAAAGGGATAAAACACCTGTTTGTTTTTAATAAAAAAAATTATTTGTATATTACTGTTTGTAGTTCTATTTTTTTATGTATCTTTTCATTTAGGGTTAAATATATATATAATTTTTGAAAGACTCAACTTGGTTTCGAGGCATTTAAATATTATTTATAAAACAAAAAATAAAAAAAATCATAAAAGTGTAATATTTATTGTAAAAAGGACGCTACTTAATACAATCATGGCCCTCACTAAGGGGACGTGATGGGGGGGGGGAGCTTTCCATAAACCATTTGCGAATGTTATTACCCTTGACAAATTTATAAACTTAATTGGCAGATTTGTTTAGCATTTTAATAAAAACTGCAATTGACTTTTTTATTTCTGGTAGACTTGGCAAATGTTACAAATATAATTAGGAATATATTATTAAATATTTTACAAATAAAAACTATATTATATTTTTCTAATGTGTAACATGGTAGAAAAAAATAATAAAACTAGTTGGTTAATGCTGAAATTTGATTTGGCATTTTAAGCTCCTCTCCTTCCCCTCTTCCAAAAACAAAAAAATCTTAGCAATGACCTGGTATACAATGGATGGTATGAACAGTGCTGCAGTCGTAACAAAACCACAGTGTATAAAATATACTCATAACTGTTACACCTTATATGCTAAAGCGCTATTTGAGAAACAAAGAGTATGCAGGGCTTCTTACAAAAATCCAAGAGGTATACAGCATATACCTTGGTATAAATTGTACACTTGGTACAACCCTTGATATAAATCTAGCATGATGGATTCTAATTTTCTGAACATGTGACATATGTTTAGGTATATTCATATTTATTGTTGTTATGTTTTTTTACAATAAATGCTGAACATCTGGCATTTCATTTTGTAATTTCTTTTTTGTTATTTGCATTTTTTCCTTTTTTTGTCAGGGGTGTAGTTTAGGGTATATGCCGTATACCTATCTAGATATTTTAAGTAAATCATTGGCGAATATACTGTATCCATGAATGTTCCTGACTTTAGCATATACACTCTGCCTATAATGTAAATATCCTGATTTTTTCATAAATACAACATTTGTTTGTGTCATCACAACAGAAAGAGCACCCTAAATTTTTATACAATAGACTCCCTCGAATTCGCACAGCTTGGGACCAGAGGTTGTGCGTAATTCAGAATTTTCCGGATTTCTAGTCATTGCTTCGTTTACATTTTTTTAAATCGTAATGTGAATGTAATTAATAATGCAATGGACAAATGCTTTTAATGTAATAAAATGTTAAAATAATAAGCTAAAATAATAAAAATTTATATAATTTTTGAAATGATTAAAATATTAAAAGAAAAGGTCACTTTATTAATTAATAATGTATGATTAAATATTCATTATAAAAAAGAAGTGTATTTTTTCTTAGTTATTCAATGAAACTTGCCTCATAAAGATACGTTACTAATTCACATCAAAATTATAAAATAAGGAAGTTTTATTTCAGGTTTAGACAGACTTAATTACCAAAAAAGCTTGATTATACATAGATATATTTGGTAAAAAGATTGTAGTGACCAGTGCTATCAGCAATGTCTCGATTTTTTTTCATAAATAAATTAATTCTTCCTTCATGAAAAACATGAATTCCATAATACTAACAAAAATTACAAATTAAAATAAATATAGAATTGATATAAAACTAAATTAGTCAAATTTTGTCCTCATATCTGAACTGAATATTTTGTTATTTACATATGTAAATTATGTGGAGATTTTACGGTTGCCAATTTTAGGGAGTCTACATAACTATACACTTTCTATGATACAGGATATAACTCATAACATGATTAAAATACCTCGAAAGCAAAGTTTTGCCCTATAATATTATGTAAGGGAATTCTTTTGTGTGGCCTTGTAAATGAATAATAAACAATTTTTGCACACATATTGTAACATAATATATATTTAAGTAAATGCATATCAATTTCATTCTATTTAAAGGGCTGTAATACTTTTAAATTGCATTTGAAACTTTTTTTCACATTGGCCTTCATTTAATGGAAAACATTTGACCATCCTTATCATTAAACTATAGATCCGATTTTCATAAAATTTGAAACGACTCGGTAAAATTTTGCAATAATTACATATTTAAAGTTTCAAAGCATTCGGTTGGATAATTTTTGCTGTGTTATTTGCGGACGGACAGACAGACGGTCTGAACGACGAATATATATATTCGTCGTTCAGACCGTCTGTCTGTCCGTAAGTATGTAGCACCTATAGATGCTACATACTTATCCTCCTCAGTCCTGAGAGAATTTTACGGAGCACTACAAAAAACAGTTTAAAATTTTATAAAACATCTCTAAAGATGCATCTGTCTACACATCGATGCTTCTAATATGTACACATTAATTTAAGAAGTCTAGATGTAGTTTGAACAATTCTAAAAGCATTAAAATTAATTTAATGATTGTTTTTTAGTGGCGACATCAGGACTGGGGAGGTTATATACTTACGAACGCGCCTGAAAAAGCGATAAAATGAGACTGTTTTGAACCCCAGTGTCAGTGATGTGCCTCATCAGAAATCTAGGGTGGAATTTGCCTGCCATAATAAAAGGGAAAAGGAACTACACAGTCCGTTTCTGTGAAATTTCAGTTGATCTTTAAGGGGAAACCTCTGCAATTCCGAATAATGTAATGTAACCCTTCCCCTTTACAAACACACGCACACTCACACAAAAGTAAAAGTAATGCATGCATTTGAAGGATTAATATTAGTAGGGAATAATGATAAAACACCAAATAAACACCTTTCTTTTTCCTTTTATTCCACCCCTTTAATTCCTTTAAATTTATTTTTAACTGTCCCTTGTTTAAGAAAACTAAAATCATTTCAAAAATCAGTTCTTTTCTTCATAAATTTGTTAATCTATAGATAAGTTTTCTTATTTCAAACATTTAATGAATGAAAAAAATTTGCATCCCTTCACGTCCTTAGCGTTTCCCTTGAGATAAAAAAGTAAGGGGACACTTGAAATGAAATTAAAAAGGTGGGGGGACGCCGTCCTCCAGCGTCCCCCCTTGACTGCACCACTGGACCGTTA
This sequence comes from Maratus speculifer, assembly GCA_964019185.1. Classification (NCBI taxonomy): domain Eukaryota; kingdom Metazoa; phylum Arthropoda; class Arachnida; order Araneae; family Salticidae; genus Maratus; species Maratus speculifer. Next base: position 36,909,256 of record CAXHSM010001376.1, read on the forward strand.
GACGTAGGTGGGGGGGGGGGGTACACCGACGAAGATGGGCTGCTCACCGCGGCAGTTCAGGAGATAACTATCTTAATCCTACTTCAAGTCCCTGTCCTACAGTTGGATTGAAGTTTTCCTTCCTTGAAATGGAAAAGTCATTATACGTAAAATGCGCCGCCTGCGAACATAAAACATGCAAAACTTCTAACAGCCAAAAGTAGTTGCGTGTGTCCGCACCTTAATGCAATGCAACTACCCCCTCCCCCCCACACACACTCGGACACAAACTTGACCGTACCCTCAGATCAAGGATGTCTGCTTTCGCATGCAAGGGAAGTGGAAAGAAATGACAAAGTTTTTAAGAATATATTCGTCCCCCAAAAATTGGCACTTTTGGAATTCTAATTCGTTTAATAGAAAGATTTACTTTGCTGCATTGCTTAAACGTACAAATGTAAAAATAAGGCGAAGATATGAAACAAAATAATAAAGGAAGATATTTGTATTGCAAGCTATTTTATAACATGCATTTTATGCCATTTTTGACAAGCCTAGATAAAAATTTGGGGTAAGGGGGGTCAATCCCTGGTGATCCCCCTTCTGTCTACGGCTTTTTGGGTTAATTTCAAATATTATCTTCGAGTTTGGAATGCGAACAACCCAACGCATTTAGGAATCTAATCCTTATTAAATTCAAGAAAATGAATTTTTCAACTGAGAATTGTAACTGTAATAGAATATATATCTTATTATTAATTCTGTCTGTAATAGTTGAGCATTTTGTTCTAGCAAAATTATTTTTACCATTATACCTGTGAATATGGATCCTGTTTATAGCGAAAATGTTTTTTCATACAATGAAATTCTATAATCACGAATATACCTGCTAAGATAACAATCTATCTAAAACTCAACTTGTTTCAGATCCCATATATTCCTCTCTTTGTGAAAACAGAACTAGTCAAAACTACTAATTAAAACTTGCACAAATATAAACTGTATGAAACAGAATCCATCTTGAAAAGAAAAAAAAACTATCATAATTATGACAAAATGTATTCCCAACATCTAATACCTGCTAAGCTGTAAACCTGTCAAAAAAGGAAATTTCTTCCGGCGCCTTCTGATCTAGTCTAGGCAGGTTTTACAATGCTTTGTTTTTTACATAATAAAATTAAAATTTCAAATCTTACAAGAGATTCATTATAGAAAAAAAATTGACCCCTCCACCCATATGGGCTTGGCCTGGACCATACTTTTTCCTGAAATCTTGGGCCGGACACAGTTGCACTTTTTGGGTCGAGCCTTTTATTCTGATGGACCGGACGATCTAACTTATTAACTAACTTTTTAATCTAACTTATTTTTTCTGTATTGAACCGAGACTGGTATCATTCTTTCTAGTCTTCACGCGCCTTAATCTAGTGATTTCATCACTCTCCGAATGAAAATCATTTGTCAGCTTGGCCTGGCCCATTCAAAGATCAGTAAAATTTGTTCTGACCAAAAAAAAATCCAAATTATGTATGCATCTTTAAATTATCATTATTTTACAACTAAATATTAAATTTTTTATTTCATAAAGAATAGTACATGTCTAGGCTTATTAAATGTAGCTAAATTAAAATATAGTAAAACGCGCAAAAAAGAACCTTCCTATTACGGAATCCTGTCTTAAGAGGATACTTCATTCTAATGAAAAGATTCTTTCGCCTGTGGAAGAAATTTATAAAGATATCTCGGTTAAATTTTAATTTTTTTCAATGATTTAAATTTGCATTGAATAGCTGAGATTGATCTGTATGCCGACCGCTTTTTACACTTTTGATTTTGTTTACAGATATTTTTTATGAGGAAGCTTTCTTTTTCGGAACCAGTTTGAAAAGCAAAAGCACCCTCATGCAGAATATCTGCAACCGAAATCGAAAAAGTAAAAAAACGGCCTGCATTTAGATCAATTTCAGCTATCAAATGGAAAAAAAAACATTTAAAAAATATTGAAATGCAACCGAGATATCTTTATAAATTTCTTCCATTTGTGAACGGATTTTTTCATTTGAATGAAGTAGCCTCTTAACCTGAAAAATGTGTTATTCCATGCTAAATGAATGTACTAATAAGAAAGAATGAATATGTCAACAATTATTTGTGTTATCAAATAAGACACTAAACTATGGATGAAGTGCAAAATATTTTTTTATTTATTACTGAAGACTAAAACATAAAACGTAATAATAGTAAATATAATGACATACACATGGTTCATATTCCATTTTGGAAATAAAAATATAGGAGATTTCCATGTATTGTCAATTTTTACTTTAAATAATGGTTATCAGATAGTTCGTTGGAAAACAGAATATATAAGCAAAACAATTTATCCAGTATTAATTGCGAAGTATCTAGTTCTCAATGTCTAGAAAATCCTTTGGAGCATATTTTGGAAACACAAGGATTTTATCCTGTATGTGTCAAGAGATGCCTGCTTAGATTACTACTCCGAGAAAATCTCTTGGAACATACTTCACAAGCAAAAGGTTTTTTGCCAGTATGTGTCAAGAGATGCTTTCTTAAATCACCATTCCGAGAAAATCCTTTGGAACATATATCACAAATAAAAGGTTTTTCACCTGTATGTGTCAAGAGATGAGTTGTAAGAGTGCTTTTCTGAGAAAAACCTTTGGAACATATTTCACAAACAAAAGGTTTTTCTCCTGTATGTACCAAGTGATGTTTTCTAAAAGCACTGTTATTACGAAATGCCTTTGAACATATTTCACAAACAAATGTTTTTTCCCCTGTATGAATGTTTCTTAGATGACTTATTCGATCACTATTCCGAGAGAAACCCTTAGAACATATTTCACAAGTAAAAAGTTTTTCTCCTGTATGCCTGATGAGATGGATTTTTAAAACTTTATTCCGAAAAAATCCTTTGGAACATATTACACAAATAAAAGGTTTTTCGCCTGTATGTATCAAGAGATGGGTTTTTAGTTCACCATTCTGAGAAAATCCTTTGGAACATATTTCACAAACAAAAGGTTTTTCTCCTGTATGAGTCAAGAGATGCCTTCTTAGATTTTTATTCTCAGTAAATTTTTTGGAACAAATTTCACAAATAAAAGGTTTTTCATGTGTATGTGTCAAGAGATGTCTTCTTAGATTTATATTCTCAGAAAATCCTTTGGAACATATTTCACAAACAAAAGGTTTTTCTCCTGTATGCGTCAAGAGATGCTTTCTAAGACTACCATTTTGAGAAAATCCTTTGGAACATATTTCACAAACAAAAGGTTTTTCACCTGTATGAGTCAAGAGGTGTCTTTTTAGATCACAATTCTGAGAAAATGCTTTGAAACATAGTTCACAAATGAAAGATTTCTCTCCTGTATCAGTGGAGGAATGTTTTCCCTTACCCCCATTTCGAGGAACAAAATGCTGTTCACTGGAGGAAGAATTTCCCTCTGTAATCGATGACATTTTCTTAGATGAATAATTAATTTCATACAATAACAGGAACTTATTCGAAGTACTAATATGAAGAGATTGTTGTCGTATTTTATCGAAGTGAATGACTTATTGAACTTATTCAAAATCAGTTTTATCTTCCGTTGAATCTAAAAAAAGAAAATGAAAAATTATAAACAAGACGTTTTTTTAAAAACTGCACAAACTTTTAACCGTGAATTATATATCAGATTTGACAAGTTTAATTTCTTTAAAGAGTATAAAATCCATGCATTAAATTATAACATGATATATTTTTGGATGAGTGTAGATACCGATACATACAAGGCTCGAAATGCAAGAAACTCGTAACATTGTTCTGGTTTGTGGAATTTTTAAAACACTATTACTATTTCTATGTATATAACTTCATGAGCTCGCTGTTAATGTGCAATAGAATATTGAAAATTATTGATTTTAATAAATATCGTGATCGACATTAATTCATTTTTAATCAGATGCACAAAGTGAATCAGAAATTTAAATTTATGTATTATTAAACTTTTGATATTTAAACAGTGAACTTACAATATTGAAACATTAACAATTATATTGATTTTTTTTAATTGTATTGTTCTTTTTGAAGCATTAAGATATACGAAATAGAATAAAGTTTTGGTATTGGCACATCCAACAAGTTAAATTTATTTTGTATGGTTAGATATAAATTTTCTAGACTTGAAAAAAGTTTCTAGTCAAAAATAATTTTAAAATATCGTTCAGTTTGTGAATTTTCTCATCTTGAGCCTGGGATGTAAATGTGCCTAATACATAAGTAGAAGTATTGATTGAGAAATAGTGAAATCCTATATTGAAGCATGATTTTCCCAGCTACATGTTTCTTTGGAGTTTATTTATGTAATACTGGACTGTACATAGACAATATTACCACTTCAGGAAGTTGGGGGAGTGATTTCTTGCATTTGACGTTGTAAGATATCTGTAGGGGGAGGGGGAGGGATTTTTCTTTTAATATTTTTATCATTCTTTATCAAATGAGAAATTTCCCCTTTTTTGGTATTTTCCTTACAATAGTAGTCTGCTATTTTTACTTTCTTTTATCTTCAATAGAAAAAAGTATATTATAATCAAAATTTTCTTTCACTTCCGATTTTCAGGTTTTCTCCAATTTGATGCCGTCGAAAAAAATCCGTCCGGGTTTTTTCCACTTGAAAAAAACCCATAAAAAATTCTATTGTGGGAATTTTTTCAATTTTTTTTCTTGTATTTTCAAATCTGGATCATTATTTAATTTAGGGTATGAGAAGTCAAAGATAAATGCCAGTTTAAATATAAATAATAATAAAAAAAAAATGAATTTCGAGGCAGAGATAAAATGACTAAAATAGAAATTATCTGAAAAGAAGGAAAGATTTTTATGCCAGTCATCTAAAATGTATCTAAATGCTTTTAAGTCTTAACACAGTTTCCCCCAGAGGGTTTCAGGGTGGCGCGGAGCCCCTGCTACCATTTAGTTTGAAAAATAGCGCCCTTCTTGTGGTTCATTCAAAAAAATATGTGGTTCATTCAAAAAAATTTGCAAAAAAAATGGCTAATTTCGCAACAAAATCCCGAAAAAACGGCAGATTTTCTTAAAAGATCGTGAAAAAACAACAAATTTTGTCCAAAACTCATGACAAAACGGAAAATTTTGTGAAACGAGTTGTGAAAAACGGCAAATTTCGGAAAAAGATCACGAAAAACGGCAATTTTCGTTAAAAAATCGCGATAAAATGGCAATTTCGACAAAATTTGCAAAAAAAATGGCATATTTCGTCCAAAACCCGTAATAAAACGGAAAATTCTGTGAAAATATTCAGGAAAACGGCAGATCTTGCCAAAAATTCTTACAGAAATGCAAAATTCGTCAAAATACCCCGAAAAAACGACAGATTTCGTCAAAAGATCGCGAAAAAAAAGGAAATTTCGTCAAAAGGGTACAAAAAAAGAATGCCGGAAGTGAATTTTTTTGTAACTTACGTTTTTTCGTGTATAAACGTGACAAAATTGGCGTTTTTCGCTATCTTTTGAAGAAATTTGCTATTTTTTCGTGATCTTCTAATAACTTTTATCGGTTTTTCGCGATCTTTTTACGAAATTTGTCTTTTTTGCGATTTCTTTTAGCAAAATCTGCCGCCTTTTCGCGATCTTTTAACAAAATCTGCTGTTTTTGCGATCTTTTAACAAAATCGGCCGTTTTTTCGCGATCTTTTAACAATATTTGCCGTTTTTTACAATATTTACCTTTTTTTCTTTTTTCAATTTTTTGACGAAATTTTTGGATTTTTTTAACTGCTACATTCAAAGCTATAAAAGTGCCCTGAAAAATGTAAAAAGTGCCCTTTTAAGAACAGTGGCGCCCTGTCCCTTTTTTAACCTGGGGGAAACTCTGGTCTTAATGCATACCTAAAGATACTTGAACACCCTCCTGGTTGCTTGGATTTTGATTAGCCTTCAAGATTAATCATAGCATTTATTATCCTGCTCCATTGTTCAATGAAAGTGTTATACAAGAGTTTTCAATACGAAAATGGTGACATATCATGGCAAAAAAGAGAGAAAAATATGTTTACTCATGAATTTTGTCAATATTTCTTTTCTTTACAAATAGCACCACCTACTTTTGCTTCAATCTAACAATACGTTTGTACATTGGATCTGGTTTGGAACAAATTACATAATCATTTAGGAGTTGATGCACTGACTTCTATGACAATTTAAATTAACATTTAATACTATCACAATATATATGTAGACAACTTTGTTAAAACATTCAAAAATATTATTATTAATCCCATTTTTTAATCCCCCCCCCCAAAAAAAAGTTGCTTTCAATTGTTTTCCGATTTAAAGTGCATAAAAGAAACTAGTACATCAATTTATCATAACTTAAGAATTATATGTAAAGAAATCTACTTGTGGTTCACTTGTATATCCATAGTCCTACAAACTGGTTTAAAAATACAAATATACTTTTTAAATCAACTTAATTTTATTTCTTTTTATGTCTTTATTTATTAATTATATTTAATTAATGCAAAATTACACTCAAAAATGAAGAATCTAGGTACTATGTAGATGAAAATTAAAAGTTAAAAATATTTTTTCAAAAAATTCAATAAAGCCTGAAAAAAACTCAAGATTTTTCAGAGACACTTGAAAAAATTCGGGTTTTAGACAAGTGAGCAGGGTTTTTTCAAACCCTGTTGATTTTTGACAGATTTACTCGTTTCAAAGGTCGGAGATTAAAAAGAAAATATTTATACAAAATGTCTGACTGTTCGTCGCCATTGTACCATCAAAAACTACATTAAGATATGTATAGAGTTGAACCAATTTTTTATGTATTTGTTTTGCTGTAGTAAGCAGCTTTTCCTTCAATTTCCAATTGTTTCACCGAAAGAAAGAGCTTTAATTTACAATTTTTGATCCATTTTCAATATTGTACCATTGAAAAGCTTATGAAGTTATACATAATATTGAACTAAACTTTTTCTGCATGATTCTGCCAATGGCTAGCACATCTTCATTGAATGGAAAATATTCCAAGGAAAAAAGATGCTGTTACAGTGAGGTTTTTTTTTTATCATATCCTTGAATCTTTATAGTTCTATTGTCCATCGGCTCGTGCAGAGATGGAAACTTGTGTCCTGCTGAGTTGGCTATGTGCAAACAGCTGATGACAAGAGATTAAGGAAAAACTACAGATTTTAATAAATTTTATGATCTACATTAATTTTTTTTGTTGTTGTTTAACTGCAATTAACTGACTAGAAAAAAGTTTTAGATTAAAATCAAATTTTGCATAATATTAAACCATACTTCTAGGTTATCCCGTCGACCAATTTCAAAAAATTATACAAATTGCCAAACTAATAGTCAAATTATACATGTTGACATATTTTTTATTTTAAATAACAAAAAAACAAATAATTAGTAGAATATTAATAAAAATATTAATAAAAAGTCGAAATAAAAATCACTTAATGACATTTTAAAAACATGAATCGCATTTAATGTCATTGAATGTGACATTCATGATCATCCATTATTGGCATTTAATCATATAGTTTGGCGATAATTTTTTGGTCTACGGGATGACCTAGAAGTACCTATTATACTAATACTTTTGAAAAATTAGCATACATAATTACTTTCTGAAATTTGTATGAAACAGAAGAATGTTTTGTATTGGCAAATTTATCAATTTCATTTATTTATCTATTTTGCCTGTTATTCATTTTGAAGCAAATGCTAAGTTATTATTAAAACAATTAAACTATTACAAAATCATTTCATTTCAAAATATAGAACATCACAATACTTATCATTCCGATTCTTTAACTACATACATAATTTGTTATTTGGAAAAATAATACTCATTATGCTTATTGGCAAAAAAGGTATAATAATACTGTCCATTTTTTTTTGTTTATAAGAAGTCATGCTTAAGGGACAATGCAAGTAGACAACATTATTGTTGAATCCATTATGTAGCAAAAATCTATTAATAAATACTTTTAAGTACAGTAGACTCCCTTAAATCTGCACAGCTTGGAACCAGCGGTTGTACGAATTTTAGAATTGTGGAGATTTCTGGTCATTGATTTGTTTACATTCTTTTAAACAGTAATTTTGGTATAATTAATAATGCAATCGAAAATGTAATGAAAGCTTGCAATATAATAAAATAGTAAAAATTTAGTTATTTTTTAAAATGATTAAAATTTTAAAAGCAAAGGCCAAGTTAATAATCAATAATATATTCAATAAAAATATAATAATATAGTAATCAATAAAAAAAAGGAAGTTTTATTTTTAATTTTAGCCAGATTTAATAATCAAAAAAGCTTGATTAATACATAAATATATTTGGTAAGAAGGTTGTGATTACCAAAGATATCAGCAGTTTTATTTTTTCTGAAATAAATTTATTCTTCCTTCATGAAAAAACATGAATTTAGTAATATTAACAAAAATTACAAAGTAAAATATATATATGATATTGATATAAAACTAAAAAAGTCGAATTTTGTCCGTAAAATCTTAACTGAACGTTTCACTGTTTGCACCCATAAATTACGTGTGGATTTGAGGGAGTCTACTGTATTTGTTTTGTCTATAGCTAGCTAGACATTCTATTAATATTACAATACATTTATGTTTAACTTTTCACACAAATAATTAAATATGAAAAAAAGAAAACCTTTTTATTTTTACTAGATTATTATTGCATATAAAGATTCAGATGTGAATCCTCATCAAAAAGAATCTAAACAACCTGCGACAAACATTAGGAATATTGTAGACTTCCTCAAATCTGCTAACATCTAAAATCGGCACTTCATTACAGATGTAACCAACAATGACACTTACAGTTCAAATGTAAGGGCAAAATTACAGATTTTTTTTTTAGTTTATATCTTTCCATATGTATTTGAATATATAATTCTTGATAATATGACTGAACTTATAGTTTTTCATGAAAGAAATAAAACTTTATTTGTGAACAATAAAGCTGAAAATTTGGCATATGATAGGATTGGCCTGAAAAAAAGTTATAATTTTTTTAGCATTTACTATTTGAATAAATTGATTTGTCTTTTGTGCCACGCTATCCAATAACTTGTAAAATTTATTTAAGATTTTTTTTTTTTTTTTGTGTGTGACATTATAGCCACTTGCATATATTTAACTTAGTTTGGATACAATGACGCAATATTAGAAGCATTTCATTTATGTTTTGTGCCATGCCACAAGTTTGTATTCTCATGTAGACATATCCATCTTGTGTTACAGTTACAGTCTTACCAACATATGAGAGATGCCAACCTGGGCATCATCATTGTACTTAAATGATAGAGCACTTGGAGCATTATTCCGCATGTTCAGGGTTCAGTCACTGGGTTGGGCATTTTTCACTCTGGTGCTTCCACACTTAGGTAGGAATGTGACATTTCACTTATTCAATTTTCATTGCTATCAAGTTTTTCTTTCATTTTTTTTCAAAATATTTGTTTGATTATAGAATATTCATTTCACAGTGATAAGATTTTATTCATTTGTTTTAAAAAACAGAAGAAACATTGAAATTTAAAACTTTACAAATAAAAAAAAATATATTAAACCATCGTCTATTTAAAATAAATCAAAGCCTAAAAATTAGAACAAAGACAACAAAAAATAAAAATGAACCATTAAAATTTCCAATAAACTATATTGCATATTTGTTGCGACCGTGTGTATATTTTGAAAGTCGAAATCAAAATTATCTTCTTTTTTCAATAATATTTCCAACACAATATTTAATTTAAAACTTGAAATAAAGCATAGCGCAATGTCGAAATACAAAACATATAAAAAGGAATAAACATAACATACCTTAGTAGCTATAGCAACCAAGAAAGTATTGTTGCATCAATATCAACTTAAACAAATATCGTTTGACAGATACAATAATTCTCCCATGCTTAAAATGGAACATACACAAGTTATAATGTCTGTTAATGCACAACAATGTCTTGCAAGTATGATGGAGTTTTACGTTTATGAGTGAATCATTTTAATTAAGGCTGAATATCACGACGTAGCTGAATATCACGTCTAGTTGGCATTGGTGGTCTCTGCTGATCTGCGTCATGTTGTTGGAGACTGGTTCAACATATTGCTATCCATAGGGGTTTAAAAGATTCATTTTCATAAACTTTATCCTTATACTCATTGGTTTTAGAAGTTATGTTGAATGTGACAGTCTTTTTCGGAATCTATTTTTTCTTAGTTGATCAGTCAAAGAGAGGTCTTACAAACTGCGAACGAAAAAATATATTGGCTGTTAAAGTCTTACAGTCACACGGTGAAATAAATTCACAATCTATTATACCACACCAAAGTACAGCAATATAACCGGTAATTGATTGGTTTTCAGCTTGATAAGTAGACAGAAATTGATGCTGTGACACAAGAATATTTTTTTAGGACAAAATTGTGTTTCAAAAGTCTATTTATTATTTCACTGTAAGTCAATTCAAGTGGAGTTTTGGGTGAAACCAAAGTGACTAACATATTGTAATTAGATGCACCTATCGAATTTAGGAATAACTGAGCACTTAATTCCCTATTTGAAATAATTTTCTTCATTTCAAGAAAGTTTTCAAAGCGTTGTTGATAATATTTAAATTATTCCTTTTTAGAATCAAAATTTTCAAATGTCTGAAGCAAAACTGGACTGTTTGCGTATTTAAACTATTAATTTCCGGCACACTTGAAACTCATACGGGAAAATTTTTTTCTAAAAATTCTTTTTGTTGCACTTGAATTGCAGACATAAATTCTTTAAATTGATTAGGATCCATTATCAAAATAAAATTCGTAATTAATATTGAAAATCTAATGCAACATATCACAATGCAAAAATGTAATTCAAAGTTAATGAGTAGAATTTCATATGTCACTTAACAGTTGAAACATTAAATAATTAATTTTATCATACAGATAACTTACATTTTAACTTGAAGCCAAAAACTGTTGTGGCCGTGTGTACATTTTGAATGTCGAAATCTTAATTATCTTATTTTTTCAATAATATTAACAATACAATATTTATTTGAAAACTTCAAATAAAGCATAGCGCAATGTCGAAATACAAAGCATAGAATAAAGAATAAACATAACATAAATACCTTAGTAACTATAGCAACCAAGAAAGTATTGTTGCCATCAATATCAACTTAAACAAATATCATTTGACAGCAGGGACCGATTTAAAAGTTTGGGCACAGATGCTTATGGGGGCCCCCTTGCATCGATACTTACTGGGAAATTGACTAATAACAAATGTTAAAAGAGAGTTACTAAAGTAACCATTATTGACATTAAAATATGCATTAAAAAATTTAATTTAATATTCAATAACTTATTTTTAAATAATTATTTCCCTATTATGAAATTTTAATGAGCAGATGTTTTATACTAAACTGTGATGTGCTAATTATCTTTTAGTATGCTAGTCTATGTATCTGGAATGATAAGGTAAACAACAACTTAATAGTGTGTAAAATAATGTAAAGTTAAAAACTAAGCAAATATTTGTAATTTTATTTTAATATTTGTATAGTTTTTAACTTTACAACATTTTATAGACACAATGTAATAAACTTGTGATTTTTTGTAATTTCATGTTAATGTTAAATGTAAACAAAATTATCTGTTTAACTATTAAACTGCTTCAAAATCTGTCTTACATGTTTTTAGAATAATCTCTGAAAATTCAACTCTATTACTAAATAGGGATCATGTTTCTAACTCAAACCTTCGAATAAAAAATGAATCAAATCTCTCATTTTTTTGCAGGATATGTTTTGTTTCATTTCTTTTTTAATGATAAACAGCATTTATCTAGTAATAATCACAAAATCCACCTATTAGTGTTAAACAGATAAAGTTTTTATTTCACTTCATGTAATAATAAACTGTACTACTTGGTTATTCTGCCAGCCAAACAATTATTGCCAACTGTAACTTTAAATGACAATAATGTATTACCGTAAAATACCGTTAATCCGCCCCCCCAAACGAAAAGAAAAATCGTACAATAGTTAGAGGGGGGCGATTACACGGGATTTTTTCGCGATCGTTCAACAAAATTTACAGGAATGAATCATCATGAAATGAATGAATCGTTGAAAGAATCATAAATTTTGATACTTGAAAAAATTTGGGTTTTTTATTTAAAAACGTAAATTCTGTCGAAAAAACGCAGAAAAAAGGAGAAATTAGTAAAGAAAAGCCAAAACAAGCACGAAATCAAATAAAAAATCTTGAAAAAACGCACATTTCATCAAAGATTCATGATTCATTCATTTCAAATGATTCTTCTTTCAATCGCCTTTGAGAATCGGGAGAGAGGGCGCTTTCTCGGGATTTTTTGAAAATTTCAAATTCTTTATAAAGTGGGGAGGGGGCGTTTGATCGGGAAGGGCGGATTAACGGGATTTTACGATACTGTAAATATCGCATTCAGTTGGCATTAAATAGGTTACATGGTTTAGAATTTTTATTGCAAGAGATCATTTGATTTTTTTGAAAGAATTGAACTGTAACTTTATTGTAAATTTAGAAAGCAATTATGAGTATTAATTTTATTAAATACAATATTTCAAATAGTAAGTTATAAATAGAAACACATGACAGAATGCAGTTTTCAGCTTGTTTTAAAATCAAAGTATATAATTTGAGTTTTAAAACATTCAGTTTTGCTCAAAAGAATGTATAAAATAATTAAAATAATTTAAAAGTAATGTTAATAGTCAATTTAATTTAAAATATCGTAGTACTTTCAAGCCTTAATCAGGCGCTTCATCAGAGAATATTTTTATAACTCTAATAAACATAAAATGGGTTATAAAACTATTCTCCCTAAATTTGTCTTCAGATTGTCTCTCTATATTAATCGCCTTTTATGTAAAACTGAGCTTTTTAAAGTTCATATTATATATTTTAGCAAATTATAGTTACAATTTAAGTCAAAATCTTACCCGATAAAAATGCACATAACTTTGTTCGCAAAAAGATTTTCTTTCTTCAAGATGTGGGAGAAATGACATTGTTTGGATGAGCTTACACAAAAATGACTTTGTTTCAAATCTTTTATTTAAAATCAATTTATATTTATGTATTAAAATGTACAGTTCAAGAAATATTATTTTTCTTCCTAAAACAATTTGTTTTTAACATTGCCGTGTAAAGTTCTAATCGCCACCTTAAAGAAATAATTGAAAATCTGTTTTTTTTCTACTTTAAATTAAAAGAAGTATGATGGATTTTTTTATGTCAATGGAATTTATCTCGATAATGGGGTTTTTAGTGTAGGATACATACCATAAATCTTTTTTTCTCAACCCTCTAAGTGTTTGGAACATAATATTCTGTTCACTTAGTTCCAGGTTTCACTGCAGTATACGCAATATTTAACCCTTTAACTGCCTGGCCTGGCTTTTTCCGTTTCTAGAAATCATATTTATATGGCTGCAGACAAAAATATTTTAAACTGTATGTTATTTTGGATCATATATAGAAAGAAATGATATTAAAGATATAGCATCAAACTGTGATTAATTAATATAAATATCTTGCAATTTATAAGCATTATTTTAAAAATACATGAAAATACTTCGGCTTTGAAAGGGCTGATTCAGCATTTTTAAAAATATTAACCTTTACACAGGGGCTCGGATAACATCTGTCCGAGATTCTATAGATTTAATGAATTTTCAGTACATTGAAGAATGATTAATACTCTCAAGGGTTACATTCACATTTGTAATAAAGTTTTTTTTTATAATGTTTAAATAATCATATTTTCTGAGCATTTAAAGCAAAGTGCGGAGAAAACAACATAACAGTTTTGCTCATTTGCACGATGCTTGGAGGATTAAAATGTAACTAATGCATTACCAAGTTTGGAGGACAGTAATGAATGTGTCCTCTTTTAATTTGTATATTTGTATATTATATATTAGAATGGTTACATTATGGTTGTGCTAACTCGACCCAGTGCCATCCTTAGGGTTGTGCGGCTGCACAGGAGCTCGCGTTTAGAGATGCCTTGCATCTGCACATAAAATATTTTATATTTAATAAAAAAAGAAGGTATTATAAAAAATCTTTAATATAAATTTATAATTTTAGTTATGCAAAGATAGTGGTTTTGTCATAAAATATAGTCTATGTCGGAGGAAGGACTTTCTCCATCAATTTGACCACCGTTATTTTCTGAATTTGGCTCAGTAGGTTCAGAAATTACTCTTACAAACATACAAACAAATGCTACTCCTATATAATAGCTGGGGGATCGAACCCTGGCTCCCTGGGTTACAGTATATAGGTACAAACCATTCTTTTTTATTGATAGCAAAGTAGATAAGTTGTGTTTACCGTAAAATACCGTTAATCCGCCCTTCCCGATCAAACGCCCCCTCCCCACTTTATAAAGAATTTGAAATTTTCAAAAAATCCCGACAAAGCGCCCTCCCTCCCGATTCTCAAAGGCAATTGAGAGCGAGATCAATCATTTTGAAATGAACGAATCATGAATCTTTGATTAAATGCGTGTTTTTTCAAGTTTTTTAATTGATTTCATGCTTGTTTTGGCTTTTTTTACTAAATTGTCCTTTTTTCTGCGTTTTTTCGACAGAATTCATGTTTAAAAAAAAAAAAAACAAATATTTTCAAGTATAAAAATTAATGATTCATTCAACGATTCATTCATTTCATGATGATTCATTCCTGTAAATTTTGTTGAACGATTGCGAAAAAATCCTGTGTAAGCGCCCTCCCCTAACTATTGTACGATTTTTCTTTTCGTTTGGGGGGCGGATTAACGGTATTTTACGGTAGTATCTGAAAGGAAGGGACTTGGTAAAATCTTTGAATCCAATGCCTCAATTTTAGTCATTCTCCATAAGAACAGCTGTGCTAACACAACCCCCCCCCCCCCAATAGAATAGGCCATTTTCAAAGTTTCATCTCCTCCAGAATAAAACTATGGAATTCTCTTATGTCAGTAAGACACTGCTAATCCCTTTTCTTAAAGTTACAGTCAAAGTTCTATAATCTGCACAAGTGGGAGCCAAAGGTTTTGCAGATTATGAAATATTGTGGATTATAGAGTACTATGGGTTAGACGTCATTTTATTATTCCTAAACAGCAGTTTAATTCTGTAATCAGAATAATATGAAAAGATAAATATGAAATCTAATAATTAATTTAATATGCTACATTAAAAAATTGATTTTATAGTTATTTTATTAAAAAATAATATACATGAACATTTAAATAAAAATAACTATACATACATATTACATATGTTCCATAATACAGTTTGTTTTTTACTGTTTATAAAGTACAAGAGTTACATTAAAAAAAAAATGTTTTATTATCATTCTTTTCAAGTTTTTATTATTTACTTGTAAAAAAAAAAAAAAATCATTTTTGGATCTCAATTTCGTAAATTTTCTGAACTGTATATTTCATTGTTTACATTCGACATTAATGCAAATTATAGAAAATTGTTAATTATGGGTGCACGAATTATCGATCTTTGTATGTATACATATATATATATATATTTTAAATTACATGATTAAAAAGATTATTATGCAAATTGAAGTATAATACTAAGTATAGTTTGGAAACACTTACAGATGTTTTATGTTTTATTGAATATTGTTGAATGTATAGTAAAAAATCTTTTCAAATGTTTCGCTAAATTTATAAGACCACTGACGGTTAAAACCTGTTTTTCCCCTGGATCTGTTTTGATTCTTTATCGATCAATGGTGACATACTTACCAAATTTTATTAAAAACGGATTCATATGCACCATAATTTTTAATGCAATAATTTGTATCTATGTCGACCTGATGGAAATAGCAATTTTTATTTTAAGACAATTTTGTTAGTTTCTGGTGCCATTAAACCTTTTCAACATTTTAACCAAAAAAGTTACTTGCCCCATAAAGATTTAAACAACCCTATTTCGAAAGGAATTGATTCACTGTGCAGGTTTGCAAGGTAACTTTGGTAAAAAGGATTAAAAGATGTATAAAATTTAGAGTCAACTTTAAAAAATTGTGGAAAAAAAAAATGCGTAACTCGAAAGCTGGAAACATGAATGAATATAGGAAGTAAAGGTGAAATTGAGTTGGGGCTGGGATATATGGACATCAAAGAGGTAAAAATCTTGTTTGGATATCTTTCAAGAACATGTTAAACAAGTAGGTGAAATTTCAAGGTGAGCGCTAAATTGCACAATGCTGCAGGATATACAAACTGCATGCTCCTCCCACACTAGAAACGAGAGTCACTTAATAGTTAATTTTTAAACAATGAAATCTTGAAAGATTTTTTAAGTTAATTTTACATTTTTTTCTGAACAACAGATTAATAACACTCTTATATATTCTTAAAATAAAATTAATAATTATTATTATTATATCTCCTTTCTGTGACTACCCATAAAAATTTTATTTTATGATATAAAATTATAAGCCACTTTAATTTGAAATAAAATTTCTTTAAAAGAAAATAAATAAATAAAAATGTGAAGTATGGGATATATATTAATATCAAATATTTAATTTATATGCTTTGACATTGCAGTTTTATTTAAGAATATATGTGTATCTTGACTTAGAGCTAGCATCTGTTAATATTAACAGGTTTTATTTATTTGTCATTTATTACTTTTATTTATTTATTTATTTATTATTATTGTTTTACTTTAAAGAAAATTTATTTCAGATTTACTAGTTTAAGATGTCATGCAGTAAATTGAAAAAAAAATATGGCTATTAATAGAAAAATTACATTTTATTATTTTTATTTTTTAAAAAATTTAAAAAAAAAAGCTTTTTTGTAACTCATTAGTTTTGTAGCTTGATAAGGCTGTTCATAAATCCAAAAGGCCAACTTTATGACATAAGTTTTAATTTATTTTTGTCGGAAATGCATGAAACTATCAGGTGTTGTTGTTCAGAAACTACCGTAATTTCGGGTGTATAAGCCGGAGATCAAACAATTCTCTTTCGACCCAGAATTTTTTAAGAAACGAATATAACTAGTTAGATCGCTGTAAATATTTGTCTTCAATCACAAAATAAGATTTCTGGGTCCAAAAAGAATTGTTTGATCCGCGGCTTATACACCCGAAATTACGGTAGTTAATCACACTCATTTCCCTCTTTTGTGTGTGTGTGTGTAAATCTTCCAGAAAATACTGTTAAAATGGTCGTTTTGAACTGAATTTCTGATATTTTGAATTTATGTATGATAAACGAGAATGGAAAGAAAACAAATAATTTCTAATAATTTTAGCAATCAGTTATTTTCAAATACTTTTTAATAATGTAAAGGATTTTTTTAATGTAAAAAATAAAATAAAGATGCACAATTTATTTAACTTATTTTTTATAAATAACTATATAAGAACGTGGTATATAAAAAAAATATACATTTGTCAAATAGTTCATTTATATGCTTTACGTTGAAGTTTTATTCAAGTTTATTTATGTACATGTACCGCAATATAATGTATGCATAAATAGTTTTTTTTCCTAAAAGCCTGAAAAGAAAAAGAAGAAAAATTTTTACAATTTATCTTGACCTAAGACTAACATCTGTTGATATTAGTATATTTTATTTATTTGTTATTTCTCTCTTTTATTTTTTAATTTTAAAGAAAAATTGTTTAAGATATACTAATTGTAATGTCATACGTTTATAGAAAAATCATATTCATTTATTATAATTATGTAAGAATTCTTTATGTATTATTTATGTAAGAATACTTTTAGTTAAGTGTTATTTAAATTTTGTACTACACTAAATTTGAATTTAATCTTTCAAATATATTTAAAAACAAACTTTTTTACTATTTTTTAAGCCTAAATACAAAAGTATATATATATAGGATGGTTGGGTGGGTTAGATGTTAGATTACGGAGGAGGGCGGTGTTGTCTGGTTTATACACAATGGTTAATTATTATACATTATTAAAAAAAAAACTTAACACATAGTATTAAAGTTTGTTTACCTAAAAACTAATATGCATAACTTAAAAATGATCAAGTTATTGAGATAAGATATGGTTGTCTATTGTATTTGTCTTAAAGAAATTATTTGTAAAATATTAGAATAGAAATTATTTTTGGAAATTCTTAGCTATTAAATAATTTAGTTAATTTTGTTTCCTAAAATAGAGGGCAGCACCATAAACATATAATATAATTAATATATTAATCCTATAGATGGCAGCACTAAAGTTATTTTTATGCTAGAAGTTGCAATAATATACTCTAGTTAAAATTAATAAAGTAATATTAATAATTGATTAAAAATAAATATATAATACTTCTAATAGTAGCAATTATTTATTTATTTATTTATTTTTCTAAATATATTATGAATTATATAGTATGATATATGTTCTACTAATTTTTATAATTATTGTTACTGCTTTATTTTATTATCTATGTAATTTATACTATAACCATAACCTTCACTATTAGTAAGTCACATGTAGTTTTTATATGATTGCAATACAATCTTGCTAGGATTTGGCTAATGGTAAATATTTCAGTATATATATCCCTTTTACTTTTTAAAGGAATATTATATTATTGTTATTTTGTCATAATGATTTTATTTTCTTCAATGAGTATCTTTCTACTAATTTGTCATGTGAATAGCTTCTGGCCAGTCGGGTGTATTGTGAGACGAATTCTTAGCTTTTAGCACGTCTCATAACAGAAACTGGTTAGATGTTTTTGCTTTTTTGTTAAACTATACACCCCTGATGAAGTAGTTTAATAAAAAAGCCTTCTACTGTATTATTATCCATTTATCTTACATTATTTTGATAATCAGCCTTCTATTTCACTTCAAACTTCAACTGTTTTCAATAAGTTGATTGGAAAAATACTGGTTTCATTGGTTATTGTATGGTAATATATGAATTACTCTGGTTATATAATGTCTATTTATCCATATATTTCTTAGTAATTTGGTAATCTGCCTTCTATTTCTCTTCAAACTTCAACTGTTTTTAATAATATGATTGTAAAAAGACTGGTTTCATTATTCTATTTAATGGTATTGTCGGAATAACTTTGGATGTATTTATAAAAGTATTTATATATATATATGTGTATTTTTTTTTTCAAAATTACTAATTAGCATTTAAATACATTTATGAGAAACAAGTTAAATAAATTGTACATTTTTATAGCAGTTTTTGCATGAAAATTAAATTATTTTCTCTGGTAAATTAATGAAAACTGTTAATATAATTTTTTTTTATAAATACTTTTGTATAAATATCTATTTTATTTATAAAAATCTATTTTGTTTATAAAAATCATTCAAATAATTAAAAATGATTTTGATAAGGGTATTTGAAAGTAATTGATAGCTAAAATTATCAGAAAGTAATTGTTAAAAATAATATACTTTTTTCATTTCTTTTCTCTTTTATAAAATATAAATTTAAAATATTAGGATGAAAATAAAATTCTAGGGGTTTCTTCAATTAAACTTTTCTTCTTTTTTAATGAAAGGCAAAAATAATAAATAAAATAAAGCTCTTCTTTGAATACTTAAATAATAATAATAATAATTAAACACAGATTTTTCCTCTAACCAGACCAATTTTTTATTATTATTATTATTATTTTTTTTTTTTTGCATGACATCATAAACTAGTTAGTCTGAAATAAATTTATTTTAAATAAAAAAATAAATAAATAAACCATGCTAATATTAAAAGAAGCTAGTCCTAAGTCAAGGTACAAAATATAACTTCAGTGTTAAAGCATAGAAATAAAATATTTAGTATTAATGTATGTCTCCCCCCACCCTCTCTCTCTCTTTCTGTTTTATTATTATTATTAATTTTACTTAAAAAAATATTAAATTTACTAACTTATAATGTAGTATCATAAAATGAAAACATTATGTGTAGTCAGAAAAAGAATAAATTATAATTTTTATTATTATTATTATTTTACGAATATTGTGAAGAACGTTTTCAATTTATTGAAACAAAAAGAAATTTTAAATTAATTTAAAGAGCCCTGCTTGACGTATTTTTAAAGGATTCGCCAGTAGATTGTGCTCGTTTATTAGTATGGGAGGAGTTTCAGTTTGTTTATCCCTAAGCGTTGTGCGATTTAGCGCCGACCAATTTCAGGAGGTAAGAAAGTAAAATTGCAGGCAGTCAATGAAATAATTTTTTCGTTTTTATCAGTCCGGATATGGGAGGGTCTCGATGTGAGTTATGGTAAACAGTATTGCATGCACATAGAAGCAAATGTGGCTGCATCGATGAAAAATTCTTGAATTAAATCATATCTAAGAATATATGTTGTGATGATTTAATGCACTAATTTTGTACTGTTTAAGAAAATGAAAATTGGAAAATCGGCTACTTAATTCAGAATTAAAATTTAGTGCAGTTTTTTTAAAAAATGTCTTGTTTACTATTTTTCTTTCTGTTTTCAGATTCATTTGTAAATAAAACTGTTTTTCCCGAAACTCAGCGATTTTCTTGGATGTAAATGGCAATAATCGCTTCCTGCTGAGGATTTAAAGAAGTTCCTGTTATCATCCGAAATCAAGCTTATCCATTTGAGAAAATGTCATCGATTGCCGAAGAAATTTTTTCTTCCAGTGAACAGCACTTTGTTCCTCGAAATGGGGATAAGGGAAAACATTCCTCCTATGATACAGGAAAAAAAGTTTTTATTTGTGAAATATGTTCCAAAGGATTTTCTCAGAGTGGTAATCTAAGAACCCATCTCTTGACACATACTGGTGAAAAACCTTTTGTTTGTGAAACATGTTCCAAAGGATTTTCTCAGAGTGGTAATCTAAGAACCCATCTCTTGACACATACTGGTGAAAAACCTTTTGTTTGTGAAACATGTTCCAAAGGATTTTCTAGGAACTGCGATCTAAGAAGGCATATCTTGACTCATATGGGGGAAAAACCTTTCGTTTGTGAAATATGCTCTAAAGGATTTTCTCGGAATAGTATTCTAAGAACTCACCTCTTGACACATACAGGTAAAAAATCTTTTGCTTGTGGAGTATGTTCCAGATTGTTTTCTCAGAATAGTAATTTAAGAACCCATCTCTTGACACATACGGGTGAAAAACCTTTGGTTTGTGGAATCTGTTCCAAAGGATTTTCTCATAATAGTCATCTAAGAACACATTATTTGACTCACACAGGAGAAAAACCTTTTGTTTGTGAATTATGCTCCAAAAAATTTTCTCGAAGTACAGATCTAAGAAGACATCGGAAGAACATTCATACAGGTGAAAATCTATTTTTTTTGTGAAATATGTTCCAAGGGATTTCGTGATAACAGTGCTTTGACAACCCATCTCTTGACACACACAGGAGAATAACCTTTTTCTTGTGAAATATTTTCAAAAGTATTTTTTTTATAATAGATATCTAAGCATTCATCTCTTGAGTCATACAGGAAAAAAACTCTTTGTTTCTAAAATATGTTCTAAAACATTTTTATTAGAAAACTGATCTAAGACAGCATCTCTTGACACATACAGAATAAAATCATTGTGTTTCTAAAATGTGCTCCAAAGGATTTTCTAGACATTGTCAACTAAAAAAGCATCTCGTTATTGGTAACAAGAGAAAATGTTTTGTTTGTGTATTATGTTTTCCAAAGGATTGTCTGATAACCATAACTTAAGAAAACATTTCTCTCATACCAAATCGACAATACATAGAAATCTCCAATATTTTTATTTCCAAAATAGACCATGAACCTTGTGCATCTTATTGCATTTACTATTATTACTTTTTATATTTTAGCATTTTGTAATAAATAAAAAAATGCACTTCATCCATGGTTTAGTCTCTTTTTTGATAATAAAGAAATAAATGTTGACATGTTCAATCTTACGTATTAGTGCATTGAATTTTTATGGATCAACAAAATTTTGAGATTAAGGGGCTACTTCAGTCAAATGAAAAGACCCTTTCACTCATAACTATGCTAATCCAAGGGAAGAAATTTATAAATATATCTCGGTTGCGTTTATTTTTTTTTTCATTGAATAGCTGAAATTGATCTAAATGCAGGCCGTTCTTTACTTTTTCGATTTCGGTTTCAGATATTTTTTATGACGGAGCTTTTACTTTCCAAACCCGTTCTGAAAATGAAAGCATCCTCATAAAAAATATCTGTAAACAAAAAAAAAAGAAAAAAGCGACTTGCATACACATCGATCTCAGCTATCCAATGCAAACAAAAATCATTTAAAAATATTAATATGTTTTTGAGATATATTGCTATTTTTTCATAGGAAAATGTGTGTTTTTATTTGAATGAAGTGACCTCTTAACCTTTTACAATCCAATGTTCTCAATTGAGAACATAAAACTAAAAATTCAGTACAAATTAAATTTCATCAAAATAGACTTCAAAAAAATTAGCAGAAATAGTAGGAAGATGATTTGATTTTTTGAAGTTCAAGTTACACCTATCATTAAGGTCCCACAATAGTCCCAGAAAAAGACCCGAATGATAATGCTAAGTCTTTGGGAGCATTCTTTTCAAATATCTAGCTCAAATTTTAATATTTTTACATGTTTTTTTGCATAGGATAGCTGAGAACGATCCATAACCGGCATAATTTTTATTTTTTCAGTTTTGGGTTCAGATTTTTTTAAATTACTTTAACTTTTAAAACCGGTTCCGAAATTAAAATTATCATAACATAAAAAATATATAAGCAAAATCGAAAAAGTAAAAACTAGGCCGGTTGTAGATCGTCCTCAGCTATCCTATGCAAAAAAAAAAAAAAATCAGGTAAAAATATTGGCATTTGATCGAGATATTTGAAAAGAACGCCCCCATAGATTTTACATTATCATCCGGGTCTTTTTCTGTGCCTAATGTTGCGCTTTAATGCGGAAATGTGCAAAAAAAAAGCATAAATGTGACCAGTGACCGCAGAAAAATGACCTATCATGAAAAAGTTTTTTGAAATAGAAGTTACATTCCTATTAGTAATGACGAAATGTACAGAAATGACCAAAGACCACACGAAAGGGTCAACCGGAAATAACCAATGTTCTCAATTTGGAACATTCTGATAATTATGTATGAATTTTTTTCCACCATATTAATAACTAATATCGCCTACTTGAAGAATTAGAAAGCATAATGTTAAAAAAAAATTAAATATACCTGGATCTGAAATCGGCCTGTAAAAGGTTAAGACAGGATTCCGTTATAGGCAGCTTCTTTTTCTTACTATTACACTATTTTAGTTTAGTGACATTTTAATAAGCCTAGAAATGTACTATTCTTTAGAAAAATATAAAATTTAACTTTAGTGTTAGAATAATGATAATTTAAAAATTATGCATTTTTTGTAAAGATTTTTTTAAGGCACTGCATAGCTTTTATCGCGGGCTTTGAGCGCAGTGACCGAATCTAGAAATTCCGTAACGAGAAAACCTAACACTTCGACTAACGTCGTTTCAGTTCGGCAAACTTCGGCACGGTAGACTTCGGCAGACATTGACGCGGTATTTTTCAGATATTAGGATATCAAGTCTCAAACTTATGTTTCTTATGATCTAATTTTCATAGCGCGGCCAAATTTTGTTTGGTAATTTATTATGAGACAGTGTTAATTTTTGGTGACAGGAGACCCCTCACGGTGAGGATCGAAAAATTTAAAATGCTTATAACTCACGATCTAATTTTCGTAGCGCGGTCAAACTTTGTTTGGTAATTTATTATGAGACTGTTAATTTTTGGTGACAGGAGACCCCCCACCGTGAGGGTCGAAAAATTTAAAATGCTTATAACTCGCGATCTAATTTTCGTAGCACGACCAAATTTTGTTTGATAATTTATTAAGCTATTGCATAGCTTTTAGCGCGGCGACCTAATCTAGAAATTACGTAACGAGAAAAAATCCTAACACTCCGGCTAACGGCGTTTCAGTTCGGCAGACTTCGGCACGGTATCCTTCGGTAGACTTCGGCAGACATTGACGCGGTATTTTTGCATAAGTTGATAAAAAATGCTATGCAATAGCTTTACTGCGGCAGTCCCCGAGTGCCACATTTTTTTTTTTTTTTTTTTTTTGCTAGGACAAATTTTACTGATCTTTGAATGGACCAGGCCAAGTTGACAGAATGATTTTCATTCGGGGAGAGTCGAAACCGGATGAAGGCTCGTGAAGACTTGAAAGAATGATACCAGTCTCGGTTCTATACAGAAAAAATAAGTTAGACCCAGTCCGGTCCTTTAGAATAAAAGGCTTGACCCAGAAAGTATAACTAGGCCCGGCCCGAGACTTTAGGAAAATGTATGGTCCAGGACAAGCACAAGGGCGCGCATATGGGTGTAGGGGCAAATTTTTTTTTCAATATGAATCGGTTGTAAGATTTGAAAATTTTAATTTTATTGCCTAGACTAGATCAGAAGGTGCCGGAAGAAATTCCACTTTTAATAGGTTGACACCTTAGCAGGTATTAATTGTTGGGAATACATTTTGTCATAACCATGATTTTTTTTCTATTCATGTTGGATTCTGTTTCTTACATTTTCTGTTTGTACAAAGTTTTAATGAGTCCTTTTGACTAGTTCTGTCTTCACAAAAAGGAAAAAAAAAATACGGGATCGGAAACAAGTTGAGTTTTAAATAGATTGTTATCTTAGCATTTATATACGTGATTATAACATTTCATTGTTTAAGGAAAGATTTCGTAATAAACAGGATCCATATTCACAGATTGTTATAGTAAAAATAATTTTGCATGAACAAAATACTCAACTATTAGAGACAGATATAACAATATGATGTAAATCATACAGTTACAATTCTCGCTAGGGAACGTTCCCAGGTGTAAGTTGTGGATTTTGACGAGTGTGGTATCAAAAGGAAGATCTCGTCATGTACCTTAAAAAGTGCAATGGAACTACCTGTCCGAATCCAACCGTTTTCAAGATATCAGCATTTGAAGTGTGAATAAATAAATTGACAGGCTGGTATATAAATTGTTCGTAAGTTAAGCCAACCTAAGTAAAGCATTCTATTATACACACTACATACACATGCAGTTTATCCATTACGTCATGCCACACATTTGCCGAAAATTTTGCATAAAACAACACTGTAAAAAGAATTTAGAAACATTTCTGAATATATGGGACAGCTACGGTGCATGTAATTTAAAAAAAAAACGTTTCTGAGTATTTAAGAAACTTCTTTCTGCAATAATCAGAAACATTGTTGACTATTTTAGAAATTTTAATGTTTGTCTAAAATTTTTAAAATAGTCAATAAAGCTTCTGAATATTGTAGAAAGAAATTTTCGAAATATTCAGGAACGTTTTTGAAAATTACATGCACCATAGCAGCCCCATATATTCAGAAATGTTTCGGATATTTTTTACATTGAAGGTACTGGAAATAACAAAACAAATGGAAAGAAAATCTTCGAATGTAGGCATACGCGAAAACTTTGTAGTATGAGGAGTGCCTGTCTAAATGAGGGTAAATAAGTACACTGTAAAAAATTTCCAAAACCTTTTTTAATTAAACGGAAACCTTTCCGAAAATTCAAAAAACCTCTTGTTAAAATCATGTTTCCGAATAATTCAGAAACTTTTCCTTTTTTTCAAATTCAAGAAGAGGAATTACGTTGACGCATGCGCAAATGATGTCATCCTCCTTCTCGCGTCTTTTGCTTTGGCAACACACAAACACAACAGACGGAAAGCGGGAAAGAAAAACGAAATTCATTCGCTGTCGCCATTATTTACGTATTTATGGAATCAACATTAGTATATAATCGGTAAGTGACTTCTAGTTTTTGTTATTCTTATTACTATATTGTCCAAATTTATAATGATTATATTAAAATCATCCATTCTGTTTGTTTAAATGTAGTTATTTGATTTTGCTAAAATGAAATTGTCTTGCATTTTTTGCATTAAAAAATTTATAAACAAAACTAAATTACTTTTCTTTTGCATATCGAATTACTCCATAAAAATGAACCGCGTTTTACACTAAATTGCGATATTCAAAATTGTAAAAGAACGCTCAAAACTATCAGATCTTACACATGGCACAGGCTTCTACTTTATTTGGAACTGGGGTATAATTAATATATTACCCTTTAAAAATGTTTGTATATTAGTGATTTGCATTCATTTTATTAAAAAGAAGGAATTTGACTTGTGTCATTCTTCCCTTTGCTGGCTTGACCCATTCGTCCTCACTACTTTCTTGTATATTAAACTTCTTGTATACACAAAAATACTGCGTTTTGGCGTAGTTTAAATTCAATAGTATTATGTTCCATAAATAGGGAAACTTTTACATCTAAGTTTAAACAAATCATTAGTATACAGAACGCATAAAAAATGTACAAAGCAAATTTACTTTTGATTCCTAATATAATCTTTTTTTTTTATACAATTGCAAGCTTATGCAGATCAACAACTTTTTTCAACTGAAGATTGCACTATCATCGCATGTTTAGAATGATAAAGAGAAAAACATACTGTACCATTCCCCCCATTCTCCCCTATTATTGAAAAGTAAATAAGAATAATATAAGCTTTTATTTATTTGTTTTTTATGAGCTAAAATATTTCATTAATAAATAAATAGAAATGCTTCATAATTTACAAATTTTAAGCAATAATATTGCAGATTTAAAACAAAATTTAATTGTATTGTACATTCTGTCGTTCATCTACACAACCATTCTTTTTACTTATATAAACGCTTATAACTTGGAAAATAAAATTATTGTAATTAGCAATATCATATTATTATTATAAAGATCATTATTATATTTTTCTATTTAAAAAATTGATTTTATTGTATTATATATTTTCTTTGTAATGTAATGTTACTTTTTGTAAAAAAGATAATATGTAGTTTGTTTTGATTACTCAAATTTTCAAAATTATACTGGTTTCAGTTTATAAAGATCATTATTATATTTTTCTATTTAAAAAATTGATTTTATTGTATTGTATTATATATTTTCTTTGTAGTGTAATGTTACTGTTTGTAAAAAAGATAATATGTAGTTTGTTTTGATTACTCAAATTTTCAAAATTATACTGGTTTCAGTTTAGCTTGCAAATTTAAATTCAAACAAAACTATACTTTAGTTTAAGTTTAAATTTTAAAGCTAAACTAAAACTTGAAACTCACTTTATTGCACATAGATATTTAGGGGTGTAGTCGTAAAAATAACAGAGGATATACGGTCTAAGTAGAGGGTGTACGCTCAAGTCAGAGAGTATAGTCTAGGGTGTGTATATTATACGCTTTCTTAAGAAACAGAGTATACAGTGCTTCTTTATAGGATCCAGAAGGTATACGGCGTATACTCTCGTATATCCTCCACTACATCCCTGCAGATATTAGACATAGCCTAATAATGAATCTCTTCTTGCTTTTTAGCAAAAAATAAAATGATTTATTTAAAAATATTATTTTTTCATTGAAATTTTCAATAAAATTATGAATGCACCATTTCTGATATTTCAAAAATTTAAATTTTTCCGAATAAAAATAAACCAGGGGAAAAAATGATTTTTTTCCCCTCCAAACTTTTTAATTGTTTTCCAATTCTTCTCATCACTATTGGTCATATTAATTTTAAAAAATACACAGTAAGCTGAAATTGTTGTATGAAACTAAGAATGTTAAAACATATAAATTTGATACTATCATATATTTCTCTGTATGCAAAGAATATTAATTCTGTTGCTTCGGGCTCTCGAAATTTCATTTTACATCAGTCTTCTTTTCCAAAATTTTATAAGAATATATGGTAATACTAGGTTATGCCGTCGACCAAAAAATTATCGCCAAACTATAAGATTAAATGCCAATAATGGATGATCGTAAATGTCCCATTCAATGACATTAAATGCGATTCATGTGCTAAAAATGTCATTAAGTGATTTTTATTTCGACTTTTTTTTAATATTTGTATTAATATTCTACTAATTATTTGTTTTTTTGTTACTTAAAATAAAAATTATGTCAATATGTATAATTTGGCAATTAGTTTGACGATTTGTATAATTTGGCGAAATTGGTCGACGGATAACAGAGTAGTAACAAATATATATATACTTAATCTTTACATATTGAAATGTAAGAATGTTTCCATGAATGCTTCGATGTGTTAAATTTTGTCATAGCTCAATTAAGCTATGTAATATAGAGGTTTAAAACACATTTTTTGAGTATAATTTACAGAGTTTCCCCCAGGTTTAAAAAAGGGCAGGGCGCTACTGTTCTGAAAAGGGCACTTTTTACATTTTTCAGGGCACTTTTTACATTTTTAAGGGCACTTTTTCATTTTTAAGGGCATTTGTATAAAGTTGAATCTAGAATCTACCGGTTCAAAAAGTCATGAAAAAAAAAAATCATCAAAAAGTTGAAAAAAAGAAAAAAAAGGTACATTTTGCTAAAATATCGCGAAGAAAGGAAAATATTGTTAAAAAACCGCGAAAAACGGCCAATTTTGTTAAAAGATAGCAAAAAACAGCTGATTTTGTTGAAAGATCGCAAATAACGGCATATTTTGCAAAAAAAAAAAAAAAATTACAAAAAAACGTCGAATTTCATGAAAAAAACGACAAATTTTATTAAGTGATCACAAAAAAAGGCATATTTTGCTAAAAAAAATCGCAAAAAAAAGACAAATCTCGTGAAAATATTGCAAAAAAACGGAACTTTCTACAGAATTTTCCGTTTAATTGCGATTTTTGGGCGAAATTTGTAGTTTTTTTTTTTTTTTTCGCAAAACTTTTGACGAAATCTGCCATTTTATCGCTATTTTTTGACAAAAGTTGCCGTTTGTTGCGACTCATTTGACAAAATTTTCAGCTTCATCGTGATTTTTGAAAGAAATTTGTCTTTTTTCCACGATCTTTAGAGGAAATCTTCTGTTTTGTGAAATTTTGTGACGAAATTATCCATTTTTTTTTTTTGCGAATCTTGCCGGAAAATAGTCGTTATTTCGCGTTTTTTAACGAAACTTGCTGTTTTTAGCGATTTTTTGACGAAATTACCCGTTCCACGGGACGCGTATGAAGGTATTTTTTGCGTCCCGCCACCGATTTTTTGCGTAATTTACGCGCTATAGCGTGTTCGAATCATCGCTGGAGGGCTGCATTTTTTCAAATGTGGGGCAAGAAGGGCGCTATTTTTTTTTTTTTTTAATGTATGACAAGAGGAGCGCTAGTTTTTGGATGAGGGGCAAGAAGGGCGCTAGTTTTTAAACTAAAGGGCAGGAGGAGCGGAGCGCCCCCCCCCTGAAACCCTCTGGGGGAAACTCTGTAATTTATATATTTTTTCAGACATAATGCTTTCACAATTGACTTCTAGCAGTTGTAAAGAGTTATTTTTTTAAAAAATATTTGATAGTAATTTATAACTTTTTTAGTGGAAAATATTTATAAATGTATTAAAAATAAATTAATCCAAATTTAATAGGATTTTGATACAAATTAACATTTTAAAAATAAAAGCCATCTTTTTTTGAGCAATTAAAACAAAAAAAAAAGATATGCAACTTTTTTTGGCCTGGTTAAAAGCCAGCAACCCTGTTCAAGAGGTGCTCGGGGGGGGGGGGATATGTTCTCCCCAGAACAATGTAATGTTCCTCCTGGAAAATTCAGTTTTTTAAATTTTCGATGTTCAAAAAATACAATCCCCCCCCCCCAAGTTCGGATGCAAAAATTCGGGTATTTTCCACAATCTTTTACCAAAATTCAAGTGTTTTCCAGAATCATTTGACAAAAGGCACATTTTTTTGACAAAACTTTCCACGATCTTTTGCCAAAATTTGCATATTTTACAGGATATTTTGATGAAATTTAAGTAATTTTCCATGATCATTTGTCAAAAATTGCATTATATTCCACGAATATTGCATCATGTTGCACAATATTCGAATTTTTTTCACATTTCTTCAACAGAATTTGCATCTTTTCGCTTTCTTTGACAAAATTCACCTTTTTTCAATTGTTTTTCAATAAAATTTGCATATTTTAAATGATCTTTTGCCAAAAATTGCACATTTTTTCACAATTTTTCGATTCAAATTGTATATTTTTGCATGATCCTCTGTAGAAATTCACATTTTTTTTCACGATCCTTTAACAAAAATTGCATCTTTTTCATAATTCTCAAAAATCATATCCTTTGATGGAAATGCCTTTTTTTTTTTTTTTTTTTTTGCTGCAATCCTTTGACAGAAATGGCATTTTTGTCACAGTTGTTTGATGTAAAATGCATTTTTCCTTGCAATCCTTTGACGGAAATCACAATTTTTTGTGATTCTTCGACAAAAATTGCATTTTTAATTATGGTATATTCAGGAATACTTCTGTTCAGTAAGATTAAAGTTTTAATTTCTTCTATGAATACATTTCTTAGGTATATCGTGTGATTATATAAAACAGTAAAAAAATATTCTGTGTATAACATGCACCCAGAGTTTTTGTCTTAAATTTAGGGGGGGGGGGAGTGTGTGTTATACACGAGTAGATACGGTATTTGTTGATGAAAATCCCTTGTATTTTTCCATTGAAGCTGAAATGACTCCTAGTAGCAGAAATAATAATATTAAATGATAGTAACACATTGACACATTCTTTATGTGCCAAACTTCTGCTGGTACTTTACATAAAATATCAATATTAATTCATATCTTTTAAAGATTAAATATAATATTTCATAAAATAGTTTAATATTGATACTTATTTATGTATAATACTTCTCAAATATTTTCTACTGCATCCGTAAACTAGTTTCTTCCTTATAAGGACTCATCAGTATGGAATAGCCACTAACAATACTGAACTGCCAGAAACCTTTAGAGTAACAAATTTCTTTCTGGTATAGATGTAATTAACCATATCCAGATCTGCCAGAGATCATAATGAGTTCCCTCAAAACGGTGAAAAATAATGTTTGATGAGTCGTAAAGAACAATAGTAGTTGGCAATACTTGAATCGGATAATATATGTGTATGCACTGCCCATTTTGGCATGCTTTTGCAATGCTTGTGTAAAATTTAACAAAACTAATTTATTTCCTTACATATTGGTCTTTTAATAATATATTTTATATTTCAGTTTGATTAAACCTTAAAACTATGGAGAAATTGTAAAAAAATAAACCAATCTCGCCAATGCATGACTTCCCCCACTGAACAGATTACCAACAGGTAAGTAAAAAAAAAAATGTAAATATTATTTAAAAAATATTTTCTCTTTCTATTTTTTATGTACATGACAAGAGATATGGTGTGCATTTTTTTTCCATAGCAATTTAATGTTAAAATGCAATTTTTTGTATATTTTCTGTTTCATTTGAACTAATTTTATATAACTTTCAGCATATATAGTACTGCTTATGCACAAAATGTTGATTATTTTCATAATAAAATGTTAATAAGTTTTAGAGATATAGCAATACATATTTTTAACCGCTATTGACTCCAATGTTACAAAAAATTAAAATCTAAATAATTTCCAAACTTTTCCATTAAATGTCATGAAGATCAATAGGGAACTAGCGGCTAATGATGACAATGTTGTCATGTTTCATTGAAATAAATTTATAGCATCAAAAGCTCCAAAGCAGAATTTGCTTACAACTTCGACGTACATTTCAGAACAAAAGACTTCTGTAGGACATTTTAGATTCTCGTTTTCAAGAAAACTCATCATTCAATTGAAGGAAAAATTGCAAAGTTCACCACTCATTAGCTGGTGGGGGGGGGGGGCATCACAAAATTCTTTAATCGCTCATTTAAATATATTGCAAAATTCTTCAATTGGCTGCAAGAAAATCTCTTGCAATTCATCAATCATGTAGAACAAATCATGAAATTCTTCAGCCTGTTGAGGAAAAGCATATAACAAATTCAATGAACAGTCGTGGGGAGGGGGGGAATCTATTTTTACCAATCTGTCGCAGTGTAAATAAACGTGCTAAATTGGTTATTTGTTATAGGATACTGCAGGGTAAAATTAATCCAGATTATTAACTGTACAAAATCATTTTCTTCTGTTTGAACATTCTAAAAAACAAAAATGTTTTGTTGCAATTAAAATAAGTTAACTTATTTTGTAATTATTAAATTACAGTAATTAATGTTAAATAAAAAATTACTTAAATCATTAAGACTTGTTCAATGTTTCTCTCCTGTTCTTAAAATGTTTTAAAGCACATTAGATGTTTTTGATGGTTTAAACCAGTTTTTGATGCTTGTCATGTCAAAAACCAGTTTCTGACGTCCGAAACCCAACCCTGTTGTGAACTTACCATAATATGAAACATACGGTAAAATTCTTCCACAAATATATAATTCTTAGGAAGCTTATTGTGTATTAAAAACCTCTTTTTTTTTTTTTTTTTTTTTATTTAATTAAGTCTGAATGTTCTGGAAAAATTTGATTTTGACATGTGCCGTGCTTGTTTTCACTGACTTTCGCCCAGGTTCGGGCATGAACTGCAACAATATAAATGGCAAAGCCAAACTGTTAAAGGTGCAGGCTGGGAGGTCTGTAGGAGTAAAAAAAAACGCTAAAATTGTAAACAGCCCCCCCCCCTCTTAATTCCATTTGTGCATGACACTTCTGAATAGATAGTACCCAAAATAACGATAAAATAGTGATTTTGTTATTTTTGAAGTTGCTAAAGCCAAAATTGTAAAATTTATGCAGAAAATTTAAAAATTTCTGTTTTTTTTTTTTTTTTTTTTTTTTAATTTGCAGAACCAGAATTATTTCCAAAATAATGAAATTTTCTTCTTTATTTTTCATCCTTTACATCGAACTTTTTCGGGTTTGGAGAATCGCAATAACAACATTGTAACAACTTCGCCTCTTCTCTTCAGAGTCTGCTTTCCAAAATAGTAAACTTTCCATTTTGTCTCATTTTTAGATTTTGATAGTTGAATTTTTCGGGTTTGCAGGAAACAAAACTTTAAAATTAATAAAATGGACAAATTACTTTTTTCTCTTTTTCCTTTTGAGCGGAAGTAATGCCGGAATGATAAGCATTTTTGCTTTATTTTTCTTACATTCCCTCGTAATTTTAACCAATAGGCAACACTAGTATAAGTAAGTATACAGGCG
This sequence comes from Maratus speculifer, assembly GCA_964019185.1. NCBI lineage: Eukaryota > Metazoa > Arthropoda > Arachnida > Araneae > Salticidae > Maratus > Maratus speculifer. The sequence continues at coordinate 36,942,492 of CAXHSM010001376.1, forward strand.
AACCTTGTTAACATGAACCTCAAGGGGGATCAAAATTTTGCTCCTGTTAAGGGTAATTCATGTTATCACTATAAAATTTTTGTATTCTTTTCTGTAGGGGTCTGTGAAAAGAAATTCATGTTAAAAGTAATTAACTTTAGGCGTGTTCATGTTAATGAGGTTTGACTGTATAGAGCAGTTTACATCATGTGACTTTTACCGGAGAACAATGAAGAAAGCTGTAGGACACACAAACACAAAAAGCATTGATAAAGGTAGCTATGGTTGTCCTACAGCAGCAGCAAAAACCTGTTCGTGACGTCACCTTGCACAGCTCTATTAGCCAGCCTAGAGTCGAAATCGTTAAAATTTCCAGAGTCAGCCATTTTTCCCTTTCCCCCGACTCTGCCGCCCTGGTTTTCAGTTACTATGAGAATGCTATTCTCCTCATTCCCTGGTATTAAAAAAACAAGTATGCTTTAGCAGTTAAATTGCCATTTAATATTTTTTGCTACTTTAATCATATTTCTTTTTCTAGATTTAAAATGTTTTGCTGCATGGCCTGTAGACTTTTCAATTCTCACTTTGAAGTTTTCTGAATCTTTGAAAAAGGAAGCTGTTTCTGGAAGTCTGTCTTGGACAAGCAAGAGTGAGCCTTTGAAAATTATGACTGATGAAATTTTAAAGAATACTTCTAATCAATCTCCATCTCACCGAGACATTGTTGCTAGAGAACTTTCTAAAATTAATCTAAGTAACCTATAAGTGAAAAAGAAAATGTTATTGGAGATAAGGAAAATGCCTGGCAGTAGATGTGTCAAATACCCTTATGTGTGATTTAAAAAATATGTTCCCAGCCTTATTCACTTTTTTTGGAATTCAGTATGATTTTAATATATTCTCTATAATATAGATTTGGAGAAAGCAATGTTTATTTCATTACAGGCATGTAGTTCTGCTGTAAAAGCACATGTCAAAAAGAAAAGAAAAGGTGAAAGTTTAATGGATGTGTCTATTTCTGAAAATATTAAAAATAAAGTAATTCGTACTATATTATTGATATTGAATGTAATTATTTTATTGAAGGGATTGCTACATTAATAGGATTATACTTCGTTATAAATATAGAATATCCAAAAGAGGCCATGAAGTGAAAGATAAAGGCAGCGATGTTTTCTACTGCGATATTTCTACTTTTGTGTAATTTATTCACAAGATCATGAATTGCATTCCTGCTTTGACATGGTTTCTTGAATTACCATACAAAATCTTCTGTAAACTGTTCATAGGACATTCTTCGCAGATGGCAGGTACAACTGCAGTTCTTTCTATTATTGTAAATCTATAAATAATCTAGAAAATGTTTGTAAATTATTAGTCCAAAAACAGTATGAATATGAATGCATTATTCTTATAATAGAGGAATGCGTTCATATTATTATGTTATTTTTTGAATAGTCCATTATATTAAATATGGAAAGCGATTGTTTTTATTAAATTATTTTCAAATCAGCCATTCAGAACTTTTTCTTAAAATATCCTAAAATAATTTTTTATTTTATTTTTATGTGCAAATTCATATGACAGTTTTCATTCCTTAGGTTTCACTGAGTCTGTCTTTTAATCAAATTTACTGTTTATGTATTAACTTATAAAGCATAAAAGATAGTTTTGGGATTTTCTTTTCATTTGATGTTATGTTTATTGATATGTATAATGCAATAAATTCATTTTATCTCTGATTGTATATATTTTTTTTATTTTAATTTCGGTTTCTCTTTCACTTTTATCATCACCTTTATAAATTAAATCTTTTGCAATTGTTATGTATTTGTATATTTATTTTTCAATTTGTTTTGTGAAATATATTAAACTTAAAATGGTATTTTTTATACAATTAGTAAATTTTTATCTTTTTAAGATTTTCAATTGAGCATTAAAAGAATTTAATAGTCAAATTGACAGATTAAGAGTTTCATTTAGATATATTTTCATTCTCTTGTAAACATAAAAAGAAAAAGAAAAAAAAACTTTGAACAGAATATGGCAGTTTTAAAAACAAATTGCTCACCTTTAGAAAGTTTATTTTCATTAAAAAGCATCTACTTTTTTATGATGTATTATTATTTTATAAATTTGAAATAATTTAGACTTATATCATGCTGATTTGTACGGTATGTTTAAACTGCCAATATGTCTTAAAATATTGACATTAGCATCAAACTTCAGGTAAATTGCAGTATATATGGAGGTCGCTAATTGTCAGGAATTTCAAGGTAATAATCATTGAGATGTAGTGCAGTTTTTCACCTTACTCCTAGTCTACTCTGTATTATGCTTACATTTTTTTTCTTTTCTGATTTCCTAATACATAATTAAAACTGAAATGCTCTCATCCCCCTACTTGCCCAAATTCAGATCACTGAATTTTACTTTATTTCTGATTTTGCCATTATTGATTTGTAAACATTAAAATGTATTTTTTTTCCAGTTTTTGAGTGAATTGTACTTATTAAAATTGGCTAAAATGCCAATCCGTCCTCTATATTGCAAACATGATTTAAATTAGGTACATTGTTATAAAATTTCTGTATTGAAAAAAAAAAAAAATCAATGTATGTTAAAGAATTAAAAATATTACATTTATTACTTTCTTGAAAGGTGAAGATAAAAAGATTAAAAACAACATTTATAAATGTTATATCTTCATATTATATCTGCTTTTAATCTTCACCTTTTAAGAAAGTAATAAATGTAATGTTTTTAATTCTTTAATTATTGAAAGGTGTAAATTCGAGCAAGACCTGTTTTTAAACAGTGATTTGTCTTTTATCAGCATATATATATGTATTTATAAGCATTATGCAGCAGCACAATACTTATTTATTTCCAGTGTCACTTATCAATGTTAGTTTAACATAGAAAAACCTATAAGGCTCTTTTTTTTTAACTTTCTATTATTTTGTACCTGATGCAATGAATTTTTTATTCTTTCCCAATTCTAATAATATTGTAAATTTAAAGTGCGAAAACGTTTGCCTAATATCAGGATCAAAACAGATGATAGAATGTCTTTAAATGTACGTAAAGTAACACAGACTATGTTTTATTTACATTATTCCAATATTTTTCTTAATAATTACAAATTTTGCTACTTTCATTGAAACTAAATGGACATTTTGCTATGAAATTTAACATCATTTATTGTTGAAAAAATTCAAAAGCTGTGCAAAATTTTTGTCCACAGTAATTAATTTTCAATTAAAAAATTTTCATGCAAAAATGTTTTTTAAGATTTAAAAAGTAAGCTAAATATGGCATCATAGTAGAAATAAAAACATTTTAAACATTTGTAAATAATACAAAGAGTACTAATATGAGTGAATAGAAAAAGCAGATTATTCAGATAAAACAAAAAATTTAAATATATTTTACCGATACTGGTTTACACTAATATCAGTTCAAATGAGTGCATAGTTCGATTAAATAGCTATTAACTTTGTGATTTATTTACGTTTTTATTTTATTTATTGATAAAGTTTTTATTCAGTATCGGATATTAGCTGGAAACAAATATTGAACTATTTATATTGTTTTAAGACAGTGTAAAAATTTAAATTGTTCGATGTTTAGAGGTTAATAAATTTGTATTAATCATTGGTAAATAACATCATAAATTGTGATGTGATACTGCATAAATCAAACCCTGATTACGGTAACCTATGTTAATTTTGAAATACATTTGTCTTAATGCAGTAGTTATTAAAAAACTGGACATATTAAACAAAAACAATTTGCAGAACAAATAAAAAAAATAGATTTTTTAAGCTTGAGAAGGTACAGATATTAAGATAATTCATTCAATTAGTTCTACATTTAATGATAAATTTTGTAACAAATAAGTTAAACCAATTTAACATAAAAATATAATACATAAAATATTCCAAAAACTTAAATCCTATTCAAATGGCATTGAAATAAATTTTAGATTTTTTTTAAAGAAAAAGTTAGTTTTAATACTTTAAAGTTTTGTATTTTGCATGTATCTTATCATTTATGTACAATCATCATAAACATAATACAAATTCTGCAGTACAAATACATTCAAATTAAAATTGGAAAAATTCTAAGGTTTATTTTGATGGCATTTGAATATAACTTGAGTTTTCGGGGTGTTTTAAGTATCACATTGTAATTTTTTTTTAATGTTAAATTGTTTTAACTTATAAAAAATTAACATTAAATGTAGAATTAATAGAATGAAATATTATAATGTCTGTCACTTCTAATGATAAAACAATCTAGCATTTTTTTCTTTCTTTTTATTTTTTTATTTGTTCTGCAAATCATTTCATGTATCAGTCATACATTTTCTGTTACAAATAACTGATTTGAAATTAGAACTTTTAAAGGAGACTTTACATAGATTAATATTTTGTAAACTAGAAACAGAGAAATAGCCTATTCAAAGTATAAGAATGGTTTAAAATGTTCCTATATGCAGGTGGTGATATGCAAATTTTCTTTTTAACTCATTTAAAAATTTAATAAAAATGAATTGAAAATTGAGAGTTTTCAGACTCTAAAATGCAAAACCCCAAATTGGTTTAAATTTTGAAACAAAAGGGGGGATTAAGAGGTGATTTAGCTTCTTTGCATATAAGAAATTACGAAGTACAGTAGTCTTCCTCTTAACCGAAACTCAGCTGCCTTTTTCCCCCAATTTCAGGCAAAATTCAAAAAGTAAAATTTCAGTTCTCATATCTTTATGTTTAATTAATTCAAATTTAAATAATGGAGAATAATTTCAACTTCTTATAAAGGTATGTGACAAGATTTTTAAAAATTTAATTTGTATTAAATTTTGTTCATTATTTGTTATTAGTGATAATTTTTATTTCAATCCAGTTTAACCGGTTTTTCTCTTAACGAGCTAACATTTGGTCCCACTTAGGTCGGTTAAGCGGGAGGCTACTGTACTTTAATAAATTAGAACAATTAAGCTGAATTTAATCCGTTAATTTAATAATTTTTCTTTTTGCTATTGTTAGCATTGTATTTCTAAAAAGCCAAATTATCTATAGTGAGTCGACCACAAGAAACCCCCAGTCACTGAACACCCTCATACAAGGCAATTTATATGCTATGCAAAAAGAAAACAATTTTTAGAATAGATTGCATAGATGAATCTAATGGAATGGAGTTGCTATACAAGTTAAGTGAAAAATGTGTTTAATTCCAGTATTTTAAACTTTTATTGTAAGGGATCAAATTTTAGCCAAAGAAATCTAACCCATTTTCATTTAGTTATTTCCAATACTAAAAAAAAAAAAAAAAAAAAAAAAAAAAAAAAAAAAATCAGTCTTGGTTTGGATGCACTTTTTGCACCCATGATGTACATATGTCAGATCATTTATCGCTTCATCCGATAGAATTTTAAGAGCTTTCTGTTGTAAAATACATAAGAGATTTTTGAATAAAGATTTTTTTTTTGCTTTTTCCTATACTAACTTGAACTAGTTGTTTTAGATTTAACTAAGCTATGGTTTTTGTTAAATTATTGTTTTTTAAATCATTAATGTGTTTGGGGTTTTTTCCTCCCTTTTGAGAGGTTTTTTTTTTTTTTTTTTTTTTTTTTTTTTTTTTTTTTTTTGTTGCATTTTGTATGATTTTGATTTGTAAAAGTTAAAATAATTTCATTTAAAAAAAAAAAAACTTAAAGGAAAAAAGAACACATTGATTTAAAAAGCAGAAACTGAAGAATAGTCCAATTCTTTTTAAATATGACACAACCAATTGAAGTCATTATTAAAAGCACTAAAATGCTCCTCTTATTCAGAAATCATATAGTTGCAACGCGAAGCTCATAAAATTCTAACTACAGATACATAAAGTGTGGCTAAAACTTCTTGTTGGAGACCAAAGAAAGTGCAAGAACACTGACTCAAGATGGTGTATGGCGTTTGAAACTTTTTCTATCATATGGCTTTTTATGTATTTTATTGGATACTTTAATATAATGAAGCATTTTCTGAAAAAATCAAAAGCCTTTTTGAATGTAATAGAAAATTTCAAAAGAACTTTTGAAACACTCTAAAATGTTGCCGAAATTATTGGAAACATTTCAAAAAGATTTATGAAATACTTTAAAATGTTTCTGAATATATCGGAAACCTTTCAAAAAGATTTATGAAATACTCTAAAATGTTTCTGAATATATCGGAAACCTTTCAAAAAGATTTATGAAATAATCTGAAATGTTTCTGAATATATCGGAAACCTTTCAAAAAGATTTGTGAAATACTCTAAAATGTTTCTGAATATATCGGAAACCTTTCAAAAAGATTTATGAAATAATCTGAAATGTTTCTGAATATATCGGAAACCTTTCAAAAAGATTTGTGAAATACTCTAAAATGTTTCTGAATATATCGGAAACCTTTCAAAAAGATTTCTAAAATAGTCAAAAACGTTTCTGACTATATCGGAAAGTGGTTTCCGAAATATTCAGAAACGTTTTTGAAAATTACATGCACCGTAGCTGCCCGAAATATTCAGAAACGTTTCTGAATTTTTTTTACAGTGTAGCAATCCTCTATGATATAAAGTATTTTGTCAAGAAAATAAAGCTATAAAATTCAAATATTTGAAAAGGAACACGCATAAGAGGGCTTTAAATATTAAAAATTGTAAGCTACGTACCTTGATATGTTCTATCAGAATTATCAGGACTTCAGATTCACATCAAAGCAAAATATTCCAATTGCAGTATATATCTGAAATACAATAAGATGTTTTGTTTGGTTAAGTTTAATAGTTTTGTCATTATAAAATAATATAAAAAAGTATTAATCTTTTCCCCACATTTTGTAATCTCAAGCATAAAATTGCAACCTGAAAATTATTATTATTAACATTTCAACTCTAAATTGAGTTTTATTATACAATTCTAATAATTACAAAAAAGCAATGTATGATTTCATCAAAGAGTATAACTGTGTTAAATTACAAACCCGTTGAAATTTTCTTTAAATTTAGCGAAATTTTATTATTATTATTATTATTATTATTATTATTATTATTATTATTATTTAAAAAAATAATAATTAAAAATTGAAAATCCATTGGAAAGAATGATTTTAACTTAAAAAGCACAAATTATTTTGTTGTTGTAATTACTTTTACTAATAATAGAGTGTGGTATGTTAAAATTTAATGAAATACATGTAATATGTATAAGTTTGCAAAATATTTATTATTTTCAAAACAATCTCCTATAAAAAACCCTTAAATTAAAAAAAAAAGATTAAAAAAGTAGTACATATTAAAATGATATATTCCTAAGTTTTGCAAACACAGGCACAAAATTGTAAGATTCAAATTACTATTATTATTAATTTTTAGAGTAAGTCAGATTATATTTATTAATAATTACAAAGGATCATTAAGTTGTTTCATTAAATTATATTTATTTAATTTAAATGGATATATATGTGATGAATTACAACTCAATTGAAATTTTACTATTATTAAACGGGATGAAAACTTCTTTGTTTTATTTCTAAAAAAATTTAATAACAATTGAAAGAATTCTTTTTACTTGAAAAGCGCAAATTGTAGTGTTGTTATAACAGCATGATAAGTTAAGATTAAATTAAATGCATATACAACATATAATTTTTCAAGATATTTACCATTTCCAAGAAATCTATAAATATAAGGTAAACCTAAATTTAAAAAATGAAGTTTATTAAAGTTTTCGAAGTTTTCGATTAAGAAAATGACAAAATATTAAAATTCCGCCTTTCCAAGTTTTTCAAACCCAGACAAAAAATTGTAAGCTTAAATTATTATTATTAATTTTATTATTCTCATTTAATTTTAAATTAAATCATATCATGTTTATAATAATTACAAAGGCTTATTAAGTTATTTATTTAATTCAAAAGGATATAAATAAGATAAATTACAACGCAATTGAAACTTGCTATTTGATACAGAGTAATATTAAATGGAACGAAAAAATTTAAGTAATTTCTCAATAATTTAAAAATTAATTGAAAATGCATTTGAAAGAATTATTTTAACTTTAATAGCACAAATTTTTGTATTGCTGTAATTATCTATATTAATAAAAGAACATGATAAGTGAAAATTAAATGAAAATAATAAAAAAAGAAAATATATTAAAATTAAATTTCCGCAACTTTTGCAAACTCAGCCACAATATTGTAATAAAAAATGTTATTTAACTTTAAATCAAATCAGTTAACATTTATAATAAATTCAAATTTTTCTTCAGTTGTTCCATTAAACTATCTTAAAAAAAAAAAAAAAAAAAAAAAAATTCTTAAATGGAGATAAATGTGATAAATAAAAACACAATTGACGTTTGCTATCAAACCAAAGCATTATTAATTAGAACGAAATTTTCTTTCGTTTAATTTCTCAATATTTTAAAAATAAAAATTGAAATTGTGTTCAAAAGAATTATTTTAACTTTAAAAACACAAATGGTTGCATGCATATAGTTATAACTAATGAAAGTACATGATAGTTAAAATAAAATAAAATATATATGAAATCCATAACTTTTCAAGATATTTATTTTCTAAAAATATATAACAATAGAAAAGCTCAAATTTAAAAGAATAAGTTTAAAAAAACTTCGCTATTAAGAATATTAAAAAAGAAATGTTAAAATTACATTTTCGCAAGTTTTCCCAAGCAAGTAAACCCAAGCACAATGTTGTATATATATATATATATATATATTAATTTAAATCAACTCAAATTATATTTATAATAATTACAAATTGTCTTTCAGTTGTTTCATTAAACTATTTTTTTTTTTTTACTTAAAAGGGAATAAATGTGAAGGAGAATTTCTTTTGTTTAATTTCTCAATATTTTTAATGACAGTTGAAAATAATTTCGAAAGAATTATTTTAACTTTCAAAGCACATATTATTGCATGGGTATAGTTATTTTTACTATTAAAATAACACAATAAGTTAAAATATAATCAAATACATATGAAATGCATAATTTTTCAAGATATTTGTTATTTTCTAAAAATCTATAACAATAAAAAAAACTTGAAATAAAAAAAAACATATTATAAAAAAGAAATTTACCATTAAGAAAATGATAAAAGAAATATTAAAATTACATTTTCGCAATAGCATACAAGTTTTGAAAATCCAGGTTCAAACTTATAAGTTAAAATTAATTTTATTATTATTACTATTATTATTATTATTATCATTATTATTATTATTATTATTATTATTATTATTATTATTATTATTATTATTATTATTATTATTTAAATCAAGTTAGGTGGCTAAGACTCATAAATGTTAAGACTCATTAAATTGTTTTATTTAACTAACTTCATAAAATGTGAAAGCAAATAAATGTGATAAGTAACAACATAATTGAAATTTACTATTAAAACAAAATAAAATTAAATTGAACAATTATTTACAATATTTTTCCATGTATTACAGAATATTTTATTTCTTCTGCTTAATTTGTGAAAATATTTTTAATAACAATTGAAAATGCATTTGAAAGAATTATTTTAACTTCAAAAGCAGAAATTGTTGTAGTTGTATAAGAAGTAAAGTAATTTTGTTAGTAGTAATTTTATAAAAAGTACTCTTGAAGCATTCAACTAATAAAAGAAGATAAAAAGATAAAATAAATTAAATATGTATAAAATGCACAATCTTCCAATGTATTTATTATTTTCTATAAATTTATAATTATAATAGAATCTTATATTTAAAATAATGAGAATTATACTTTTTTCATTAAAACGATGTTAAATATTTTCTCAAATTCTGAAAATACAGTCTCAAAATTCTAAGATAAAAATTATTATTATTATTATTATTATTATTATTATTATTATTATTATTATTATTATTATTATTATTATTATTATTATCAGCAGCAGCATTAAACTTTCAGTCAAGTCAGATTATATAAATAATAATTACAAAGGCTCATTACGTTGTGCAATGCAATTGAAATTTCCTATCAAAATAAAGTAATATTGAAATGGAACAAAAATGTCTTTATTTAATTTTTCAAAAATTTTTAGTAAGAATTAAAAATTAAAAATTCCTTTGAAAAAAATATTTTAACTTCAAAAGAACAGATTTTCGTATTATTATAGTTATCTATATTAATAAATGAACGTGATAGGTTAAAATTAAATGAAATCTGCATAAAATATATAATTTTTCAAAATACTTGTATTTTCTAAAATCCTCTAAGAAAACTTATATTTAATAAAATGAAATTTTCAAAAAAGAAATTTAGCGTTTAAATTATTATTATTATTATTATTATTATTATTATTATTATTATTATTAGTAGTAGTAGTAGTAGTAGTAGTAGTAGCAGTAATAGTAGTAGTAGTAGTACTTAAAGTATTAGTATTATTATACTTTAAATCAATTTAGATTATATTCATAATAAATGCAAAGCTCATTAAGTTGTGTCATTATGCGATCTTCATATAATTTAAAATGAAATAAATATAATAAATTACAATATTAATATTTTTTTATCAAAAGAAAGCTATATTAAATTGAATAAGAATTTCTTCTGTTTAGTTTGTAAAAATAAATTCATAACAATAAAATATGTAAAATGCATTTGAAAGAACTTGAAAAGAACAAATCATCGTAGTTTTGTTTTTATCAGTAGCAATATAAGTAGTAGTATAAATAGTTTTATAAGAAATATTGCTGCTGTAATATATTAGATAAAAAAAATCTTGTAAGTTAAAATTAAAGGAAATTAAAATGTATCAGATAGCAAAATATTTATTATTTTCTTAAAATCTATAAGAAAATCTTATGTTAAGAAATGAAGTTTTGCATTAAGATAATAATAAAAAAGTGTTTTCTCAAATTTTGCAAACATTATTACCAAATTGTAAACTAAAAATTTTTACTTTTATAGCTCAAAATTATTATTATTTTCTCTAAATCAATTTAGATTATATTGATAACAATTGTAAATATGTAACACTAAATTGTTTCATTAAACTATTTTTATATTAATTAAAAAGAAATAAATGTGATAAATTACTATAGAATAAAGTTTGTTATCAAAAAATGTAATACATAGTATATATGAAAAAAAAAACTTTAGTCATAATTTAGGCATAAAAATATAAGCTAAAAATTATTGTCCTTATCATTATTATTATTTAAACTTCCAATCAAGCTAGATAATATCGATAGAAATTACAAATGTTTCTTAAACTGTTTCATTAAGAAATTTTGCATCTCGTAAAAAGTAACAACTAGCTTGAAATGAATTAATAAAAATGTAATTGCATCTTAATAATACATATTTTCTAAAAATAAGTAAATAAAATAAAATAAAAATAAAAAAATACCTCATCAAGAATAAAACTGATTTCTAAAAAATTCAATCTCCCTTGAAAACATAAGAAAAAATATATATATATTAAATCGACGTTATGAATTACATAAAATATCAGTTACTGTTGGCAAAGAAATTAAATTTAAACTAAGCATTATTGATCCATAATATGTGATATAATTAAAAAGGTCAAATTACATACAAAATTTGTAGTATATGAATTACAAAATAGATAATAATCATACCAGTAAGATATATTATTATTTTTAACACAATCAAACAGATTGGTAAAGTTATCATACGAATTGAATATTTCCATCTGAGCGAAAAATTGCCCAGGCCGGGAATCGAACCCGGATACTTGGCTTACAAGGCCAATGCTTTACCTGTTAAGCTATCTGGGCGATAGCCGACTGGGATTTTTCGCTCAGATATTTTTCGCTCTTTCGACCAATAAGGTTATCTGAGCGAAAAATCCCAGCCGGCTATCACCCAGATAGCTTAACAGGTAAAGCATTGGCCTTGTAAGCCAAGTATCCGGGTTCGATTCCCGGCCTGGGCAGTTTTTCGCTCAGATGGAAATATTCAATTCGTATACAGTAAGATATATATTTTTTAATCACATAATTCATAATAAAATCCCACTTTGAATAATAATTAACCGTTTACACGCAGAATTAATACCGCAATATCTTATAATGAAGAATCCTACGCATCATGGCATAGGTCATTAATAGTACTGAAACTGAAGACATTAGAAATACTTCATTGCTATCAGGGGCGTGAGAAGAGAAAATTGCTCCCGGGGCAAAAATAGAATTTGGCGTCCCCTAAATTTCCATGGCCGGGGCAACCTCCCCTCGCCCCTCCCCCTTGACAAACGCTGATTGCTGCACAATATTATAAGTTTATATAATAAAAGTCGCCCCGAAACAGAACAACTTTGCATGAATGAATGATGATGCCTTCAAATGACAAATGACACGAAAATGGTTTGTTTTATTTACAACTTTAGTGTTTAATTTTTTCTGGTGTGAAAGCTTGATTTTTCTGAATAATTTACACAGGCGGACAAAAAGACATCCGCTTACTCGCCATTTATTTATTTATTTTTTTATTATTAATGCCTCGCATTAAAAATCACAGTAAAAATAATAAATGAAAGAAGAGTCGCTGATCGAACTATGTACCCGAAACGAGAAGGTTATGAATTTTCTGCTTTCTCACGAAAAAATATTTTTCGATAGTCTTTGCTTTTTTCCCTATAAGTACAAAATAGCATAGACACAAAAAAGTGCCTAAAATCTTTTTTTTTTGTGAATTATTAATTCCATTTTCTTTTTAATTCTGCTGAAACACTTAGTCACAACTTACGCGTATTAAACGAAATGGTTAAAAACGTAAGTAATCTTTTCATCGGACTGTGATTTAAGTTGAATTATAAAAATGACAGACAGAATGGATTATTGTTTTAACATTATTGCATTATTGTTATAATTTATTTAAACAAAGTAATGATGATGTTGGTTTTGTTTATGACAGTCGTTTAGCTACACAAGGGATGTAAGCCCAAGGGGATTTTCCTCCGTAGAATCTTACCAACACGAGGGGGACAGGACAGGACTTGTTTAGTAGCATTTTCCTCTTACGTAAGTGTGCGGCTCTGTATACCATTTTTGTTCTCATACATAAATTCAATCACGGAGATATGTTGGTATGGCTTGGTCTTTCTAGTTTCTGTGCAACTTTACATCCAGTAGAAATGCAAATTGTTTATTAATGCATTGAGAGCCTAATCAAATGTTTTGGCATGTCTGGTAGCTACAAAGAGAGAAATTATGGAAAATATTTTTTTTCAAAAGGAGAAAATAATAAAAATGAAAAAAAATATGATAAAATATTTAACAATATGTAAAATAAAGAATTTTTATTTTTAGATTCAAACAGGCCAGAATCAGTCCTAAAACAAGAAAAAAAAACTATCGCTAGGATGCCCTAACATAAAAAAGGACTCGTCATGCAACCATTCCCCTCCCAACCTCTTTTATTAAAAGAATTAAAAACGAAGTGAAGAGACTAGCGCCCTCACCTAGAATTGAAGAGATGTGAAGAGAGGATCGCGGGTAAGTGTGTTGGAGTGTTTAGATGTTGGTAGGGTGTGTGAAACACCCGAGTGAAGTTTTTCTTCAGAAAGCTAAAGAATAATTTGGTAATAATTAATTCTGTACATTTTCATCTCCTGTATATAGCTTCATTTCCTGTATATAATTCAGCATATTAAAAAATAGTTATAATCCAGCATCTATAGTTCTGCTGTCGGTCACCCAGACATCACAGCACGCTCTCGGTCCCGAGAACCAGAGCTTGTAAAGATTAAATAAAATGAATCATATTTTCATAGTGTTTGGATTACAAAAAGAGAGGTGAGCAAGATTATTTTATTTTTGATTTTGTACTGTATTGTTAAGTATAATGTTCAAGAACGTCACCAAAGCAGATTTAATTGTGGTTCTGCAAGAAATCGGCGAACAGGCTGATCCGAGTTTAAAAGTGTCGGAGTTGAAAGATTTATTATTAACCTTTCACCCCCGGCTATAGAGGATAAAAAACATGCTCCCTTACTACGGCAAAAGTTCGGAATTTTTTTCCCCCCACATTGGACTGACCAGCTCTCCCGAAGCCTTTGTTTCGAAGCGCGGAGAATTTTTGGGCGCATTGCAAACCAGGGTTGTTGTACAGTTCCTGGAAATAATGAGTAGGGTTATCACTTACGCTAGTTATCCCCATTTTGGCTCGTTTTCATTGTTTTATTAATTTTAAAATGATTGCTAGAGCATCAGGTATGCGAATCATTACGAAAAAGTACATTAAAAATTTTCCTGATCAGATCGTTCGATTTACGATGAACTGACATTAAAAACTTATCAAAATTTTGACAAATCAACCAAAATTTATTTTAACATTTGCATATAATAATAATAATAATATAATCACATTCGTGTACGATATATGTTAAAGCTAATATATTTTTAGTGAATTGTATAGTATGCAATTAATTCTAAAATCCATATTCAAGGTTTTCAGGAGGAAAAAAGTAAGCATTGTTTACAATGTTTAACGATGTGGCATTACTTGCAATTTTTTATTCATTTAAATTTTAAACTAGTTTAACTGCATCTTAGTAAGAAAGTACTTATTAAGTACTTTCTTAGAAGTACTAAGTAAGTACTTTAAGTACTTACTTAGAAAGACCCAAAAATTGTTTGTCAATTAATAAATTCATATGCGCACAAGAACAATGAAAAGTAATTCCGTTACATTATCAAAAAACAAAATTGTACTCTATCGAAATGTACCAAAATTGATAGGAATACAGTCTTGTTATGAAGCTGAAATAACTTATTCCTGCATTTTTTATGGACACATACAAAATAATAATAATAATAATTGGGCTACATTTAAATTATAAGTATTTATTCTCTACAGTGTCACGTTCTGTCTCAATTTTAAACATAAAAAACTTCATACTTACAGTCATAACAATGAAAATGAGTTGGACAAATTAGTTTTTTATAATTCCTTCCGATAATAGAATTGCATCTTCAGTCATAAGCTATTGTTGTCTTATGGCGGCAGTTTCTTTCCTTTTCTGCTCTATAGCGTACGCAGAAATTCGATTCTAAAAGCTAATTTTAAAATCATTTTTCTAAAAAATCTCTTGGCCCTACCGAAAGACTAAAATAAAAAGCGTTTGATTACATACTTTCACAATAAAAAAACTTGATACATTTGAAAAAAAAAATGTCAGAAAGCAGCCAACGTAAATTTCAAAATAGCTTAATACTTTTTTTTTTTTTTTTTTTTTTTTTTTTTTCAGTACATTGATTGGTATGTAATAACTTCTCAATCTCCTATTCAGAGCTGTGAAAAAGCGTTATGGCCTACGGGCATGTATTATTTATAAATTTTAGTTTATTTAAAATATATTACTTCTTAATTATATTGCTGTTAGTATGTTTTAACTAAAATTTATTTGTGAATGACTAAATTCATACATACATGCATTAAAAAAAAGTCCGTTACATTGTAAGAGAAAAAAATCATTATCTTTTTTGAAAAATATATTACTCTTAATTAAAACATTCTGAACTTGATGGGAAGTATACTACAGTTTTGTAGTACATAGACTTTAAATACATAGCCTTTACTTTTTTTTCCATACGCACACACGCACACTTACTGAAAAAAAATAAAAAATAAAAAAAATAAAGGAAAAGAAAAGAAAGAGAAAATTTTCAATTACAGTAAGTTTAGGAGTGATTATTCTTGACAGTTCACCTTTCGATCTCAATTTTTACACATAAAAAGATAATAATTATAAGCATACTGATTGAAGTAAATTGGAATCATAGTTTTTTTTAGCTCACAGGCTATCAAAGCCTGGGAGCTAATGTGCCCGCATATTTTGTATGTCTGTATGTTAGTATGTATGTACGTAACACGATAACAATTGACCGAAATATCCGATTTGTTTCAAATTTTAGACATAGATTTCTTCTAAAAAGGCACTTTCCTGGGTATTTTTTTTTGGGGGGGGGAAGGTTCATTTCTTAAGTTTAAATGAGGGGATAACGGGGATTAACGCCCCCCCCTCATTTAGATAAATGAGTGTTTCATAAAGAAATGTCCAATTTGCTTCATCTTTTTTATACAGGTTTAATCTGACGAGGTGTTTTCTTGATTAGTTTTGGGAGCTCATTGCTCAGGTATAGAGGAAAGGGGATAAGGGCTAATCTTCCCTTAGGTTAAATCAATAGGTTTTTCATGCGAAGATATCCGATTTGCTTCATATTTCCTATATAGATTCATTCTGATAAAGTGCTTTACTGATTAGGTTTCGGTGTTCATTGGTTGTGTATAAAGGGAGAAAATGGGGGAGCTAGTTCCCTTAAATTAGATAAATGAGTTTTTCATGCAGAAAATCCACTTTGCTTCATATTTTTTATATCGAGACATTCGAATAAGGTGCTTCCTTGATGACTTTTGTGGGTTCATTGGTTAAGTATAAAGGAGCGAAATTACAACCCCCCCCCCCCCCTAAGGGACCGTTCAAGTATTACGTAAGCACTAAAGGGGGAGGGGGGGTACAGAGTCTGCTTATTTTTTCTGACAAGGGGGAGGGGGGGGTCACGACAATTCTTACATAAGCATTAAACAACGAAACAACTGCAACTCAAATTCAACAAGCAAACAAGGACCGGAAACCTGCAATACCCCAGGCCACTGTTCCAGTGAAAACTTTATAATAGACAATGTTGAAACATGGGTTCAAGGATCCTGGATATCAGATTAAAATATGAACACCAAATTGAACTCTAACATTTGTATGTTTTATGTCAAAAATTTTAGTTATGATGCCTAAGTAAGTTAAGACTTCTTGTATATCTTGTTTTACGGTTCAATGTGATAAATAACAATATATGTAAACCATTTTGTATTCTGTGGCTTGTTTAATGCAATAAGCAACAATATATTAAAACCATTTTATATATTTTGATATCACAATCCCTATATGCTTATATAGATTTGTAGGATTATTGATTTAATTGATTGGTAACTTTTTATAAGTCAAGAAGTATTGATGAATAAACTGTCATAAAATCTTACGTAAGCAAAGGGGGGGGGGTCTAGCATTTGCTTATATTTTCTTACAAGGGGGGAGAGGAAGTACAAAATGACTAAAAATATGCTTACGTAATATTTAAACGGTCCCTAATGTATCCAATGGGGTTTTCATGCAGAAATGTCCGATTTGTTTAAAATTTTGTATATAGGTTTATTTGCTAATGCGATATTCCGATTAATTTAGGAGTTTCATTGGTTATGTTTAAAAGAATGGGGTGGGGGCTAATCCTCCACCCTTAATTTAGATAAATTAGTTTTCATACACATTTGATAACCGATTATCTTCAAATTTGATATACCGGTTTATTTTGGTAAGGTACTTCCCTGATTAAATTTGGAGTTTGATTGGTCAGTTATAAAGGGTGCAGATACGGTAGGTAATCCCACCCTCTTAATTTAATTTTCGAGGGGGAAAATTATTTGAAAAAAAAAATTAAATCTGTAATATACTTTTAGTGTGAATAAACTGTAAGCTCAATGTCATCAGTCTAACTGGCGAGTATTCTTTGCATTTTAATACTTTCTGATACAAGAAATTCATGTTGAGTTAGAAGCAGGGGTGTAGTGGAGGGTATACGGAGGTATACGCAGTATACCCTCTGGATTTATTTAAAGAACACTGTATACCCTTAGGATTTTTTTAAAGAACACCATATACCCTCTGTTTCCTAAGAAAGCTCTAGTATATAAACTCTATTTAGCGTATATCCTCTGCTTAGACCGTATACTCTTTGTTGTCTTTACAACTAAGCAATTGTTGTCTCATGACGACAGTTGTTTCTTCTGCTTTGCTATCAAATTTGAAAATCCCGTTCAAAGCGTCAACTTAAACTGCATTTTACTAAGAATTTTTGTTCTTTAACGAAAATCTAAAAACAGTATCTGCTTATATGATAAATTTGGAAACAAAAACTATTCTATTTAGGTTTATTATAAGATATTCTATATTTAATAAGGATTGCTATAGTTCTTTTTTACAGCAATAGATAAAATTATTTGAAATTTATATGCATTATTTAAATGTATTCTTACTATAAAATATCAAGTCTATAAGATCTATTCTCTTTTATTTTTTGGGAGGGGGATGAAACAGAATACAAAATATTACGTTATTATCATAGAAGTAAAACTCATTTGGAAATGTAGGCATAGTATTGTGCTGTTAGAATATGACGCATTGTACTCAGAAAGTTATCTGGCACCAGCGCCGTGCGAAAGGGGGGGGGGGGCAGTCGCCCGGGCGCGGAACTTTAGGAGGCGCCAAATTTATACTACCAACTCTACCAACGTCATTTTTGGCCTGTCATAAGAATAAACTGGGCGAGAAGACGCCAAATCAAAACTTTGCTTGGGGCGCAGTTTTCTCTTCGCACGCCCCTGTCTGGCACATTAGACATACAGTATTGGGCAGTAAGAAAATGGCATAACACTCTCTAAAACTGTCAATCTCAAAAAAAAAAAAAAAAAAAAAAAAAAAGATTTACTTGGGAACGGGGAGTGAGCTAGAGAATAATTTAGATGACTTATTATCTATTTGTTGTTATTAGAGAAAAATAAATATGTCAAACATATTGTTTAGAATATTTATAACTTCGTGTAATTGTGGTTGGGGGGTGGGGAGAGCGCAGTGCATATTTTAGGAGCTAATAATTTAGATAGATGATTGTTTATTTTTACTAAAGAGTACCACTTACAACAGAATATTTTTTTATACATAACTTTTTATGATGGGGTAGCTTAAATTTTGGAGGATTTTAAAATTTGAACGATTGATTATTTATTTACTATTCTTAGAGGACAACAAATCGGTAAGCAGAATTTTTTCCTTTAAACTCCTTGTATCGATTTTTGTATTTTATTTATGTCGGCCAATTATCTACACTGTGGGATATAGGCCCTAAGGGGTGCGATGCCTCCATGGGGGTCTTTCTAAGGGAACCTAACCCGTATTTACGCAAGGTTCGAAGAAAACCACGGAAAACTCCGAACGGTTAGGCCGACGGTCGCGATTGGGCTCCTTGTATCGAAGGCATGAGGGAGGCAGGGGGGGAGCAGGAATTGAGAGTAGTAACGTTGGGGGGGGGGGCGATTTCCCATGCGGGAAATGCTTTATTTCATTTAAGCCATAAAAATATGCTTGATATTTTATAAAGAAAGGGGGGGAGGGGCGTATTATCTAGATTTCATGGGACTATAATATTTTAAATAATAATGTTAAGGAGCAGGGAAAGTTTCAGTATGTGTTTGTGAATTCTTATTTATTTTTTATGTATGGTTCCAAAGGAACCAATTTAGCTCTGAAAAGAGCTGTTTGTTTTTAGCCCTGAGAAGGACTGTTTATTTTAATTGATGGAAAAATTTTATGAATGAATACGAATGCAGAGATTTATATGCTGGTGTATGGAAGATCTTTTAGGAAAATTGGAATGAATTCTTATGGTTTTCACCTATTTCAAAAATTCTGCGTTTGTATGGTACTTTGCGAAACAATTTCTATCTATGCATAAAGCAACATTGCACTTTGTACAGATAACTTTAACCCGCCTCTGTAAGCCTTGTTTGGAGCATACCACACATCTTCTATATTTCTTCTCATCCAAAGGCCAGTGGCCTGCAGAGGAAGTATTAGTTACTTCAGAGGAAATATCAGTTTTTGAAGTAACAGTTTCATTTTTTTTACAAGCATTTTAATTAAGGAAATGCGGAAGTCTCTGTGGCTTTCAGTGCTTTGTGAGATTATATACGCATTAAGGACAGCAATGTCTAGCAAATGAAAAAATAATTTTTTTGTCCATTTTAGCGTGCGTCGTTCGAAGGCATAGCTATTTGCCATCCTGTCACTCAAGTCAACAAACCCCATATTTTCATTATAGTCAGCGACTATTTTTGGTTTTTTTTCATCGTTTAGAACACTTTGGTCTATGGGCTTGTGCATATTGCTCAGCATATAAACGTCGCGTTTATCCTTCCAACGTAAAGCTGTAAGCCCATTTCCATATCGTATAAGAGTTTCTCCGCGTTTTAATTTGGGCTGCGAAATAAATTTAGGAAAATTCTTCCTGTTGTTTCTGACAGTACCGCAAGAATTTATTTGTTTGTCTCTTAGCAGATCACGGTAAAGTTCAGGAGATGAAAAAATATTATCCATGAATAATTTATGTCCCTTTCCTTTGATAGTTTCAGCCATAGTATTGACTACATTATATGATGCAGAATTCAAATCTTTTTTCTGTTTGTCATTGCCCAGGTATACTCTCATATCATATGTATATCCTTTTTTATCGGCAATTTTGTACATTTTGATTCCCCATTGTTTGCGTTTTTTGGGAATATATTGCCTAAATGCAACACGGCCTTTAAATTTTACTATTACTTCATCTACAGCAACTTCTTCTGTTGGCTCATAGGGTTGTTTGAAAGCCATATTTAAAGCATCGAAAAGTTTTCTCATCTTCCACAATCTGTCATAACTTATTGAATCTTTGGAAGGCTTTTCATTATTATTGGTGAAATGCAAAAATTTAAGGATTGAAACAAACCTATCCCTTGGCATAATTTTCCTAAAGAAAGGCGTTTCAATTAATTCATTTGTGGACCAATAATCATTAATTTTGTCTTTGTGGATATGACCCATAAGTAAAACAGCACCTAAAAATAGTTCTATCTCTTCAGGTGTTGTTTTTTTCCATTCCGGAGAGTGTTTTCTCTTTCCATTCTCCTCTGGTCTTAAGTCAAACACTTGTTCGGCATATCTGTTGGTTTCCGTGCTTATAATTTCTAAAACTTCGCTTGGAAATAAAACTTGAAAATAATCATACGCATTTTTAAATTCTGAAATATCAATGCATATTCCAGGATTCCCAGTAAAGTGCAAAACGTTTACTTCATCATTTTCTTTGGCTTCCTTCCATTCAAATCCTTCCATTTTATTCGGTATTTCCGCATTTTCTTCGTTTAATATCTCGTCAACAGTACAATTGAGAGATTCCTCAGCATCATCAAATTCAAAATCTGAATCACTGTCAGCATAATTCTCTGCATCGCATTCATTCATAAGCTTTATAATCTCTGCTTGGCTGAGACCTTTAAATCTGGGAGCCATAATAAAGAAGATATCGCGATTATAAAATTCTCTCTAACAAAATGCGCTCCTCTTTCCAAATCTATTGATAAGATACTGACATGACGAGTCGAAAGAAGCTTTCGCCAAATACCTCTTTTTTTCTCCCCCAAAGAATCGCCAATAGTAAAAACTGACCTCTCTGTCTAACGTGGGTGGGAAATTTTCTCGGAGAGAGGGGGAACTGACAGCTGAGTAATGGCTTTTTTCCTCAAACAGGGGGTCAAAGTCTTCGGTAAACATTCTTACCGGCGCCGTACTGAAAGGATATTTCTCTCTTGGTAATACATCTTACCGCGCCGAAGCTAGGAGGTTAAAATCTAGAGTATGAGAAAGACAAAGAGTTTGTTACCGAATTTTTATCAATTACAGTTACCGAAAGAAAAAATGTGGAGGAAATTAATAAGTTGCGTTTGCAGCAACAGACGGGGAAATGATGATATGTCCCGTAATGAAAGAGAAAATACACAAGTTTCGTTAGATAAACTTATTAAATCTGTGCAAATTTTGGCGATTCCGGTGCCCAAGAAAAACGAAACATGGAATTTGTTTTTTGATTCATTAGAAAGGGCGTTTAAACATAAAAACGTACTCAAAGAATTTAAATCTGAAATTTTATTGAAATTAATAGGTGAAAAAGCAAGGAATGTTTTAGTATATATTAATGATGAGGATTTAACAAATTATGATAAAATTAAGTCGTTAATTTTAAAAGAATAAGAGCCCTCCCCATTTTCCTGTTTGCAAAATTTTAGAAATGCTAAAAGACTACCCGGGGAAACACACCAACAATTTGCTTCGCGATTAAGATCATGTTTTTTATATTATTGTAAAATTCGTAATGTTAAAGATTTTGATTCGCTTATTGATTTAATAATATCGGATAAAATTTTCGAAACGTTGGATAGCGAACTTTCTACTCATATTGCAGTTAAACAGGGAGAAAGTTGGTTTTTGCCTGACCAGCTATCACGAGATTGTGATATTTATTTTACTGCGAAGGACAGATCTTTTGAGGAAACAAAATTTGAGAAACGAACTACTACTTATCGAGAAATAAACAATGAAAACGCTAAATATGTCCCGCCACATCTAAGAAACAATCCCGTTACATCTGAGAACAAATATTTTTCTAAATCACGGGACTGTTATATTTGCAAATCTTCTTTTCATTTAGCTAAATGTTGCCCAAACCGGAGAAATAAATTTGATATCCCGAATAAAATAAGCGTTGATCCAGGTCAGAAAAAGTCTAAAGTACAGGGAGATTCAAATAAATTACCCTCAAAAGATAATGCTGTAGTCACTTATATAAATTCCATGCATCTACAGACTAACGATCAATTAAAAGAAATTACTTTTTACCCGTAAAAAAAAAAAAAAAAAAAAAAAAAAAAAAAAAAAAAAAATCACATTTTATTTCGACGGTAAAGAAATTGAAGCGATAATTGATTCAGGAACTGAAATTTGTATCTTAAATGCATCTCTAATCCCCAATTTAAAAATCGAAACGAAAGGGAGCATTGTGTTAGAATCCGCTTTTAAAGAAAAAATAAAAGCAAATTTAGTATCAATTCCTATAAGTTATAAATTGCCTAACTCTACAATTTATGCAACAATCAATACTTTATTTGCTTTTGACTGAAAATTTAAATATCCCTTGTTTAATTACTCCAGATTATATGATGCATTGGTAAATTTTCAGAATGACGTAGCTCAGCACAGATTGCAACATCTCCGTCTAAAAATAGATCAAGTGAAGGGGGAAATTATGTTTGTTTCGTTTCCTCGGATGAAAATGATTCATTTTCGGAGAGCAATTTGTTTCGTACTGCAAAAAAAGAGTATCCTACTTTACAGAATTCATTCAAGGACGCTAGTTTAGAGAAAAATAATTTTTTGATAAGAGATGATTTGTTGTTTCATAAAGAAACAATTTGCGTAGATAAAATATATCAATTAGTGTTACCAGAGAGTTATCAGAACAAAGTATTGCGATTAGCACACGATTCAATATTTGGAAATCATTTGGGAAAGCGTAAAACGAAGGAGAGAATTAAATTAATATTTTATTGGCCAAATATTTCTAGATATGTAGAAAATTATTGCAGAACTTGTAAGGAATGTCAATTAAAAAGCCCTGAGAAACAAACGGATAGAATTCCCATAACACCTGTTGTTCGTCCACCATACCCATTTCACCCGAATTCTGTACATTAATTCTTAAGATAGAACTATTGCGATAATGACGAATAATGCACCATGGAATAGCCACCGATTGAGCAATTTCCACCAAAACGTAATCTGATCGTAAACCCATCTTATATCATGTACTAATAAGATCTAAAGTTTTATTAAAATTCATTCAATAGATCTTGAAGTATGGCTGTTGAGGAAATTGTGATTAATGCAGCATAGCAGCGCCACTTGTTGAGTAATTTAAACCAAAAACTAATTTGATCTAAATTATATCAGGCACATTAACAGATTCTAAATTTCTGAGAAATTCTGTGAATAAGATAATTCTGTTCAAAAATTTTTTGTCGCAAACAGACAGGCAGACTGACTGACACACACAGACAGGCATTTTGTAAAAACATGTTTTAGAGTTCTCTGATTCCTAAAACGGGTAAATCTGTTGAAAACAGAATTTCAAAAATTTTCAGAATCCAATACTTTCTTATAAAAATAGAAAAAGGTAAAGATGATCCTTGCGAAGAAAAAAAAAAGAATAAACTCCCAATATTTTTGATTAAAACAAACAGACAAAAAAAAATCCATTACACTGGATCAACAATTTTTATTTTTTGCTTGCAATATAATTTTAATCTAACACAATTTAAATTTTGTTTAAAAAAATTCATATGAACAATCCATCTATTCAGAAATTTTTAAAAGAAAAAAATACAACATTGATAACACATTTTACA
Organism: Maratus speculifer; assembly: GCA_964019185.1. NCBI lineage: Eukaryota > Metazoa > Arthropoda > Arachnida > Araneae > Salticidae > Maratus > Maratus speculifer. The sequence goes on from CAXHSM010001376.1 coordinate 36,966,615, forward strand.
AAAAGTTCATATCTATTAAAAACAAACTTTAGTTATTAGGCTTTGAAATGCTTTTTATTTTCTTGATTTTTTTTCTTCAAGTACTGGCAAAGCCGAAAAAAATGCCTTTTTAACAGGAGAATACAGTTTAAACATTTATAACACATTAAACGTTTTAAATTGCGTTTAAACATTTATAATTAGAGATTTTAAATAACATATGATATTATTCATAGGAATTTATAAATTAATTTTACAAATTTCGTTTCTCTAAAACACCTACAATGGAGAACAACATTGTGGCGAATTAAAAAAATCAATTACTCTTTCTTTACAAAATTCCACCTTGTCTACATTGAAGAATATTTTCCTAAATGATATAACTGTGATGAAAATGAAATGATGAAAATGAATAACACTGATGTTTAAAGAAATGACAGAGTGCATTTTCCATTGATATACATAACATAGAAGAACTGCTTGGGCTTTCTTTTATTTCTCTCTCTCTCTCTCTCTTTTTTTTTTTTTTTTCAAAGTATGACTTCTTGTATATGCTTGTCATGATTTCTTCACCCCCATTTAAATCTAGTTTTTAAACAAATGCACTTGGTGGATGTAAATTAAAGTCCTACTCAGACATCGATATTTCGATGATTACAGACAAAGGCAGAATAGCAACAGAAAAGATATCACCCTGTGTTAAACGCCAACACACTTCAACTTTACAAATTGATAAAGATATAAACATTATATAATTTATAATATGGTTGTGATTGTGTTTATGACGGCCATTTATCAACATGAGGGATATTTGCCCTAAGAAGTGGGGGAATGCTTTCCATGAGGATCATTCTATGAGAATCTAACTCGTATTTACGCAAGGAAACCCAATGTTTGAAGAAAAACATGGAAAACTCCACAAAAATTAGCCCAATGGGTGCGATTGGGCTCGAACCCACCACCTTCCCTCGACCAGTTTTGAGAGCAGAAATCTCTCAGTCACTGGTGGGGCAATAGCATTGTGCATTTCATTTTGTTTAACTTTTTATAAAATTTTATCAATACCCTTTTAGTTTTAAATCATGAATTTTTTTTTTCTAAAAGTTTTATTGTGAATTTTGGAAATTATGCAAGAAGATTTACACAATCATTTAATAAATTTTAGTAGGATTTTGCCAGCTAAATTTAAGTTAAAATTTACCGGAATTTAGTGGCATATTTATAACTCCTCTCAATCATTTTATTTATTTATTTATTTTGTATTTTGTAGGATTAGAAAATATACAAATATAATAAAAAATTAAAAATAATTCCAAACTCAAACTTTTCTCCCACAATATTCCTCGACAAGAAAACTGGGAAGGTGCAAAAGCAAAAGAAATTCTTCTAAAAATATTTTTGTTTTGTGCAACCAATAATATTTATGGATCAAGGTAGAGCAATGTATCTATAACCCGTTCTAAACTGCATTGCTAGTTATTGATGCATTAAATGAATTTTATAACATTAAAGGTTCTTTAAAGTACCGTTGGGACATAAAAGGTTAAACACTGACAAGATTTATATTGCATATGTATGCTTCTAAAAAATAATGCTTAAAAACCACCTTTTTGTCGTCTCATTGTTGTTCTTTTTAATATTAATCATTAACAAGTAAGTTCCTTAAAATATGTTATTTTCGCAGAAACAGTGCTGCAACAGTCTCATCAACCCACAACAAATTCACCTTACAAAACAAGGATAAATACAAACCAACATATGTATATTAACATTTGCAAAAAACACAACTTACTTTTAAAAACATCGAATATTATAAAAATAAACCAAAACATAAAAAAATACAACACATTATGGACAGAAATAATTAAAAACATATTAAAAATCACATTTATAGAGGATAAAGTAATGAATAAGTGAAAATTTCTATCTCCATATCATACTTTCAGTTCATTAGAAAGAATAAAAAGAAGCACTCATCACCTTTTCCTTAATCTTTTCATCACTGTATGCATATGGCTGTTTAAGATTTTGCAATAAGTAGCTTTATAAAATACCCAACAACTTAATTATTTCAACCTTCAAGATTTTCTACTGATCTACAGTGACCCCTAAATGACCTGTTTATTTCATTTTCTCGAACATTTGGGACTTTTCATATGCCAAAATTGTAGTATACAAAATTCAGTTAAAAACATTAGAGCAATTTTTAGATAAAATTTTCATACAAACATTTGCTGCTATTATAAAGTAGCAGCAGGAAGGACAAAGCATAACTCAGTCAAAATTGGTCTTTAGTTCAACTCATTAAAACAATTCATTCTTGGCAGAATAACAATTATATATCACTGACAAATTCACTGATATTATTTAATTTTAAGCCCAGCAAGCTGCAAATGTTTTGGCATTGATATCTTGAAATTTGATTTTTCTGTCAAATCTGGTGAAATGTTGCTACTTTGTGACTTAGTTTATTGTTAACTTTTCAATAATAAAATAACTGTTTGAATCTTCATACCCATTAAAATACAACAACAAATAGAATATTAGACACCAAAATGACTCATTCATTAGAAATTTCTCAACCATGTGATCCAACACAATGATCTTCTCTTACCTCAAAATGGTATTCTACAAAATTTAGTCATGATCATCTGAGATTTTTTTTAGATAAGATTTGCAAAACACAAGATTTACTAGATGATAGGAAACGAAATTCCCGGGCCACAAAAAATTCTGAATTTGGAAATACAAGACACAACAAACAAACAAAAATGAAAATAAACCTTACAAGATAAAGTGTACTGTTGATTAGGCTATGCAACTGGTATTTATGAATAAAGTAAACATGGGGAACAAATATTGAATTCGTTATTTATCTATTTTTAAAAATAAGTAAATTTGCTCATAATGTGTGTAATGATTACATGATAATGAGATATGTTTTACTTAAATTCTTGGAAAAAAATTTAAGAAAATTTATTAAATTAGTAAGTTATTTTTTTCTTTGCACCAAAAATATTTATAACAGATTTCTCATGCTTGTCAAAAAGTGTTACTTCAATAAACCCTTTCCTATTCGTATAAGACATTGAGGGACAATTTATCATTTCAATTTCAAATTAAGTTTTATTTCAGGGTAAAATTACAGTGAAATAACAAAAGTTGAAATTAAAAACCATAAAAGGCTTTAAAGGAAGTTTTACTGATATCTAATGAATAAGTCCGGAATTATTTGCTAATTTCAAAATGCCAAGTGTGATAATTATGGAAGAATTTTCAATAATTTTAATCACTGAGTTAAAAAATAAGTGATACTAGTATATGCAAAGACTAGTATATGCAAAGATTGAGTACATAGTCCATTTGATAATAAAAATATACAAGATTTTTAGGAGGAGTCTATTTGGTATGAGATGATAAATGCTTTTTTAGATTACTATTCTGAGTAAATCTTTTGGAACATATTTCACAAATAAAGGGTTTTTCTCCTGTATGAGTCAAGAGATGAACTCTTAGATTACTGTTTTTAGCAAATGCTTTGGAACATATTTTACAAACAAAGGATTTCTCTCCAGTATGAGTCAAGAGATGTTTTGTTAGAGTACTCTTATCAGAAAATGCTTTGGAACATATTTTACAAACAAAGGGTTTCTCTCCAGTATGAATCAAGAGATGTTTTCTTAATCTACTGTAATGACAAAATGCTTTGGAACACGTTTCACAAACATAGTGTTTCTCTCCAGTATGAGTCGTGAGATGGCTCCTTAAATTACTATTCGTAGAAAATGTTTTGGAACATATTTCACAAATAAAAGGTTTCTCTCCAGCATGAGTCAAGAGATGGCATCTTAGATTTCTAGTCCGAGAAAATCCTTTGAAACATATTTCACAAACAAAGGGTTTCTCTCCTGTATGTGTCAAGAGATGGCTTTTTAGAGTACAATTCTGAGAAAATGCTTTAGAACATACTTCACAAACAAAGGGTTTCTCTCCAGAGTGCGTCAAGAGATGGCTTCTTAGATTACTCTTATGAGAAAATGCTTTGGAACATGTTTCACAAAAATAATGTTTCTCTCCAGTATGAGTCGTGAGATGGCTCCTTAGCTTACTCCTATTAGAAAATGTTTTGGAACATACTTCACAAATAAAAGATTTTTCTCCTGTATCGAGGGAGGAGTGTTCTTTTTTACCATCATTTTGAGGAACAGAGTGATGTAAACCAGAGGAAGATTTTTCTTCTGTAATCGATGACATTGTCTCATGTGAAAATGTTATGTTTCGAATGATAACAAAATCTTCTTTAAAATATCAGTATGAAGAGATTATAGCCATTTTCACCAAAATAAATGTTTTATTGAATTTCAGTAAGAAAGTTTTATCAACCTTTCAGTCTAAAAAAAAAGAAAAATAATAAAATAATGCATTTTTTAAATAAAAAGCTGTAAATTTTAATTCTGATTTAAGTTATCACATGTGACAAGTTACATTTCTTTAAACAATATAAAAAACATATATTAAATTATCACATTGCACATTATATATTTTAAGTACAACGGAACTTGAATATTTTTTCATAGATACATATGTATATGTGTGCATGCAGTACAGTAAACAATCGCATACCCATACTGATAAAAACTAAAAATTTATTTCATTACACTCTTGTAAATTTATTTTTTTTCTTTATAATTTTGCCTACTTTTTTAGCATATTCACTAAAACTATCCAAACAAAGTTTTTGCTTCATTACTGTCCACATACATTCAGTTCCAACTGAATGTCATCACTATTTCTTACAAGTTTTACAAATAGTTATTCATGTTGTTTAGCATTAAAGTTATACATTCTTTTTCAAAATTTCTTTAAACTTTAAAATTGACACTTAATATTTACATATACATTCCTATTATACACTAGTTGCCTGCCTCTGGCAACCCTATTAATCATCCTTAAATGTAATGCTAAGCATTTTATGATGTCATAATTTAATTTACTTGATCATTCCCTTGCCAAATCAGAAAATTCTAATAGAGAAATCAAGAATTCATTCATTCATTTTATATGAAATACACAACTGTCATTTAAAATTGAAACATTTTAAATTCATGACTTTTACATATTTCTTTAAAAAAAATAAGGAAAAGAAATGAAAAATAATAAACAATAATAAACCATGACATTTAATTTTAACATCAAAGAATTATTTTATTTTACCATGCAGAATTCTTGAGTTAAAAATTTGGAAAGATTTTTACTCAGCTAATAGAATCTGGATAGCTAAGAATTTTTGTGATCACTGTGAATTTCATGTAGTTTTATTCGAAAAAATACTTTTGATTGAAAATGTTCTGTTATGTTTGCTCATAGAGAGCCTTATTGTTTATGACAGTTTTATTAACTGCACTATTATAATATAGATAAAATAATGTCGATGAATCTGTATTTGGAAATTTATTAATTGCGCTAAGTATCAAAATAGCCGCCTGGCATAGAAAAAGCAAAGCAGCTAGCCTGTAGCAACTGTAATGACAATCACATAACTTAGGCTATTATTATACAGGCATTATGTTTTACATTACTTAATTATATATACAACTACATATTTTTTTGTATTTATGTCGGCCAATTATCTACACTGTAGGATATAGGCCCTAAGGGATGTGATGACCTTGTTGGAGGTCTTTCTGGGGGAACCTAACCTGTATTTGTGCAAGGAAATCCAAGGTTCGTAGAAAACCATGAAAAACTCCGAACGGTTAGTCCAAAGGTCGCGATTGGGTTTGAACCCAGCACCTACCATCTACCAGTTTGGAGGTCAGAACCTCTCGGCCACTGGTGGGGCACTACATATTTTGAGTTTGTTCTTATAAAAGTTGCCTTGTTATTCATAGAACAGCATAGCAAATTAACTCTCTTTATTCTCAAGTGATATTAATGACCCCATGCCTGATATGGCAGTAAATCAAGTAAAAAGCAAAATAGACACATGTAATGTAATGTTTGATAAAATAAATTTACACAGGCCCTTGAAATTCTATTTATAAAAACAATGTGCAAATATAATGAAAAATGAATATAAACAATTTTATAATTTTTGAACCATTTTAAATTAAAAAATAGCTTCCCCCCACGCATCTCTTGTATCTGGATTTTTCATGTAACCCATCATAAGAGTTTCTTTTTTAACAACTCTTGATTAAAGCAATGGAAAACATTATTCTATTCAAAGTTTCATTATTTATTAATCTAAGATACCCAGAATAATGCTTTTGATTTTTTTTCTGGGTCTGTAAGTGAGACAATAAAATAAAAGGAAAAAACCCTTTGCAAATGTTGAAAAAAAAACATGTTTTGTTTAAAAGGCATTATTTTTGAAAAAAAAATCGTAACTCTACTCATTTCAAGTAAATTTTTTTGTTGTTATTGTTCAGTTTCAAGTTGAAATTTTCACTAAAATTTAAAAAAAAATAGAAAAAAAAAACAGTTTGATGAAATACAAGGTTTAATTGGCGATCAATAAAAAAACCACTTACAATTTGTGTTTTGACGAAAGTTTATGGAAGAAATACATTTTATGCAAGAACGGAGGCTTATAAAATTCTTTAAGCATCTAATCATCTTGCAGAAATTTTCAAGAATGATTTATGAAATAACTGCCATCAAAGAATTGGTATGAAGAAATCAGTCTGAATTACATTACAAATCTATATTTTATATGCTATTGAAAAAGATGAACATTTTTTATATCAAGCTTTTTCTTCATTCAAAATTTAATATATGATGGAAAAAACACTAGATTAGGTGTTAAGACAAAATAAAATGTGATCTCCCCAAATTAGATCATTTCGACAAGAATAATTAATAACACAGTCAGACCCTGTATTCATCAGCAGTAGTTTGAATGGCTGGGAATAACACATCCTAAATATAAGTATTAATCATTCTACAGCTAAAATGACTTTCCTATAATCAAAAACTTTCAAAAAAGTATCAACAGTTTGTGAATAGCCTACAGTTTGTGTTTTGATGGAAATTTTTGATTTTAACCCTTTAAGACCCGATGAAATTGTAAACAAAACTTGTCATGCTGGCTAAAAATAAATCAATTACTACAATCACTATCTGTTGATACAAAATGATAGTTTGCTCTTTCTACAAACCAGAATGGTCATTCAATTTGGGGTTTTATTACATACAACTCAAAAACAACAATTTAAAAGAATATGCATACTGCATGATCATGCGGGTTGGGTCTTAAAGGGTTATGAGAGTTTATAGTAATCCTTTATAAGTAAAGTTTCATTAAATAGTTCCAGAAAATTATATCTGATCTTTTTGATGATTATACACTATTAGATATTTACTTGACCTTTACTTTTAATAAATTAAGCAGTTTTAAAATTATCTAAATTTTTATCATTTTATTTTATTAATTATTTAAATATTTTACTCTACTGCAAGCATTCAATATAATTCTGATTTCATTATTACAATCAAATTATACTTATAAAATTGTAAACAAAACATTGACCAGAAATCTGCAAAATTCTAAGAGCTGCACAAACTGTTATTTCAAGGTGTGTGGATTTGAAGAAATCCAATGCATTACAGTAGACTTTCTTAAATCTGCAATCCACACATAATTTATGGATGTAAACAATGAAACATTCATTTCAGATGTGGGACAAAATTTGACTTTTATAATTTCATATCAACTCAATACATATTTTAATTAGTAATTTTTGTTAATATTACTAAATTTATGTTTGTTCATGAACAAAGTTTAAATTTATTTCTGAGAAAGATAATTCAAAATATTGCTGATAGCACTGGCAATCACAATCTTCTTATCAAATATATTTGTGCATTTATCAAGCTTTTTTGTTATTATGTCTGGCTGAAACTGAAATAAAACTTCCCAATTTTATGATTTTGATGTGAATTAGGAATGTACTTTTATGAGGGAAATTTCATTGAATAATTTATAAAAAATACATTCCATCTTTAAAATAATTGTATTACTGATTGTTAACCTGACCTTTGCTTTTATTTTGATCATTTTAAAAATTTTCTATATTTTAATTATTTTATTTCATTATTTATTTGAATATTTTATTATAGTGTAAGCATTCATTACAGTTTTAACTGCATTATTAATTACGTTCAAATTTACAATTTAAAAAATGCAAACAAAGCAATGACCAGAAATCCACAAAATTTTGAAATATGCAAAACTCTGGTCCCAAGTTGTGTAGATTTGAGAGAGTCTACTGTAGTTTGCATTAATTTCAGATGGTAAATTAATTGTTACTGGTATAAACAGTTCTCACCCAAAAAAACTTTTAATTTTGCATGTGTGAGATATAAATAAAGCTTTGGTGTTGAAATAAAATGATTTAGGACATTATACATTTTAAACCTTTAAGAAAAATAAAATAAATAAATAAATGCGATATACATGCATTTTTAAATGTAAATTACAGTCTAAGTTCTATAATCCGCACATGTTTCAGCTAAAGGTTTTGGGGATTATGGAATATTGTGGATTATAGAGTATTATGGATTATGCATCATTTTATTATTCCTAGATAGTAAATTCTTTAATCAATATAATATGAAAAGATAAATATGAAGTATAATAATCAATTTAATGTAACGTCTCAAAAAATGCGTTTTTAAAGTTATTTTATTAAAGAATTCATATATATATATATGTATGTACATTTAAATAAAAATAATTACATATGTTCCATAATGCTGTAATCCAATTTTTACTGTTAATGAAATAAAAGAGTTATATTAACAAAAAATGTAAGTTTTATTAAGATTTTTTCAATTTGTTTATTATTTGTTAAAAAAAAAAAAAAAAATTTGGATCACGAATTTGTAAATTTTCTTAACTGTTTCTTTCATTTATAAAGTAACGCAGATTATGGGTGCGCGAATTATAGATCTTTGACTGTAACTTTAAATGGAAGATATGGAATGAAATTATTTAGAATATTCATATTTTAAAATAAATTTAATACAAACAGAAACAATAATTATATCTTGAACAAAAATTCACTTTTAATTCAGGGGGTGGTCCATAAAGGGACATTCCGTATTTCTGCCCCCCCCCCCCCCAAAAAAGCAGAGAGATATCACTCCCATGGAAAATTTGAGATATTGTGTTTTCAATGGTTGAAAGGTGTAAATTCTGCCTCTCCCGGAACGCTATAAGATCCCCCTCCAGAAGTCATAGAAAGCCCTCTGAGTGAAAAATGTCTGAAATGACAGTGCAGAGTTTTTTAAAATCTCCATGTTAAAAAAAAAAAAAAAAAAAAAAAAAAAAAAACTATACATGCTATGAAAACTATTTTAAAAGTGAAAGTTTTGTAATGACTGGGTAGTGCTACTAAAATTATAGACCTGAATGTGAAAAAAAGGTTGACATACTTTTGTTATCTGGGCACCAATGATAGGCAAAATATTTTGCATCTTGCCAACACTTTTCCCTGCCAATTTTATAACATTAGCCAATAACAAATAGGCATTTTGAATGATGCAATTAAAATATTTTGTCAACAAACAGGTAGGTTATTTATTAAAAATTCAATAATTTGCGTTAATTTCTTTAAAGAATAATCTAAAAATAATGATAAAATACATAAACAGCAAATAAGAAAATATCATGTCTCATCATGTCTATGTAAGATGAGGCTAAGTCAACAACAGGAATGTTTAAATAAAGTAAACTAGAAACATTATCATGAACAAATATAATTAAAGAAATTTATTGCCTTCATATAAAGACTATTTCACTCACACATAAACATTGCCTCGCTAATATTAATCCTATGGGAATTGTTTTTAAAAAAAATATCACACTTGCATTTCACTATTTTTAAAAGATAGTTTCTAGCATTGAATAGCCCTACAAAGGTCACTTTTAATTTTTTATTACATTTTGGCTGCAGGTTTAAATATGAAGATACTTTCACTTTAAAAATTGCTTCAAGAAATAGAAATAAATAAAAAACATAAAAAAAAATTAAAAAGTAGTTCTTGTACAGATATCAACCTTATCTATCCAATGCAAAAAAAAAAAAATCATATAAAAATTCACAGAAATTGTATTGCGTTTTGTTTGTATTTTGTTAGCCGATGACTTCAGCAGCATCTTTAATTTCAATGTTTACATCTGAAAAAATGTGCAGATTTCTGGTATTCGCAGATTTTAGGGATGTGGATTTAAGGGAGTCTACTGTATTATCATTAATCTTCATGCATCTTAGCTACACAACTTCTGTAATCCAGAATTTTCTATAATTTGGACTCGCTGTAATCATGACGATTCCGGATTAAAGAATTTATACTGTATATTCTAAAATAATGGTTCTCATGTTATGACCATTTTATACTAAAGAAAAATAAGCTGCTCCCCCCCTCCCCAATAAATGAATTAAAAAAAAATGATTCTCTCTTTCCATTTCCAGGTCACAAAGTCCAATTTTTTAAAGATCTTGAATCTGCACAACCTGGGACCAACGGTTGTGCAGATTATAGAATTTTGCAAATTACAGAGTATTACATGGATTATGAGTAATTTTCTTTATTTTTTTTGTTTTGGAGAACATTTTAATGCTGTATTCAGTATAGTATAATATAATATACAATATGAATTATATAATATGAATATTTAATATAATATGCCATAAAAGCTCATATATTAGGAAAAATATATAGTTAAAGTATATTATATACATTAGAATATAATTTATTATTATTATTATTATTATTATTATTATTATTATTATTTTGAGATAAATGCTGCAAATGCTTGACAGAATTCGTGATATTTTCTTGTGAAAATTTGTCAAAGTTTACAATATATTTCAGAAACAGATTGGCTAAATTCTGAATGTGATTTCACAACCTTTCGCCAAAATTTCCTATATATCCAAGTTTTTATAACAAAATTTGGAGTTACTTTTCCTTGATTCTTAGCAGAAATTCCTGTTTTTTTTCAAAGACCATTTCATAAAAATTTACAATATTTTCAAATATTTTTTGATAAAATTCTGAAATTTTTTTTTTGTAATAAATTGAAGAAATCATGGGGCATATATATTTTTTAAAAATCATTTCACTATTTTTTCAAACAACCATTTGATGAAATTAGTGATTTTTTTTGTCATCAATTGATGAAATTTGCATTTTTTTCTGCAACTATTTCCATAGTTTGTGATATTTTTTAAAGATAAGTTGTCAAATATCACTATATGATCCCAATCTTCTGACAAATTTCGCAATTTTTTACTGCAATTGTTAACCAAAATTCATATTTTTTTTCTACTATCATTTGCCGAAATTTGTGTTATTTAAAAACATTTTAGCAAAATTTGTAATTTTTTTCACCAGCATCTCACAAAAAACCTAATTTTTCCCATGATTCGTCAAAATTTATGGTTTTTTTTTTTTTTTTTTTTTTTTCACTGCAGTCAACTGAAGACATTTGTAGCCTTTTGTCAGGTACTTTTAGCAATAGATTGGATAAATTTCAGATATTTTTTTCTGCTAAGCATCATGGACTTTAGAATGGTGTGTGAATTATCGATTCTTGACTGTATTTGTCATCTTGGCTTAAAAGTAGATTAATTTATATTTTTCTGCTTGGAATAATTCAACACAAAAGTAAAGATTGAAAAATAAGATAAACAAACATTTGCAAAATGAGGTGTTAAGAAAGCTCAGGTTCACTCTATTTGAAAAAGAGATGCTTTTTCCCCCTAACATGATGCTATTGAAAAAGAAAATTAGTTGCACTTGCAGATACCTATGTCTGGCTTTGATGGAACACACTAAGAACCTTGTATAACTCCTCTCGTAATGACCTACTTCTGCAATACCAATGGGAATGCATGCAAATAATTTGTTGCCGACTTATGTTTGTAACTATACAATGGCTTTTTTTTTCATTAAATCTTTACAGATCTATCGTGAAAGCATCATTTTAGTGCTTATCCATTATCTGGGACAAAAGATAAATTGCCAAAAAGGGTTACCAAACACGTTCAAAACAGCAATTTAACGCCGTTAAATATATTTAAAATTGTTAAAAAGGATAAAAAAAAGAAACATAATAATAAAAAAAAAAATAAATAAACGTGAATAAATAAATAACAAAAAAATATAAAAAATAAAAATGAGCTATTAAAAAATCCCCATCAACTATATTACATATTATCATTATTGTAGTTTTTACCAGCTGTGCTATGCTACATAATTGTCATAAGGGTTTTGTTCTCAGTTCTCTGGTTCACAGTATATGACAGCAGGGCCTGATTATCAACGGGGCACTCTCCCACCAAAAAAAATAAATAGAAATTTTTTCCTTATTCATGATAGTAATTTTGACTGAAAAGGGCGTTTAAACAAGGCGAAAATTTCTATGTAATTTTACTGGGGAGAGAGTGCCCCGTTAGTAATCAGGCTCTGTATGAAAGTAAAACTGTTCTTCCAAATCCAATTTTTTGAAATTTCTCTTTGACTTGAAAATATTTCTTTCAGAGTTTATGAATAATATCAAGCATGAAATTTAAGAAAAAAAATTATAACTAATTAGAAAAGTTATCTGATGTAATAAATCAAAGCATAGTTTTTTATAGTGTATGTCAGTTACATACCTGATAGTTGGTATTCGACCAGCCAAACTAAAAAAAAAACATGTCTTACAATTCATTTAGTTAAGTAAAGGAGATAGATAAGTAAAATGATTTTAAAAATCAGCAGTTGTTACAGAATACCATACATTAAAAACAAAAAAACCGCAATCAAATGTTTCTTTTTCTCAGTTTTTACAAGAGTTTCAGCTAGTCTGGCTTGTTTGGCTTTACAGACGCCTACACAAAGAATGAATCATAACGCATAAATTCATTTATGAATAATGAATCAATCCATAAGTAATTTCACTTAACAAAATAAAACATGTATTTATAAAAAAAAGGAGTGGAAAGCATTAGTCATAATTCGTAAATATAACATTTTAACGATGAATCTAACACTTTATTTTCTCCGATTCAAAATACTCACCATCTTCTATATGTTTGCTTTGATTGATTGAATTCTTTTCAATGAGTCCTGATATAAAACGATTCATTCTTGCATAGGCGTCCTGTGTTTCCTCGTGTTTGTAATAGTAGGTAACTTTTAAAGTGTTAATTTATTAATCTAACTCCCTTTACTAAAATAAGTTAATACTAACTTAATTTATTAGGTTAATTCTGAAGTAAAATTATACAATTTGCTGTTTGATAACGTGATTACCCGAACTTTCGTCTATCGCAACTTTCATTCTTCCGATAGTCATTTAAAATATTATTAAAATGTTTTACTAAGCATTGAAGGCATTATTAAAATGTAATGCTTTTTCGGATTTATTTTCGATAATGGCTCCATGCTAATTTCATACTTAAGTGTATTTAGAAAACGTTAACCAAAATTGTAAAAATCAGCAGATTGTTAAGACACAGTCAGTCAGTTGAATGGATCTTCAGAACTAGTGTATTTTTTTTTTACTTTATTTTTAGGTTTCAAATTTTTAATTATCTTATTACAATTGTTTATTTTACCACATATAACACGTATATAGATTTATTTTTTCTTTAGAATCTAAATTACTTTGCTCTGTTTATTATTATTATTTTTCTATATCTTCTTTTGTGCAAATTGTAAGTACTATTTTTGTTTTATTTTTAATTGTGCTAAAACTTGGTTTTTGAAATTGATTGCAATTCTGAAACACCACGAAATTCATTTTCAAATATGGCTATTAATTTTAAAAGTTAAAATCATTAGCTTTTTTATTTTTCTTGTAAAATTACTACACTTTTGTTCATGTTTTTAATGAAATATTTGAAGGCAAAATTTTTTTTCCTGGAAAAAAAAAAAAAAAAAAATTCACAGGAGATTCAGTGGAATGGGAACCCCTTGGCTTCGAAATTAATATTAAATATTTATTTTCAATGTTAAAAAAAAAAAAAAATTCAGATTTTAATGAGTTTTTAAAGTAATCACTATATTTAAAAATAAGTTAATCTCATGGTTTCAGTTTGGCGATAACTTTTGAAAACAGCAGTTTGATGCAAAAGAAAAAACACTAAGTTTATGGTGCAGGCCACAACTCATCTAATCCCCTTGTCAACCATACTGATTCAAGTCCATTCATCTATGCTCCATTCTTATCTAAATCTTACCTCATTGCTATCAAAAAACACTGTATTTAAGTAAATAAACTGAATGTAAAGTTAAAATATTTTTAATGTAATGTCACTGAATTTAAGAATTCAAATTTAATTTTTACTGCTTTAGAACAAGCTGTTACAAAAGAAATAAGGATACCAAGGGAGTTTGTTTTAAATGTTTGCAAGTTCTGAAAGGTTCTGCCTTTCTTGCTACTCTTAAACTCTTAATGAGGGTTCCATAAGAATTCACAAAATACATTTGGAAAAACAGGCTCATAGGCACAATTTAATTTATGTGCCAAATATCAGTCAAGATGCATTGTGTGCAGACTGTAGAAAAGTCAGTTTGGCCGAAAAGGGAAAATATGATGGATCTTCAACCATACATTCTGCCAAATCATCATGTATGCTTCAAGAAGAGGTTCTAGTAGAGGTCAATACCAGGCTTCAAGCTACTTCTTGAGTTTGTCAGATTGACCAAGGCCACCTTGTCATAATTGTTGGCTTTAAAAGATACAGTCAAAGATTGATAATCCACGCACCCATAATCCAAAATTTTCTACTTGTCTATAAACGGCGCTACTTTACGAATGTAAACAGTGAAATAAACACTTTAAAAACTTTGCAAATTTGGATCCAAAAATGATTTTTAAAACAAATAATTAAAAAATCATAATAAAACATCTATATATTTTTTAATTTAACTTTTTTATTTTATTTAACAGTAAAAAATAAACTGTATTATGGAACATATATAATTATTTTTATGCACATATCGTATTTTCGGGTGTATAGTCTGCAGCTTATACAAGAAAAAAAAACCTTCAAAAAAGCCGCTGCAGTTTATACACGGTGCGGGTTATACAAAGATTTAAAAAAAAAAAATTGGAAATCATGATATTTTTTCTACAATTTTTAAACCTCAAAAAATTTGAAAAAAATATCGAAATTTGTAATTTTTTTTCGCTATGCCACGAAATATAGAGAGTTCTCTCATGTTTGTAAATGCTCTTCTTTTTTTATTATTACTGCTTAAATACAATTATTTCTGGGTTTGGAAGAACTGTCGCAACTATCAGCAAGTATTGCACTAACCAGCAGCGAGAAATAAAGATGCTCGAACGCAGTTTGCTCTTGATTTGAGAGGGTAAAAACAACAGTATATCATGTTACTTATTTTAAACTTACTTTTTGCTGAATAAGTCGTTTTAACATTAACTGTAATTGGTTTTTTAGTAGAGATATGTCATTTGTTGAGGAATGATTCAAAAGGATTGATTCCGAATGTGGAACTAAAGGAACAATTCCAGTCTGTAAAAAAGAATCCCCGAAAAGGAACGAATTCGCAGAATCGATCCTTTTTTAGAAAGGTTCCCTAAAGGTTCAAATTCTCGGAATCGGTCCCAAAAGGGCAAAATCCTTGGACTCATTCCAAAATGTAACAACCCTGAAAAGGTTCGATTCCTCGGACTTGTTCCATAATGAAACACCTCTGAAAAGGAAGGATTTCTCAAAATCATTCCAAAAAAGATCGACTCAACTGAATCGTTCTGAAATGACATAAATCATAAAAATTTTTTTTGTTCTTTGCAACAGGGCAGGGTAGATTTTTTTTTTTGAGAAATAAACTAAAAATGATCTTAAACTCAGAATTGTCAAGGTAGGAAAGGTTCCAGATTTTGAATTTTGTATTCTACAAACACAAAGGGGTGCTGCAGCACCGATTCGCTATCAAACTATTTTCTAATACTTTATTCATAGATTTTTTTTAAGTTCTCATGTATAAGTCGACCCCCCCCCCCCACACACACAAATACTTCGAAATTCTATTTTTGTCTAAAATTTCTCGACTTATATGCGTGTATATACTTTAATGGCTTCTAACTTTGAACCCTGATCAAAATATACGTTTGTAGATGGTGTATAGCCCGCAGACTATACACCGATGCATCTCTGTGGCTTATACATGAACTTTTTTACTGCACTGCTCGATTTAGGAGTGCGGGCTATACACTCCAAAATACAGTATATATTAAATTTTAATAAAATAACTTTAAAAAGACATTTTTTGAGATATGAAATAAATCTAATAATCTATTTATCTTTCCATATTATACTGATTATAGGACTAAATGCTGTCTAGGAATAATAAAATTATGTATAATCCATAATCTCTATAGTCTACAATATTCCATAATCTTCACAACCTTTGGCCCCAACTTGTGCAGGTTATAAAACTTTGTAAATGTCAAAAATAAATTTTAGATGCTTCAATAAGTTTGCCATTTTTATTAGAAATTTGCATTTTTAGTTTTTCCTGTTTCGATGTTTGGCCAATCAAAAAATTGTTTTATATTTTAGAGATTTTCAGCATCTCCACTTTTTGGTATTTAGCTGAAATTATGGAAAGTTGATGCATGACTTTCTTTGCTTTTTTTATGTTTACCATGCATTATAGAATTATTGCAGTTAATACAGTCAAAGATCGATAATTCGTGCACCCATAATTCGTAATTTTCTATAATTCACGTTACTTTACGAATGTAAGCAGAAAAATAAACATTTAAAAAAATTTATAAATTATGATTCAAAAATGATTTTTTAATACAAATAATAAAAAAAAATGTGATTTTTTAAAATTTAAATCTTTTATTTTATTAAAGTAAAAAATAAACTGTGTTATAGAACATATCGTCACCTGAGAATAATAAGGTTCTATCTGTGACATAGATATTTTCTGTTTGTATCTATGATGGTACTTTTGCATCGAAATGATGTTATATATAATTTACATATGGTATATATAACGATAAAGGTATCACATTATTTTAATCCAGAAATGCCTTCATAGATACAAATGGAACATTTCTATATTTATAAGTTTTTTTTTTCAAAAACACAGATAGAACCTTATTATTCTCAGTTGACGATATGTAATTTTTATTTAAATGCACATATATATTAATTTTTTAATAAAATAACTTTAAAAAGGCATTTTTTGAGGTAGCATATTAAATTGATAATTAGATGTCATATTTATCTTTCCATATTGTACTGATTACAGAGCTAAAATGCTGTCTAGGAATGACAAAATGACATATAACTCATAATATTCTATAATCATCAGTATTCCATAATCCGCAGAACTTTTGGCTACAACTTGTGCAGATTATAGAACTTTGACTGTACAAAATATCAATTTTGTTTAGCTTTTTGTGTGCATCACCCAACATGTGGCTCTGTTATGAAGATTTTATAAAAGTTTTTGCAATAGCTCTATTTTAGACACTACTGCACAGATTTTCAACTAACTTCAGATTCAGTTAGAGGTTCACATACATTATTGCTGACTAGATTTTGGTGTAAACCCCCTAACGCGTGGCGCTGCTATGTTGCATTTTTCAGGAAGTATCAACAATGAAAAGTTAGAAGGAAGTTTTGGGTTCACCACATATGACTAGTTTTAAATTAGAAATATTAATAAAATGATGATAATTCATTTATACAAATTTATAATTATGCTATTTTCTAATAAATAACTTTATTTAGCTTTTTTTAACAACAAAGTTTGTTTACAAGTATCTTAATACCCTTTTCTTTTTCAGAATTCTTGCATGCATGTTAAAACTTTATAGTGTTGCTTCATTTACAATAGATGGTAGCACTAGAAAATTCTTTTTTAATGCCAATCGCATTATTATTACATGTCCTTGGGTAAGAAAAATTATCATGTTTTGTAATCACGTAAAAATTATTCTGAGTCGATGTATAGCCCGCATGCTATACATCGATGCAATTCTGCGGCTTATACACAAACTTTTTTACTGTACTCTTTGGTTTAGAGGTAGGGTATATACATCTGAAAATACTGTAAATATTTTTACAGACCTATTTTAAATCCTTGTAAAATAGGTGAGATTTAGTCTAATTATTAGAAATTTAAGAAACCAAATCAGGTGCAGTAGTCTCCCTCAAATCCATACAACTTGTGACCAGAAGTTGTGCAAATTTTAGAAATTTTGCAGATTTCTGGTCATTATTTTGTTTACATTTCTTAAACAATAATTCAAATGTACTTAACTGAAATTCTAACCAATGCATATAATATGGTAATGTATTAAAATATGAAATAAGCTAAAATAATATTAAATTAGATAATTTTAAAATATTAAAAGCAAAGATCAAGTTAGTAATAAATAATGTATGATTAAATATTCATTATAAAGAATAAATGTATTTTAATTAAATTATTCTATGAAACATGCCTCATAAAGAAACATTAGTAATTCATATCTAAATCGTAATATAAAGAAGTTTTATTTCAGGTTCAGCCAGACTTAATGCCAAAAAAGCGTGATTAATACATACAGTGTCTCACAAAAGTGATGGGACACTTGTGCTTTATAAAAAGAAACTGCAATAAAATAAATAAACAAACATATGCAAAAATTTTTTGGATGTGTTTCATATTTAAAGTTAGTAACAATTATTACATAACATACATTTTGTCAAAATATTAAAATATTAATTTAGTAAAAATACATTTGTTCAGAATGGAGCAAAAAATGGCTCACATAAGTGATGGGACACTTACTTTTCCATCAAATATTTATCCAAAAATTTTACTTTTTAAAAGGTTTTAATATTTTGTTGGATTTCCTTTTACTTTTAAAACATGATTTAATATTTTTGGGATGGATTCGACTAATTTTTTGTAATTTTTGGAGTGATTTTACCCCATTGTTCTGGAAGCACCGATTTTTGTTGTTGTTTTGAAGAAATGGTGTGTTTGCGAATTCTTGATTCCAATTCTTGCCAAATATTCTCTATGGGATTTAAGTCTGGAGATTGTGGTGGTGTTTTTATTATTTCAGGACAGTTATATAGCAGCCAGACTCTAACGTTCAGAGCAGTGTGCTTGGGGTCATTGTCCTAGTAGAATTTAAAATCGTTATGAAGGTTCAATTTTCGTGCTGAAGATTTCAAATTTTGCTTTAAAATATCAATATACTTGTACTGATCCATTATGCTGTCAATAAAAACAAGATTACCAACTCCAGCGGACGACATACACCCCCATACCATAACTCCTCCTCCACCATGTTTTACTGTTGGTACGAAGTTCTGTTTGCGAAATTCTTCCCTGGGTTTTCTCCACACCAAGATTCTACCGTCAGAACCAAATATATTAAATTTGCTCTCATCAGCAAATATAACTTTATTCCAGTAATCAGAATTCTTATGTATGTTGGATTTTGCGAAAGCTAGTCTGAGTTTTCTATTCTTTTCACTTACGAAGAATTTTTTCCTGGCTACTCTACCGTGATATCCAGCAGATCGAATTACCCTTCTAATAGTCTCAGGATTAACAATTATTCCATATAATGCTTGTAAATCAGCAGCAACTTTTGAAGCACTATTTCTTGGATTTTTTTTAATATTTCAAACGATAATTCGCTTTATTCCATTGGATAGCTTTGATGGTCGGCCAGGTCTTCTTTTATCCTGAATCGTATGATTCTTTTTATATCATTTAATGATATTGAAAACTGTTGAACGACTCAAGTTAACTGTTTTAGCAGTTTTTCTAATAGATTTTCCACGTTCAATATGCAAATTAATAACTAATTTTCGAATTTCAGGCGAAGTTTCTTTTCGTTTAGCATTCATGGCTACACAGAGCTAAAAAACACAAAAATTCCAAAACAAACTGGACAGAAATACTGCAGACGATTTTATAAATTATTGCCAATTGCTTTTAAGTAAAAATAAAACCCCCAAAAATATTTTTATTGCTTATTTCAGACGATTTTTGTTGCATATATAATGGTGTCCCATCACCCAGAAACTTCTGTAATCCAAAGACATTGGTACATTTATTCATTTTTATTTTGAATTAGAGATAATAGATGGCGCCTTAGATGATATACAAATGAATTTCAAAAAATGGCTAAGAAAATAAAAAGATTACATAAAAACACAACTTTTGTTTTCAATTTCAAAACTATATAAACTCTCTGAATTACATTTGTAATTAATGTTGGTGAATTTTTACATATTGAGCTGTAAAAAATCATGATTAATAATAATTTTACTTATTTTTCTTTTTCAAAAGATAATAAGGCATCGCGAAAATATAACAAAATCGGACTTTGTTATTTCTTTTAAGTATTTAACTTATGACTTTCTTTGATATTTATACTTGCTATATATTTAATTTTTTTATATTATTAGTGTTATATGTCACAGTTTTAAATATGTTACTGTAATTATAAAATTGATTTTTAAATTATAATTAAGTCTTAAATTTCTCACTGTAATTTTTTTTTTTGGATTTAAAATTATGTTTTTCAATGTAATTCACAAGTCTATTATTCTTGTGATATCCATTATTTTCTAAGTATTCATAAATCAGAAATTGCAATTTTTTAACTTATCCTACGTTTTTTGTTTTTAAAATTTACAATAGATGGCGACACTGCATAAAATATACATAATTTAAAAAAAAACATTCGTTTTTGAGCATTTTAAATTGATTTTTCTCAATGGATTCAATTATCCAGTTCCTTACTTTTTTGTATTGTCATATTAATAAGAAGTATTATTATTATTATTAATTTTCATGCATTTTAGTACAAAACTTCTGTAATCTGCGATTTTCTATAATTCGGACTCGCTATAATCGCGACGATTCCGGATTGAAGAAGTTATACTGTAATTCTTTATAATCATTTATCTGATAAAACTCATCTGTTACACATAAAAAAGTAATAAAAGTAAATTGAAAATTATACAATGAAAATACTCACTGCTATATCTTGTTAGGAAACTAGAGTTTTTTTTTTCTTGCCTCATAACATTTCAAGAAAGAGACAAAAAATGACATTCTTTATTTTCAGTAAATAGCCTATGGCCAATTTATCTTTTTGCTGTATTCTCCTCCCCCCTCTCCAAATACTCTTTTAAATTCTCAGATGATCATAAGACAGACAACAAAAAATATCCTTGTATCACAACCTACTTTCTAGTTGGTCAATGGAGAAGTAAGCCTACATGTTTTGTAAAATCTTTTCTATAAAACCAGGTAGAAAATTATAAACAAAAGGAAAACTGTAAAGCATGTTTGTGTAAAAGGAAGCCTGACTTTATATTTTATATTATAAATTTCTAGCTGAAAGCGAAATCTTTCCTTAATTCATATCTTGCAGAAGTGATTAGTAGTGTCAGTGTTTATAATTGGTTGAGAAAGATCAAAAAAGCTTTTTTCTTTTTTAATTGTTCATTATGCAGACTAACATTTAAAAAAAAAAGTCCACATTAAAACTCCTTGTAAACTAGTTTAATATTATGCTATGGTAGAACAGTAACAATTAGATTGTGATGGAGGTATCACTGAATTATTTGAAATTGAACAGTATCCAGTTTTAAATACACTGTTGCATTAATTTACAATACAATTGTTTATTTGAATTTCTAACACACATGAACATTAAAGCTTTACTCATTTAGAGCCTCCACAGTTCGATTAATCATTATGAATAATCATAAACATTATAAACATGAATAAATAATAAAGTTTTCTATTCATTTTTATAAAAATTAGTTGTTTTTTCATTTATAATTTTGTTTTAAAAATTAATACTCTTTCATAAAATGTATAATTATACTTATTTAGCTTAAGATTTCAAAAGTAAATTTAGAATATTTTTTAACTGATTTTTAAATAATAAAAAAAAATTTCATGAAAAATGTTTTTCTTTTTTTTTTTTTTGGGGGGGGGGGGGAGGCGGAGGGAATTAAATGGACAGTATAGTTAGCAAAAACTGATTTTTGATGGGATGTTTTTAACAACATTTTTCAATGTTATTTTTCCACCTATAGCATAGACATACCTGATCACAGTTTTTTGAAGAAAATGGAAATAGAATTCTTAAACTTGAATTCCAAACCATTTAAATGTGTGCATTTAAAAAATATATATTGAATTGTTGCAAAGACTGTCTTAAATGTTAGTTAAATTTGAATTTATCTCTAAATTATCAACTCTGTGCATAAAAAGGCATCACTGCTTCTAAATAGAGGTTACACAACGGCTACATCAGCAGATTAAGAATTGATCTAGTTTCTCTTTAATGCTGGATTTGTCTTATTTCATTTCTTTGTTATTTGATGACTTGCATTTATATGGAAGATTTACTTCCATTCAACACAAAATGATTCATCTATTTAAATAAACAAAAAGTTTACTTTCAGTTAATAATTGACTCCCACTTTCATTTCATTCGTGTTACTGAAAATAAGGTTTTGTGTAGCTTTTAGATATCCTAAACAATTCACTTGTTGTGAATGAAAAATACAATTAGATTGCACTGTAAAATTGTTTGTTTTTTGTGAAAATTTCTATACTTGCTCAGGGTTGGATTTTTGACATGACAAAGGTTTAAACCGTCAAAAACCCATAGAGTCACAATCTGCTGCGGGGCATTAGAGTTTGTTGTTAAATTTTAAAACTAGCAACAGTTGCCATACATTATGTTGAAATTTAATTATATTGTGGGTAGTTAGCAGGTCTTTAAATATTTTTAATTAATAAAAATTAAGATAAAAATGACAGATTTCAAATATCAGAAATTTATTTCGAAATGGACAAGCAGAAATATTTGCACAAAAATTTTGTTTAAATATCTTGTTTATTTATTATTATTTTAATATTTTTAAAAATATCTAAAGTTATTTAGTATGCATTTTGACATAGCTAATATTTATAAGTGTTAATGAATTAGGTGTTGTAAATGCAGGATTTTCAAAAGTGTGGAACTTTATACACATGTTTAAATTTTTTTATGCTGCTATAAACATTATATACATAGTATCAATATCCAGTAGGTTCATTTGAATTTAAATATAATGCATATTATTTATTATATGCATGATTATGGCACATATTATAAACCATTTTTATCTCTAACCCCCCCCCCCCCCCCCCCACACACACACACACTCGACAGCACGCACTAATAGTATTAAAAATATAGTAATGTTTCCTTTTATAGCAAGGTAAGACAAAAAGTAATTATGCAACAACTGAATATTTAAGATATTTAACAAAATTTTGTAGTTTTCAGAGGGGAGGGGGGGGGAAGAAGAAAGAAATTTATAAGTATTTGTATAAGCTAATTTTTCAGCATAGGCAATAAATAGGCTGAATATTGTAAATAGATATTCAGATATTTATAGAAAGGAGTTAATTTTTTATTATCTTTATGTTAGTTATAAATTCAAAAAATGACCGACGATGTAAAATTCAGAATTATTGATTTTTCTGAAAAACCAAATAACAATTGTAAAAGTCAAAACAGAAAAAAATATTACACTGATTTATGAAATACTTCTAAAACACAAAATATTATGTAGTTTTTTATTATTATCTAATTAAATACATAATTAAAAAAAATAAAACATTCATTAAATACTTCCAATTAATTTGATTACATAATCGAAATCAATCCAAATGAAAATTTATCAAAGTAAAAATTTTGTTCAATAATCCAATTCATTTGCCCCACGCAGCACATAATCAGTTTTGAACATCTTTCTGTTTTTATTTTAAACTGTGCACTAAATTTGTTTATAAATAAATTTCTTCATAATATAATATCCTTGCATATTTTGAATAACACATTAAAATTTAATAAATAATGTTACAAAAGATAAGTTTTCCAAAATCTAAGGTTTTGTTTAATATTAAAAATATGTTTCTTCAAAAATTTAAATTTATTTCTTCTACAACATATTTAGAAACATTTTCTTTATTAAAAGCAAATAATTTTACTTATTAAATATAAATATAGGTAGATTATATATGTGTAAATAAATATTTTTATTTATGTACAGATATAGGTTTTTGACAAGGAGGTTTTTGACATGACGGTTTAAACCATGGTTAAAACCATCAAAAACTTGGCAACCGTGACTTGCATATTACCCGGTCCATGCCCTTTTCACTGGACACATAATGCTATAAAAAAAAGGTACTTTCTGGTTACATGGTTACAAGCAGAGTTCTCGCTGTCACTCGCCAATGCGCCAAATTGTGACTAATTTCTTCATTTGGCATGTAAATAAGCTATTAGATTCGCTAAATTGCTAGTGCACAATTTTTGCTTTTCTTGTTCATTTTTCATACATATGCATTTATAGATATTTTTAATATATACATATTTTAAATATATTTGTAGCGAATATAGTTGAAATTAGATTAATAACAATCATTGTTGCAGTTATAAAAATTTAGGTTATTCTAGAACATATTGAAAAAAAGGGAAGGTACATTAAAAGACTAAAGATAATTTTTTTGTGCTACATGGCTTATCTATTTTGCTAATATTTTTTTCATTTGGCGACTGTTTTTTATTTTTAATTAGCCAAATTACTAACATTGGTCAAATGTCAGCAAGAACACTGGTTACCAGTGTAATGTAATATATATATTTATGTATATGTATAGATATACATACATATAAATACATGTACGTGTATATTTCAAAAATCCACACATAATTTACTGATGTAAACAATGAAATATTCAATTCAGATATAGGGACAAAATTTGTCTTTTTTAGTTTTATATCAATTCCATGTATGTTTTAATTTGTAATTTTTATTGATATAACTGAGTTCGTGGGTTTTCTTGAAGAAAGAATAAATTTATTTCTGAAAAAAATCGAAATACTGTTGATATATTGGCAATCACAATCTCATTACCAAATATATTTATGTAATAATCAAGCATTTTTGGTTGTAAAGTCTGGCTAATTCTAAAATAAAACTTCCCTACTTTATAATTTTGGTGTGACTTAGTAATGTACCTTTATGAGGCAATAGAGTAAGGAATAATTTAGAAAAAATACATTTCATTTTTATAATGGCTATTTAATCATACATAATTGATGATTAACTTGATCTTTGCTTTTAATATTTTAATCAGTTAAAAGATTATCTGAACTTTTATTATTTTAGTTTATTACTTATTTTAATAATTTATTACATTGTAAGCATTTATTGTAGTTTCGGTTACATTATTAGTTGCATTCAAATTATTGTTGAGTTATGTAAATATAGCAATGACCAGAGTCTGCAAAATTCTAAAATACACACAACATCTGGTCCCAAGTTGTGCAGATTTGAGGAAGTCTACTGTATATGTTTATTAGTACTTTACTGCAGTCAAATTTCTATAATCCACACAACTTGGGGCCAAAGGTTGTGTGGATTATATGGAACATTGTGGATTATAGAGTATTATGTATTACATGCCATTTTATTTTTCCTATACTCTATTCCACCTTAACTTGGCAGCACTGTGAAAGGTAGAAACAGTAACATTCTGCCGTGAAAAATAGTTCTCCGATATTTTTTAATCTAACGGTGAAAATGCGTAGAAATTTATATGATTATGTTTATAAATTAATAAATTCGACATTTTGTAACATATATTTAAAGTACAATTTTTCTGTTAAAAGTATTTAATTCAAAAGTAATTTCTATTTCACGCGTACGTATAAAGTAAAATCTTGGCGTAAAAAATTCTCCTTTGGCGAGTAACCAATCTTCAAGGTTAAATATCTGGCGCGCTTTTTAAGCCTCTGTCAATTCCAGTGCTCTTGTCACTCATCGCATTCTTATTGTTTTTATGAAAAGTTCTGAAGCATAAAACTATATATTAATATTATGTTACTACTTGGAGAATCAATTGTTTAATAATTATAAAGTGTTACTTCACTCATGAAAAATCCTGCTCGCTAATATAACTTTTATGGAATTTTTTTTTAAAAATATCTAATTTGTATTTCAGTATTTTTAAATCATTAACTTTGTATTTCATAGCTGAGGTCGATAGTGTTGAATTCAGATACTTTTCGGAAGGAATTTCTGTTACTTCGGAGGGGGGGGGGGCGGATCTTATTGTTCCGGAAAGGAATGTACCCCATGCCACCTCCTGAATTCAACATAGAGCTTCACAAAGACCCTTTTTACTTTTTCGATTTTGTTTTAGGACTTTTTTGCTTGGATGATTTCACTTTGCAAAGTCTGAAAATTGAAAAATGCCCCCCCCCCCCCCCCCCGAAAAGAAAATCCTACTGGCAAAACCTAAAAAGTAAAAAAAATTTCTTTGTAAAGATTGAGCTCAACTATCCAATTTAAGAATAAAAACCTCAATAAAATATTGAAATGCAAACGAGCAATTTTTAAAAAATCATTGTCCATAGGAGTAAATTGAAGTGTTTTTACATGAGTAAAGTAGCCCCATAATATTAAGCAGTGATAACAATTTAGCTTTAAATGCAGTTTTTTATTATTTTAATAAATGTAAATGTCTGTTATATTTAATATAGTTTTCCATAATTATTATAAATTTTTTACGTACATAATGTTATTGGATATTATTAACTAATGAAATTACTAATTCGCAGTTTTTATAATTTTTGAAATTTCTAACTAATAATTATAATTTTAGAATTAAAGCAACATATTTTATATTAGAATTAGAGATGTAATTATTTACGAAACAAACTTTTTATCAGAAATTATGTATTTAAAAGCAGGGGCGGGGCAATAATAAAAAAAATATAAAATAATTTAAATTTTTAAAAATCATGACATTTTTACACCCAAATATCTGTAATTTTATGTACATTAAAGATGAGAGATACTCAGTCTGATAGCGTGGTACCTACCTTTTTCCAGATTTCCGCTAGTGGATGGGTATAAATAATAAATTTTCTGTTTAAAATACATTTTCGGAGAATTTGGGTTCAGTTTTTTAACTGAATAAAATTAATGCTTTCCTCTTTTCAATAAAATTCGCTTCGAATTCTATTTTTATTTTCTTGATTTTTTAATGTGAATTATAGAATGTTTTGCTTTTTGAGGCTTTTTTTTTTACATTTGTAAGAAGTATTAGGTTTTAAATTTTGAGCTTAAATACATAAATTCTGTCCTCTCTCCTCAGCGATTTAAAACAAAAATCACACCGAAACAAAAAAAATCGCACAAAAAATTCTTTAAAAAAAATTTGACATTCATGCATGGAATTCAGTTTCAAGTTTTTAGCTTATTCCAGTAAAAATTTCTATCTTTTCAACAAAGTTTTTCCGGAATTTGTGCAAAGTTGTAAATTTTTTTCGGGATTTATAGATTACTAGCAGGCTATGCCCGCTGCGCTGGTCAATATTTCAAAATCAACCGTGGATGAAACGAACTGGTGAATTTAAATTTGTATTTTAAATAATTTGGACATCCAGCAGCACCTTTCTCATTGCTGAAAACGATTTAGACACCATTGTGATATTAAATTATCTTAAACGTTGCGCAAAAACCAGCTATTTAGAAGTAACTATTTTAGTTTATTACTAACAGTGCACATTTGGAAGCAAAATGAGACCATTATGGCAACAGGATTTAAAATTTTCCCTTATCTGAAGAAATATTAATTATTACAGTCGTCACCATGGTACAACTTCTGAAAAATTTCTTCACAACTTTTCATTATGTGAAGCCAGGAACCCAAAGCTACTCCCACCTAAAAAGTTTATATATATATTAAATTTTGTCCGTGCGATAAAAGGCACAATTATGCAAGAATCATCTTCAAACTCGTCAAGTACATTAAGATGGTTAATATCTCAGTGGGAATTGCAAATGAGCAAAATCGGCCCAAGGGGGTGGTAGTTGGGAAGGGTTCAAAAATTTGAATACCATCTTAACATGTCTTTCACAAAACCAGAACTTACAAAACAATAGCAGGAAAAAAAATAAACATTTTTCGTTACAGCAAGTTGCCAACGATAAAAAAACACACACATTAAAATTCTCACTGCAACAATTACTTTATTATTGCAAAATTTCCTCCTGAAAAATGAAAACAAAATTATTTGCTCTTTCGTATTTAAGCATTTTCTCTTTAGTTATCTAAGATAAAATTATGTAAATTTGTATAATTTGGCGAACGATTTGGCGAAATTGGTTGACGTGGTAATCAAGTAGTAACCAATTTACACTTTTCATATTTCACAAAAGATTCCTACACAGACATTATATACGCAATAGGTTTAGCACGATTATCTTGCAACTACAATGTGGTAAAATCCTCGTTTTAGAATACCAAAGAAATTTATGTATATTTTATTATTTTCTATCATTTTAAACAGCAATTAACAATAAATAAAAAATAACTGTAGAACAAAACAACAAATATCATTTCATAAAAGAAAATAATGAAAGTAAATAAACAACTTATCATCAGATAAACAACTATAGCTGGGTTACCATATGAGGCAAATAATGCCATTTTGGCGCCAGTGAGATACCTCGATGAGTATATGATCAAATCCGTGAAAAAAATTTCCATTTGGAAAAAAAACTTTAATCGGTATTTTTACTGCATTTTCCCTACTTATGTATAAGAAAAAACTTTGACACAGATGTCATGTATGCACCACATTGGCGCAATTTTTTTATGGCGCCAATTTGGAGAACTTTGTTTTTAATTACCAATTTCATAAATATTTTTTAATTATTTTGTATTATTTGAAAAAAAAAATAATAAATAAAAAAGTTTAATTAATAGCTATAGAACAAAATGATTTATATTATTTTAAAAAACAAAATGAAAGTTAATAAAAGTTTATTAATAAATAAACAACCACAGTCGGTTCACCATGTGTGGCGTAAAATCGCCATTTTGTTGCAATCGTGCGAATGTGGTGCGTATATGACATCTGCGCCAAAACTTTAAAAAGTTTGCAATTAAATTATTTTACAGTTTGGATGAGGAAGACATTTATACTAAAATTTAAATATTATACGCATTTTTTTTTGCTCTAACTGCCATTTATATATTTACAATTAAACATAAAAAAATATCCTAAAAATGCTCTCACACATTTAAAAGAAAGTGAGAGAATTTAGTAATTGTGAACATCGCTCCGGCTTATGCTTTCTTGGTATAAAATCGCATTGTTTGATGACAAAAGTAAATTCAAACACCCAAATAAACAAATAACATACAATTAACAGATAAAACCATTTTTAAAAGTAATTCTGCTATTTTGTGCAGTAAGACACAGAATGGTAGAATTAGATTTTAAAAATATTTTTTTTAAAAATAGAAAAATGTTATTTACGTTTTATCTAATAAATTATTTAAAATACATTTTTGTTAGCCTGCGCAAAAGAGAATAGCGAAAGTTTGATTGAAGAAATATTGAAAAGGAAATGGTCAATTAAAAAAGACTTGTAAATTTTATTCAGCGGGAATTTTTCATTTCAAAATTTTGAATTTATCTATAGTAATAACGCATAATTGCATAAATTTACTTTGAATTGCAAAATTTTTCCTTCAGTACTACTTGGTTATACCTTCGACCAATTTCGCCAAATTATACAAATCGCGAAACTATTAGCCAGATTATATAGATTAGCATAAATTTTCATTTAAATAACGAAAAACAAATTAGCAGAACATATGTAAAAGTAGAAATAAAATGTCGAATTAAAAATCACTTGATGACATAATTAGTATTTATATTATGCTTAATGTCAAGTGAATGTGACATTTACGATCATCCATTATTGACATTTAATCTTGGAATTTGGGTGTAGATTTTTAATCGACGGGGTAATCTTTCCTTCTTCAGTTTTTAAATTTTAAAACTGAAATTTTTCCTGTAAGTGAAATTGACGAAATGTCGCAAGAAAAATTAGATTAACATTGAAAACATTTGCAAAAAGAAATAAAAGAGTTATACTCATATCTATATACTTTACGTTTGAATATTAAAATATACTCTAAAAATTAAATTCACTTGAAAAAAAGCAACATTATTGCGACCATTAAGAACCTAATCAGGCATTAAGTCAGTAGTGCATTTTCGGCTTAAAAATACATTCTTTGGCGACAAAAGCAAGATGAAAATGGTATAAAGGCGAATAGTAACTCACAACTTACAGTGTCTTTTACAATCAGATCTGCCTTTTTCTGCTGTAAGTTATATTATACGGAAATTCGATAAAAAAGATAAAGAAAATAATAAAAAGGGAAATAACTATCATTCAAAATTCATTTAATCAATTTCTGAAATTCATGTTTTTATTCTAACACCAGGGATAAGTCGCCAAAAGTTGAACCAATTGTTATATTTCACATTAATTTATTTTTTAAGCATTACAAATATTTTTTTCATTTTCAAGATAAATATATTTTTATAATATTACGCTTCATTTAAGCGGTCTTTCTTTATTATTTTTAATATTATCAGTAGTTATTTTCTGCTATTATTTGCAAGATATTTGTAATATTTATAATAGATATAGCCATTTTAATTCTTTTAGCAATTATAATTTTCGCCAAAAACAGCTACTGGCAACCCTTTTGTCAAAAATAACTTAAAAATAGGAAATTTACTACGAAAAATCAGAGTTATCCCTGTAAATCTGAATCATAAACCTTCGAAAAAATATTTCCTATCGAATGATACAAACGGCAAAAAAATCCATCGGGTAGTCTTTGAAAACACTCGTTTGGAAGTTTCAGAATTTCTGCTTTATAATATACTAGCAGGCTAAGCCCGCTGCGCTGGTCTAATTTTTCAAAACAAAACATGAATCAAACAAAATACTGAATTTGATTTTGTTTTTTCAAGCAACTTCACCTCGAATACTCTATTACATTTCTGAAAATTATACAAACGCCGTTTATTTAAAGGTTGAAAACCAACGATTATAAATGCACAAATAATGTATGAAAAAGTAGAAAACAGCTGTTTCGAATCTGCTATCGAGATTCTTCATCAGTGCAAAACTCATCGAGTTAGAAAAAACAAAACTGAGCCAAAAATAAAAAACACGAACAATGGAATCAAGGCCCGTTGACGCTAAATGTATTAAAATAATAAAAAAAAATATTGTGTTGTTCTATTGTATTGTTGTATCAGCTTATGCATTCGACAAAATTCGGGCTTTTAAGAAAGAAATCTTTCAGTTGATCATTTATTGTAAAGTTTGATAGATAAATCAGGCAATTATGAAAACAGCAATTTAAATATTGTCTTTTCACCATACCTCTAAAATAGCGAGCATTATGATCGCAGAGATTGACCATTGAGTTTAAACAATTTTCTAGTGATTCGTTTTCATTTTATAGTTTTTGAACTCTAAAACTCTCAACTTGACGATATGGGTATCTGTGGAAACCGGTGAAAACCTTAATTCATCCACACTGAATATTATATTATATTTCGAAACGTACATCTGCTCTTCACAAATCTATTATAGTTTTCCGTCTTTGGAATCCAGTAGAATAAATAAAGTTAAATAAATAAAGTTTTCCTTAGAAAATTAAGGTGAATGTTTTTTGTATGTGTGAAATTAATTTTTTGGCACAGATGTCATATACGCATCACGTTGGCGCGATTGAAACAAAGTGACCATTTTACGCCTCATATGGTAATCCAGCTCTGTTTTTAAATTATTAATAAAATTTTTATGCTCTATACTTATTAATTAAACTTTTATTTATTTATTATTATTATTTCCTATTATAGAAAATAATTAAAAAATAGAAATGTAACTGTCTTTTAAAAAAGCTTTCGTTAAAGTGGCGCCAGAAATATATCGCGCCAATGTGATGCATATATGACATTTCTGCCTCTTTCTTACAACATGGATGTGAGCATTTACACCGAAATTTAGTTATTTAACTCTATTTTTATAACATTAACAGTTGTTTATACAATTTACATATTTGATTATTCTGTCGAGAAAAAAATTAGTCTGGGCCAAAATTTCCATGTTTGGAAAAAAAAGGTACATTTTAGGTTATCCCGTCGACCAATTTCGCCAAATTATACAAATCGCCAAACTAATAGCCAAATTATACATGATGACATAATAATTTTTATTCAAAATAACGAAAAAACAAATAATTAGTAGAATATTAATAAAAATATTAATAAAAAGTCGAAATAGAAATCACTTAACGACATTTTAAACACGTTAATCGCATTTAATGTCATTGAATGTGACTTTCACGATCATCCATTATTGGCATTTAATCTCATAGTTTGGCGATAATTTTTTGGTCGACTGAATAACCTAGAAATACCAAAAAAAAAAAAATAATCGTTATTTATACGGCATGTTTAAATACTGTAGTATTGTGAAAAAAAAGTATAGTTGTCATATACATTGGTGCATTTTTTTCTGATACCGATTCGCCGAAAACTTTGTTTTCAAATACCAGTTACATATGCAATTATCAATTATTTTCTATTATTTTAAAAAGAAAATAACAATAAATAAAAAAAGTTTAGTTAATAATTATAAAACAAAACTATTTATATCCTTTAAAAAAAGAAAATAAAAGTAAATAAACAGTTTATTAATAAAAAAACAACAGCCGGGTTACCATGTGAGCCATAAAATCGCCATTTTATTGCAGTCGCGCAAATGTGGCGCATGTATGACACATGTGCCTAGATTAAAATAGTTTATATAATTGGAAAAAAACAGAAAAAAATTGTAAATAGACAATTTATTAATAAATAGATAATAACATCCGAGTTGCCATATGAAGCAAAATAATGACACTTTGGCGTCAATTAATTACCCAGATGTATATATGGTATTGGCGTAAGAGACAAATAGCACCAACGTAATGCATAAGAGATATATGTGCCAAAAAATTTTTAAAAGTTGCAGTTAAATTATTTTACAATATCTATGTATGTGGAAAAACATTTACCCTAAAATTTAAATATTATTCATTTTTGTGGTATTAACTGCTATATATGTATTTCAGTTAAATGTAAAATGCTTTCCTAAAAATGCTCTCACTCATTAAAAGAGAGAGAGAAAAAAAATAGTTCTTGCAAACATCGCTCCGTCTTGTGCTTTTTTTGGTTTAGAATCGCATTGATTGGCGACAAAAGTAGATTGAAACACCCGATTGAACAAACAGCATACAAATAATAATTAGAGCCTGTTTTTTTAAAAATAATTCTGCGAGTTTCTTCTGTAAAACACATAACGGAAAAATTAGATTTAAAAATATTTTAAAAAAAAAGAAAGAAAAAAATACTCATGTTTTACCTAATGAAATTTTTGATATGTTGTTTTCTTTTAATCTGCCTCGATAGAAATACAGTGGGTTGTCAAATTATTAGGGACAGTCATACTTTTTTGCCAGTTTTATACTTTGGGTGCACTTGACTGCTGTTCTAAGTGGTTTAAGTGTTACAGGAGTGTATTTTACAGCTGTCAATGCTTTTATAATTCAATTTTTAAGAACTTTTAATATGTTAAAAGATTTGTTTGCTTTCTGTAACTATTTTAAGAAGGGGATAGACGCTGAGTCTTTTACACACGCAATAGTGGAAAACGCTTTTCTTTAATTTAAACAAAATTTTTTTTTTTTTTTTTTTTTTTGAAAAAGTTAAGAATTATATGTGAGTATTATGTTTCTTTTACTTATTAAATGTTTGTTTTTTGTGAAATTATTTATGATTTCAATTCCTTTTTTATTTTTATTGATTTCAGTATGGGTTGTGGGGTTAATTTGTTCCCTAGGAAAAAAATCTGAAGTAAAAACCTTTCTCCTGCATACGAGTCATTCTCAAAGAAAGATAGTAGAACTTGCTGGAGTTTCGAAGTCAGTAGTCAACAGGATAAAAATAAATCTGGATAAAAACCAGCCACTTTCGCCCAAACAAAAAGGTAAAATTGGAAGAAAACGCATAACATCTCCACGTACCGATAGAAAAATCAGGGATATCTGCTTAGGAAACATAAAGAAAAAGATTCGACTCCTTACTTACATTATTCAAGAATCTGGAATGCCAGTTTCGAGAGAAATGTGCAGTGGAGATTAGCGGAGGAAGGGTTGACAGGATTTGCTTTGTCCAGGCAAGAAACCGAAATTGACTGAAGCACATTGCCTAGGCTCGTGAACACCACCAGGAGACATTTCATGACGGTAGTAAGGTGAGTTGTTAAGATAATTATTATTTATGTCATTGAAAATCATTTATTTCTAAATTATTAAAAAATTTAATTTTTTTCAGGTGCTTTTCTCAGATGAATCAAGCTTTGAGATTTTAACCAATAAAAGCAGCTTTGTCAGGCGACGCCCACGCGAAAAATATCGCCCTGACTGCATCGTGGAGAGTATTAAACACCTTGATAAAGTAATGGTGTAGTCTGTCATAAGCGCTAAAAGAGTTGGATGCCTCTACATTGTCTAGGGAATCATGAAACAAGACCAGTACAGGCACGTTTTGGAAACTCAGCAACTTCCACAAATTGAAGAATGGTTCCCAAGTGGTGAAGCGTTTATATTTATGCATGATTCAGTGCCTCGTCATAAAGCTAGAAGCATTACAAAGTTTTGGGAAGACCACAATATCCCAGTTTTATCCTGCCCTAGCTATTCCCCTGACATGAACCGCATAGAAAGCTTATTGAAGATCACCAAGACAAACTCGCCTAAGATATGGTTATAACCAAGGTACAACTTATCGAAAAACTCATAAATGCATAGCATGACAACCCTGAAATAAAATAAAGTGCCAGAAATTGCGATGAGAGCATGACGAGATGGATCAAAGCGCTCCTTGAAGCTAAAAGAAATGTCACTAAATATTGACATTCTTAACTTAACATTGGTAAATTGACTGTATTATATTTTTGTTGGGTTTTTTCATATAATATTACGTGAATACTCAAACTATAACAATAAAGCTTTTTTTAACTTTTAAACAGTGTTTTGTTTTTCAAGTTATATCCTAATATTGTACAAAAAACCTATATTTCATGACTGTCCCTAATAATTTGGCAACCCACTGTAAGTAGCCAAATATTGTGTCACTTCAAAACCTTCTTTCACATTGAGATAATTTTTAAATTTTATAAATATTCTTTTTTTTCGTTAAAGATAAATATTTTCCTTCCATAATATTATTTTGCATTAAACAGATTCTTTTTTTTTATAATTATTTATTTTAAATCCATGAATTAACAGGGTTTTTTTCGAAATGTTTATATTATTTTCCATTAGAGAAAGCATTTCATTTCTTTTTTGAAATATAATTATCGCCAAAAAATTAGTTGTTGCAACCCTTCGGTCAAAAATAACCGAAAAATACGAAATTTAGTACGAAAAATCAGAGTTATCCCTGTATATTTGTATCATAAACCTCCGCAAAAATATTTCCTATCGAATGATATAATCTGCAAAAAGATCCATCGGGTAGTTTTTGAAAACACCCGTTTGGAAGTTTCAGAACTTCTGCTTTATAATATATATGATATGATTTTTCGCATTTTGTGAGTCAGGCAGATCAACAATAATATGAAACAAAACTGAAATAAATAAAAAAAGATGTTGAAACAAAGAAAATAATAATAATGATATTTGTTATTTTAGTAAATGATTATGTAATAAAAGAAATTTCATAGGAACCTGAAAGCATATCAATTTTCGCACACGCATTATATTTTCTCGCCAAAATAGCGCTGTTCCTTCTTTATTTGCAATCCTGTGCTTTTCGAGCAAACCCTGGTTTCTACGGCAACGGCTGTAATTCGGCTCTTGTAGAATAATCAGTGCTGCCAAGTTAAGGTGAAACGAAGCATAGACAGCATTTTAGTTCTATAATCAGTAAAATATGAAAAGATAAATAGAATAATAAACTGATTATTAGATTTCATGTATCAAAAAATGTCTTTTTAAAGTTATTTTATTAAAAAATTAATATATATGTGCATTTAAATAATAATAATATTATATGTTCCGTAATACAGTTTATTTTTTACTGTTAAATAAAATAAAAAAGTTAAATTAAAAAAAATGTAGATGTTTTATTGTGTTTTTTTTTTAATTCTTTTATTATTTGTTTTAAAAAATCATTTTTGGATCACAAATTTGTAATTTTTTAAAGTGTTTATTTCACTGTTTACATTCGTAAAGTAACGTGGATTATAGAAAATTGCAGATTATGGGTCCTTTAAAACACTCTCTGCACTGTTGAATTCAGACACTTTTCTCCAGGAGGCAATGCCGAAACTAGAAGGGGGCATGTGCCTCGGGCGCCAACAGAACAGAAGGTGAAGGGGGCATCAAATTAAGATTTTATTAGTGTGTTTGTTATAAAGAATGCATATATGTCGGGGCGCCAAAATACATATTTGCCCCGGGCGCAAAAAGGCTAGTTTCGGTGCTGTCAGGAGGGATTTCTATGTCTCCTGCGGGGGATCTTATAGCGTTCTGGGAGGGGCAGGATTTGCACCTTTTAACCATTGACAACATAAAATGTCAAATTTTCAATGTGATGGATAATTCACTGTTTTTTTGAGGGGGGAGGTAGGGGAGAATATGGAATGGCCCTCTCTGGACCACCCCCCCCCGCCTTGAATAAACAGTGAATTTTTGTTCAAAATATAATTATTATTTCAGTCATCATTACATTTAATTTAACATATGGATATTCTAGATAATTTCATTCAATATCTTTCATT
This sequence comes from Maratus speculifer, assembly GCA_964019185.1. NCBI lineage: Eukaryota > Metazoa > Arthropoda > Arachnida > Araneae > Salticidae > Maratus > Maratus speculifer. The sequence continues at coordinate 37,003,391 of CAXHSM010001376.1, forward strand.
TAAAGTTAATTTACATTTAGAAATGTATGTTTAATTCATTTATTTATTTATATGTCGTTTATCTTAAAAGTTCAGGATGTATAATGTCATAATCATTTCATTTCAACACCAAAGCATTATTTCCATGTTGCAAACTAATGCAGTCGAGTCCCTCAAATCCACACAGCTTGAAATAACAGGTTGTGCAGCTTTTAGAATTTTGCAGATTTCTGGTCAATGTTTTGTTTGCAATTTTATAAGCGTAATTTGAATGTAATAATGTAATCAAAATTATATTGAATGCTTGCAGGAGAGTAAAATATTTAAATAGATAACAAAATAAAATGATAAAAATTTAGATAATTTTAAAACTGTTTAATTTATTAAAAATAAAATTCAAGTAAATATCCAATATAGTGTATAGTTAAATAATCATAAAAAAGATCACATACTTTTTCTTGATTTATTTAATGAAACTTTACTTATCAAGGTACACTATAAACTCGCGTAAAATTAAAAATTTCCATCCAAACAAAAACTGTAGGACTTTCACACACTGTTTATACTTTTTTGAAAGTCCTTGATTATAGGAAAGTTATTTCAGCTTTAGAATGATTAATACTTGTATGCGTTATTTCCACTCATTCGAACTGCTGATGAGTTCAGGGTATCTCTGTGTTTTCATTACCGTATTTACTCGTGTATACCGCACACGCGTGTTTAACACGCACCCCATACTTTACACAAAAAATGGCGATTTTTTAAAATCTCGTATACAGGGTGAGTCATAAATATCGTAACAATAGGCTATCTCCTTAAATATTGCCTCTAGACCCATACTGCCAATTGCAAAAATTCATGAAAAAAGGTTAAATTTCTGATAAGATAAGTTGCAACTCCATGGGGGGTCTATTTGAAAAAATACGAAAATTAAATTTTTATACGGCCCCCGTAGAGCAAAATTCCCAATTAGGAAATTATTCCTTATCCATTCCTAAAATGAACGAAAAAAATTTCATCTTATCTAAAAATCTGACAGAGATATTAAAATCCAAAATTCTCCAAAATTCGTGACTTACACCACTTTACCATGCTTGTAAACAAAGCGTTTTTCTCCGATTTTCAATGTAAATTGAGGAATCGTCCACTAATTATCTGTTATTAAATGTCGATTTAAGACAGTGCCTCTTATTTGGACATAATAAAGCAACGTATTCATTTAAATCAAAACTTGTTTTCAAATTATGTTGATCGTCAGCACTAGAGATCTGTATGGATCGAATTATGTAGGTCCGGTCCCAAACCGACCCAAAGGGAAAAAAGCTCTGCCGGCATGGAAAATTTTTTAAATCATAACCGAGACCGGCCTAGAAAAATGTTTTAATCACAGTCCAGCTCACTCGTGAATTTCTACATAGTTTTTTACTTCAGTGTGGGAAAAAATTCTTTCGTATGGAGGAGTTCTGACCAAAAATACTTATTATAGCTTTTTGTTTTTATATTTATACGTTTTATTATTAAAAAAGCGCCAAAGGCTGTGATATATTTATTTTATTAATGAATTTCTGTTTATATGTAAATGTTTCACTTATATTTTAATATCGCTAATCCATATCCCGTGCGTTGGGGACTTTGAAAAATGTTATACATTAAAACTTTTTAAGACGGATCACCATAGGAAAGAAAAAATACGTTATAGACAAATGCCCTTCCTAGGAGGGTTAAATGGAGCTTATTTTTTTTCTAAGGTATTATTGCATGTATTTTGCATGGATCAATACATTTTCCGTTTAAGACAGAATTTCGTCATAGGCAGCTTTTTCTTTGGATTTTTTCTGTTTAATTTTCATTATTATGCATTATTCATAATTATGCATTTGAATATACTATTCTTAAAAAATAATAATAAATAAAGTTTTTTTTTTTTTTTTAAGTAAAAGAAAAGCAATTTAAAAATCTATGTGGTTTTTGTAAAAATTTTGATTAAACCAAATTTTACTTATTTCAGGCACGTATTAGGTCAGTCAGAAACAATGATTTTAATACGGATTGTTCGAGACCGGGATTGAAAGTTTCGTCCAGCGCAGACCTAGGAAGCAGTCCCATCCGATATGAAAAATACATTAGGCCCGGATAGGCGAGTGTACAGAAAAAAGTAACATGTCTGTCCTGACCCGGCCTTTGCAAACAATACAGATTTTTTGACAGCCTCTCCAGTACGATAAAATGCTTGAAGTTTTGAGGGGTAAATTTTTAAAAAAGACTTAGAAAAGCATTCTTTTAAATAAATGACGGGCAGTAAAACAGTACATTTCATTTTTCTGCATAATGAATTTTTTCCCGAATATTTCTTGTCTTTAAATTATTAAAAATTAAGAATTGTTAAAGAAAAAAAGAAAAAAATTTAAACATATCATTTTAAATTATTTTACATTAGTTTTATTCGGGCAAAAGTGAAAAAAATATTTACTTTTGAAAATATGATTTTTTTAAGTTATATTATTTTTTTCATAAATATTTTTAATAGTTTTAAAATTAATATTGAAAAACAAAGCTAAAATCAGATTTTTATTTTTAATTAAATGGAAAGAAAATGAAATCCGATAAATAATGTTTCGAGTTATAACGATTTTTAATTATTCCATTTAAACCAGTACTAACCATATGAAATTTTTATAAATTTTAGGATAAATTTTAGGATGAGATTTTTTTAGCAAATTATATGGCTAACCAACACAAAAAAAGTATAAGAAATCAAAATTCTAAATAAAAGATAGATTTTTTACCCTTTCCTAGAACTGTTAACATAACACTGTCTTTTGAATTGCGCGCATTTCAATTTGTGTCTAATCCTTTAAAACCTGATGAATAATTCAAATGGCCATAACTCTGCGAATTATAAAGATATGAAGATGCAACTTTTTGTGTCTTATTCAGGACTGGATAAGGAAAGTTTTCCTAATTGGAATTTTTATCTTACGGGGGCCGTATAAAAAGTTAATTTTCGTAATTTTTCAAATAGACACCCCATGGATTTGCAACTTATCTTATAAAAAATTTCACCTTTTTTTTATAAATTTTTGCAATTGGAAGTATGGGTCTAGGGGCAATATTTAAAGAGATAGCTTATTGTTTCGATATTTATGACTCACCCTGTATAACACACATCATAAATTTGATATGCCAATTAATGAATGACTAAATGAATTTCAGTAAAGACAGTCGAATCAAACATTACATTAGGCCCAAAACAAGACGAACACACATTTTTAGACTTCAGGTAGAGAGTGAATGACAGGAGGTAGGAGTGACTGACGACAGTGTGAATTGCTCATTAGTATTTATATTAATGTTAATGTATAGAAGAATTCAAGGAGTGAAATAAAGAAGCAGTAATACTCCAATTAAATAAGATTTTCCGAGTAATATGTCTCCTTTGAATATATTTATGATTTATATGTATATTGTGTGATTACATCCAGCAGTGAAAACTTATTCTGTGTATAACGCGCACCTACTTTTTTTAGGTGCGCATTATACACGAGTAAATACGGTATTCTTGTCGAAATAATCCAATTTTGGGAGATCACTTTTTTTTTTGTCTTAACACCTAATCTAGTGATTTTTCCATCATATATTAAATTAAGAATGAGGAAAAAGCTTGATATAAAAAAATTTCATTTTTTCAATTGCATAAAAAATATAGATTTGTAATGCAATCCAAACCAATTTCTTCATACCAATTCTTTAATGGCAGTTATTTCATGAATCATTCTTGAAAAGTTCTTCAAGACGATTAAAGGCTTAAAGAATATTTATAAGACTCCGTTTTTGCATAAAATGTATGATTTCCAAAAACTTCTGACGAAACACTAACTGTGGGTTTTTTATTATTATTGATCTCCGATCGAATCATGCATTTTGTCAAACTGTTTTTTTTTCTATCCTTTTAAAATCATTTTAGTGAAAATTAACAAAAAAAATCTACTTGAAATGAACTAAGTTATGATTTCTTTTTTCAAAAACAATGCCTCTTAAGCAAAGAATGTTTTTTTTTTTTACATTTGCAAAGGGTTTTTTCCTTTTATTTTACTGCCTCACTTACAAACCCCGAAAAAAATCGAAAGCATTATTCTGTGAGTCTTAGATATAAATAATGAAATATTGGATAAATAATGTTTTCCAATTTTTAAATAACGAGATGTTAAAAAAGAAACTCTCATAATTAAACTCATGTGAGCTGGAGCAATCTGGTTGTACGAAAAATCCGAATAATATATAGGGGTTAGCCGAAACTTTTTTTTTTTATTGAAAATGATTCATAAATTATAAAATGTTTATATTCATTTTTATTAAATGTGCACATTGTTTTTGTAAATACAATTTGAAATATGTAAATTTACTTTATGAAACATTACATTATATTTGCTTATTTTGCTTTTTTACTTAATTTACTGCAACTTGAAAAAAGCAGTAAAACAAAGAGAGTTAATTTGCTATGGTGTTCTATGAATAACAAAACAAATTTTATGTGAACAAACTGAAAATGTGTAGTTGTATATATAAATACGTAATGTAAAATATACCTGTATAAAAATAACCTTAGTCATGTGACTGCCATCAACAGTTCCAGTCTGGCTGCTTTCCTTTTTCGATGCCATGTGGCTTTTTTGATATTTAGCGCAATTGATAAATTTCAAATTACATATCCATCGCCATCATTTTATTTATATTATAATAGTACAATTAATGTAACTGTCATAAACAATTGGGCTTAGTGATGGGCGATAACGAGAAGTTTTTCTCGATTTTCTCAATTGTATGAACATCTCGATAACTTTCGGTTGTGCAAAATTTTTCTCGATGACTCCAGTTTGCAATTGCTTTTATACCATACAGGATTCAATTTTATCAAGAGTCTACTACAGGTGAATGAGTCGGTGTTAATAAAGACACGACGGATTCACTCGCTAGTGAGACCCTCCTTTCATTGGTGTCTCTAATTTATACGCAATCTTGTAATATGAAATCTTGAACTGGGTCCCCGTTGTACATGGCATCATATACCAAACGCGGTGTGCAAGCACAGCAAAATCTTGTAAACAACAACAACAACAACAAGATTCGAATTGATCGTAATCTCGAATTAAACATTAAATTTTGAAAACTGTCCCCCCCCAAGGTGACGCAGTGGGGGGGATATATAAAATCGAGGTGCATAAGATCAATAAGTGGTCACATGCCAAACAACAACTTCCTGCTTTTCTAAATTCCACGTATATTATAAATATTATTTATTGCAAAATCCGTAAAAAAAAACAAAAACATTTTGGGATTGCCAACAGAAGTCAAAACTTGAACAATTACGTGTGTATTTTTTTTAATCGTTAGGAAATATTTTATTGTGCAGGAAATACAAAGACCAAGCGCGGTAAATTAACGCCCACACGCAAGAGGAGGCCAGAGTCCCAGCAGTGGTGAACAATATTTATATGATACAGATGTCATACAAGCACCACACTGGCACGATGTTTTCCAGATGTCAATTTAGCGAAAACTTCGAAGAAGTTTGAGAAATTTAACTTTCAACCCATTATGGGTCCGTAACGTGACCCAGATTGATGGGAGAAACTTTTTTATGCTAAATTGGTAATGTATGAAGCATAAGCTTTCAATAAACATATTACATCTAAAAATGAAAAATGCCCCGCCCTCCCCCCTTCAAAAAAACCCCGGTGCTATGGGGAAAACCGTAAAACTGCAAAAAGAGCGGTGACGGAAAGTTAGCTATGCTATAATTTTTCTCGCCACTGTAGCTCCCATACAAGCAAAGATATAGCCTTTTAAAAATTGAAATGAAGTGAAGAATTGAGCAAAATTATGTTGGTGAATAACCATCAGGGGGGAGGGGTCAATAGCCCCGCTTGTGCCATATAGCTTAAACTTTTAAGTTAAAATTGGTAGAGAAAAAAATGAGCAATATTTTAAAGTGTATGTTGGGGGGGGGGGGGGGGGGGGGCAGGTCAAGCCCCTCACTTTTGGAAGCGGTCCTCAAAGAAGGAACTTTAAAACAATGTGCCTAGGTTGCAGTAACAATGTGGCTAGTTCAATGGTTTTTTTCCATCTCAAAGAAATTTCCAATACGCCTAAGGACGTTTTCAATTTAAAAAAATGATCTAAAATGATAAAAACGCAAAAAGCTTCGAAAACTGCCAACCCCCCCCCTTCCGCCGTGGGAACCAAATTCGGAAGGTGGGGGGTAAGAAAGCATCATAATATGAAAGAGTAATTCGAGATCTTCAAGATGATATACAATATGACGGGTTTAAAAAAGTGAAAATTATCCCCTCCCCCGCCCTCTGTCAATCCACCCTATCGCCCTCAATTTCCTGCAGCAGACATTTTAATTTTTTTACATTTGATAAATAATGTTTACCGAATGATTCGATGAAAAAAAAAACACTTAAATTGATAGGTATTGTAGAAATCGCTACAGTTTTAAACATATGTTCTCCAGCCCCCTTTTTGAAAAAAATTTTAATAAATAATATTTATTGGTAGGTTTTAAGTACGTGACAGCATAGTAAGACTAAAATACCAGAAACTTTGAAAATTAGGTCTTCATTTCACAAGATAACTTGTATATTCTCATGCTTCTTTCTGTACCTCGTTTTTCGATAAAACTTTCATTTCACAAAGCTTCATCGACAAAACGCTCTTCGATATAGCTCCTCATCTCTATCTCAGCGAGAACGAAAATCATCCTTATCGGAAAAGGCATTAATCAGCAAACCACAACCTTCTCGAAATGCCGCTTTTATCAAGGTTAAATTTCATCTCGAAGTTACAAGTCCTTCGATAAACCTATTTCAATCGAGGTTAATTTTCATCGCGAAGAAATGATTTTTTCGAAATGTCTGACTTTATCGGGATTTGCTGAAATGAGAGGCACATATGAAAGCTCTTCTTTCATATTATGAAACTTTCTACTTTTGGAGTTGAATTTTAAGGGCGGGAGGAGGGGAGGGGGCGGGGAGCGATGAGGAGCGATTTTTTTAAATTGTAGCTATTTCGACAATAAATGTTATTTTTGGTTTGGATTTTTTATGGAACTCTCCGGTATATATTATTTATTAAATATAAAGATTTTAAAGTGGGGGCTGCATCATTTTTAGATGTATTCTAGGAAAAATAAGTGAACCCACGGGTGACATGTAAATTTCAAACCTTTTTTTTTAACCCGTCATGTTATATATACATCATCGGAATGTTTTGGCACCTCCCTTTCATTTTACGAATCTTTCTCCTCCTGGAGTTGAATTTCAGGAGGAAGGGGGGGGGAGAGAAAGCGATAAGAGGGTGAATTTTTTAAATCGTAGCTATTTCGACAATAAATATCATTTTAGATGTGGAGGTTTCTTTTATGGAACTCTTCGGTAAATATAAGTTATTAAATATAAAGATTTTAAAGTGGGGGGTGCGTCATTTTTAGGTGTATTCTTGGAAAAATGAGTGAACCCACAGGTGACATGTAAATTTCAACCTCTTTTTTGGATCCGTCATGTTATATATATATCATCGGAATTTTTTCGCAAATCTCTTTCATTTTACGAATATTTCTCCTCCCGGAGTTGAATTTCAGGAGGGGAAGGGGGGGCGATAAGAGGGTGATTTTTTTTTTAATCTTTGCTATTTCGTCAATGAATGTCATTTTAGATGTGGTTTTCAGAGGAGTGCTCCGATAAATATTATTTCATAAATACAGAAGTTTAAAATGGGAACTGCGTGATTTCTGGTGCATTCTGGGGAGAAAGAGTAACATTACGGCCACGGGTGAGGAGTAAATTTCAAACTTTTTTGAATGCGTCATGTGATATGTCATAGGAAAGGTTTCGGAATACTCTTTCATATTATGGACCTTTCTCTTCCTGCAGTTTAATTTCAGGATGGGGGAGCGACGGGGAGTGAATTTTTTAATCGTAGCTATTTCGAGAATAACTATCATTTTAGAAGTGGTTTCTTGATGGAACCTTCTAATAAAAATTGCTAATTATAAACATTTTAAAGTGGGGGATGCTTGATTTCCGGGTGTATTCTGTTAAGAAAAAGTAAACCTGCGGGTGAGCAGTATATTCCAAACTTTTTTGGACCCTTCATGTGATTGATTATTGGAATGTTTTTCGAACCATTCTTTCACATTATGAACGTTTCTCCTCCTGGGGTTAAATTTCCGCAGGGGGAAGGGGAGCGATGAGGTGTGAATTTTTTAAATCGTAGCTATTTCGAGAATAAATTTCATTTTAGATATGATTTTTTGATGGAGCCTTTGGTAAAAAATATTTCATTAAATATAAACATTTTAAAGCGAGGCTGCGTGATTTCCGGATGTATTCAGGGAAGAAAAAATATAGTGGAGTAGTGAGGAGTAAATTTGAAGTTTTTTATGGACCCGTCATATGATACATCAACGGAAAGTTTTCAAACCACTCTTTCATATTATGAATCTTTCTTCTGTTTTCCTCAATTTGGCCTCCTTACAGAAGCGCTTTTTAAACTTTTTTGAAATCATTTCGTTTTTGTGAATTCAGATCTGATTTTTTTATGGAGACTTCCAATATATAATTTATAATGTATGAAAAATTCATAAACTGTGAGGACAGGCTGTATTCCGGGTGTTGCAACATTTGGAATTCTAAGGGGAGTGTTTTTATATCTTTTGTGATTCCTCTTTCGTGATATATCATTAAAAAGCGCTGTAATTATCATTTTATTTTATATACCTCCCGCGGGAAACTTTAATAAATTTAACTGACACCTATCATGTGATGTAGTGTTGGAAAGCCTAATGGCCATTTACTCATATTATGCATTTTCATTGCTTCTGCACTACTTTGCCCCCCGAATGGTCCGTTTAATGAATTTCAATAGAGAGTCTTCTAATAATGGGAGATTTGTAGATCGTATCTCAATTGATGTACAAAGATCAATAAAAGATTTTGATCACTTTTAATATCCAATTTTAGTTTATGTTCTTTCACTAGGAGTGCTTTTGATTATTTTTTCTTTGGCCATTTTGCTACTCGCAACTCTACTCGCGACTTTGCAACTTTTTGAAACCAAGGAACGCCGTTACATGACTTTTCTACTATTGCGGCTCCATTATAACATCCTTTTGGTTTGTTGTTTTTTAAATTCATTTGTTTTCAGTTACCATGTATTTATTAAATTATGCTTTTTAAACATGTAATAATAAAGATTTTAATAATCGATTGTAAAAACAACTCGATTGTAGATTCTCGAAATTAATCGATGACTCTATCGAATGTGCTTTTTTACGATTACGATTTTTATCGAATAGAAAATTTTCGAGAATCGCCCATCACTAATTGGGCTTCCTATGAGCAAACATAACGGACCATTTTAAATCAAAAGTACTTTTTCGAATAAAACTACGTAAAATTTGCTATGATCACAAAGGATTCTTTGTAGCTATCTAAATTCTATTAGCCAAGTAAAAATCTTTCCAAGTTTTTAACTCACCAATTAACTATTTTTTCTGTGTGGTAAATTAAAATAATTTAATGTTAAATTTAAATCTCATGATTTATTATCATTTATTATTTTTAATTTCTTTTCTTCCTTTTTTTTTAAGAAATATGTAAAAGTCATGAATTTAAAATGATTTTGTTTTAATAAAAGTTGTGTATTTTATATAAAATGAATGAATGAATTCTTAATTTCTCTATCAGAATTTTCTGATTTGACAAAGAAATGAACAAGTAAATCAAATTATGATATCATAAAATACTTGGCATTACATTTAAGAATGACCAAACTGGTCGCCAGAGGGAGGCAGCTAGTTTATAATATATATGTATATGTAAATATTTAGTATCAACTTTAAAGTTTAAAGAAGTTTTGAAAAAAGTGCATAACTCTAATGCTTAACAACATGAATAACTATTTATACAACTTGTTTGAAATAGTGATGAAATTGAGTTGAAACTGAATGTATGGACAGTAAAGCAATGAAGCAAAAACTTTGTTTGGATAGTTTTAGTGAATATGCTGAAAAAATAGGTGGTATTTTAAGGGGGGGGGTAAATTTACGAGTATGTAATGAAATAAATTTTCTGTTTTTATTAGAATGGATATAAGAGAACCGGATATACAAGTGTCTACTGTATTGCATGCACACCTACACATATGTATCTATTAAAAATACTCATGTTCTGCTGTAGTTAAGAATACATAATGTATAATATGATACTTTAATGTATTGATTTTTGTATTGGTTAAAGAAATGAAACTTGTCATATGTGATAGCTTAAATCAAAATTAAAATTTACTGCTTTTTATTTAAAAAATGCATTATTTAATTATTTTTTTAGACTGAAAGTTGATAAAACTTTCTTACTGAAATTCACTGAGACATTTCTTTGTATGAAAATAAATATAATCTCTTCCTACTGATACTTTAAAGAAAATTCCGTTATCATCTGAAACATAACTCTTTCACATGAGACAATGACATCGATTATAGAAGAAAAATCTTCCTCTGTTGAACATCACTTTGTTCCTCAAAATGGTGGTGAAAAAAAACACTCCTCCCCTGATACAGAAGAAAAACCTTTTATTTGTGAAATATGTTCCAAAACATTTTCTGATAAGAGTAATCTAAGAAGCCACCGCTCGACTCATACTAAAGAGAAACACTATGTTTGTGAAACATGTTCTAAAGCATTTTCTCGGAAGAATACTCTAAGAAGCCATCTGTTGACTCATTCTGGAGAGAAACCCTATGTTTGTGAAACATGTTCCGCAGCATTTTATCAGAAGAGTAATCTAAGAAGCCACATCACGACTCATACTAAAGAGAAACACTATGTTTGTGAAACATGTTCTAAAGCATTTTCTCGGAAGAATACTCTAAGAAGCCATCTGTTGACTCATTCTGGAGAGAAACCCTATGTTTGTGAAACATGTTCCGCAGCATTTTATCAGAAGAGTAATCTAAGAAGCCACATCACGACTCATACTAAAGAGAAACACTATGTTTGTGAAACATGTTCTAAAGCATTTTCTCGGAAGAATACTCTAAGAAGCCATCTGTTGACTCATTCTGGAGAGAAACCCTATGTTTGTGAAACATGTTCCGCAGCATTTTATCAGAAGAGTAATCTAAGAAGCCACATCACGACTCATACTAAAGAGAAACACTATGTTTGTGAAACATGTTCTAAAGCATTTTCTCGGAAAAGTAATCTAAGAAGCCATCTCTTGACTCATACTGGACAGAAACCCTATGTTTGTGAAACATGTTCCGCAACATTTTATCAGAAGAGTAATCTAAGAAGCCACCTTTTGACTCATACTAAAGAGAAACACTATGTTTGTGAAACATGTTATAAAGCATTTTCTAGGAAGAGTACTCTAAGAAGCCATCTTTTGACTCATTCAGGAGAGAAACCCTATGTTTGTGAAACATGTTCCGCAGCATTTTCTTATAAGAGAAATCTAAGAAGTCACCTCTTAACTCATACTGGACAGAAACATTATGTTTGTGAAACATGTTCTAAAGCATTTTCTCATAACAGCACTCTAACAAGACATCTCTTGACTCATACTGGAGAGAAACCCTTTGTTTGTGAAACATGTTCCGCAGCATTTTCTTATAAGAGAAATCTAAGAAGTCACCTCTTAACTCATACTGGACAGAAACATTATGTTTGTGAAACATGTTCTAAAGCATTTTCTTATAACAGCACTCTAACAAGACATCTCTTGACTCATACTGGAGAGAAACCCTTTGTTTGTGAAATATGTTCTAAAGCATTTTCTCAGAATTCTACTCTAAGAAATCATCTCCTGACTCATACTGGAGAAAAACCATTTGTTTGTGAAATATGTTCCAAAGGATTTACTCAGAACAGTAGTCTAAAAAAGCATTTATCGTCCCATACCAAATAGACACCTTTTGAAAATCTCATATTTTTACTGTCAAATTTGAATATGCAATTAATAAATTAGATTCCCTCAAGGGACTCCCTCCCTGGCTTATTACCAGACGTTTTGTGGATTTCTGGTCATTGCTTTGTTTACATTTTCTAGACGGTAATTTGAATGTAATTAACCACGAAACTGAAACTATTATGAATGCTTACAATATAATAAAACATTAAAATATGTAATAAACTAAAATAATGAAAATTTAGATACATTTTCACATGATTAAAATATTAAAAGCAAAGGTCAAGTTAATAATCAATAACGTATGATTAAATATTTTTTATAAAGATAAGATGTATTTTTCATATGAAATTCGTTTTATAAAGATACATTAGTAATTCACATCAAAATCATAAAAAAAGGAAGTTTTGTTTCAACTTTAGCCAGACTTAATAACCAAAAAATTTTGGTTAATACATTAATTTATTTGGTAAAAAGATTTGTAATACCAGTGATATCAGCAATATCTTATTTGTTCCAAAATAAATTTTCCTTCATGAAAACACATGAATTCAGTAATATTAATGAAAATTACAAATTAAAATATTTATGGAATTAATATAAAAATAAAAAAGTCAAAATTGTCCCTATTTCAAAACTCAATGTTTCATTGTTTAGATCTGTAAATTATGTGTGGATTTGAGGTAGTCTACTGTATATGTCTTTGCTTTTAGTATTATCAGATATCTTTTTTTTTTAATAAAGTGATTAAAAAATTGTAAAATTTTTCCATGACTGCCACAGTTGTCATTTTGATAAGTAAATAACGCCAGATCCATTGGGAATTAAACCACTCTTTAAAGCCTTTTATGGTTTTTGTTTCAATTTTTGTTATTTCACTGTAAAGTAATTTTACCTTGAAATAAAAATTTAATTTGAACTTGAAATGAAATTTGTACCTCAATATCTTATAGGAAAATGCTTACGAATGTTTTTGTTGAAGTAACACTTTTTAAAAATTCGAGAAATATGCTATAAATATTTTTGTTGCAAAGAAAAGTTAAAAAAATCGGTACGACTAGGTTATCCCATCGACCAAAAAATTATCGCCAAACTATAAGATTAAATGCCAATAATGGATGATCGTGAATGTCATATTCAATGACACTAAATACGATTCACATATTTAAAATATCATTAAGTGATTTCTATTTTCACTTTATATTAATATTTTTATTAATATTCTACTAATTATTTGTTTGTTTCATTATTTAAAATAAAAATTATGTCAATATGTTTAATTTGGCTATTAGTTTGGTGATATGTGTAATTTGACGAAATTGGTCGACGGGATAACAGAGTAGTACCAAAAAATCTTTTTTTTTTTTTAATTTTTTTAACTTTTTCCAAGAATTTAAGTGAAGCATATCTCATTGTTATGTAATCATTGCTTACATTATGAGCAAAATTACCCATTTTTAAAAATAGATAAATAAGGAATTCAATATTTATTCTCCATGTTTACTTGATTCATAAATATCAGTTGTATAGCCTAATCAACAGTACATTTTGTTTTTTAAGGTTTATTTTCATTTTTGTTTGTTTGTTTTTTGTGTCTTGTATTTTCGAATTCAGAATTTTTTGTGGCACTGCCATATTGTTTCCTATCATCTAGCAAATCTTGTGTGCTTGCAAATATTATCTAAAAAAATCTGATGATCATGACTATATTTTGTATCCTACTATTTTGTGGTAAGAGAAAACCATCAAGATAGATCACATGGTTGAAAATTTTTTATGAATGTGTCATTTTGGTATCTAACTTTTATTTGTCTCATTGTATTTTAATGGAAATGAAGATTCAAACAGTTATTAACTTATTGAAATGTAAAGAATAAACTAAGTCGCAAAGCTGGCAACATTTCTCCAGATTTGGCAGAAAATTTAAATTTTAAGATTACCAATGCCAACACATTTGCAGCTTGCTGGGCGTAAAATTAAATAATATCAGTGAATTTGGCAGTGATATATAATTGTTATGCTGCCGAGAATGTATTGTTTTATGAGTTGAGCTGAAGGCCAATCTTGACCGAGCTATGCTCGTTCTTGCCTGCTGCTGTTTCACAGTAGCAGCAAATGTGCGTATGAAAATTTTATCTAAAAATTGCTCTAATTTCTTTGACTCAATTTTGTATCCTACCATTTTGGATTATGAAAGGTCCCAAATGTTTGAGAATATTAGATAAGTAGCTCATTTAGGTGTCACTGCAGGTCAGTAGAATGAAGGTTGAAACAGTTAAGTTGCTGGATATTTTTTTAAAAAGCTAATTATTACAAAATTTTAAACAACCGTAAGCATACCGTGATGAAAAGAGGGGGGAAGATGATGACTATTTGTTTTTATGCATTAATGAACTAAAAACACGATTTGGAGGGGGAGTTTATTCCTTTCTTTATCCTCTCTAAATATGATTTTTATGTGTTTTTTACTATTATTTCTGTTCATAATGTGTTTAAGTTGTTTGTCTTTTCATAATGTTAGAGATTTTTAAAAAGGAATGGTGTTTTATGCAAATGTTAAAATAAATATGTTGTCTTGTATTTATCCTTATTTTGTTAGGTGAATTTGTTGTGAGTTGATGAAACTGTTGCAGCAATGTTTCTGCAGAAACAACGTATTTTAAGGAACTTACTGGCTAATGATCATTATTAAAAAGAACAATAGGGAGACCTCAAAAATTATCTTCTAAGCATTATTTTTTAGAACCATACAAAAAGAATACAAATCCTGTCAGTGTTAGTTTAAATTTTTACGACCCAACGTCGCTTTAAAGTACCATTAAAGTAACTTGTTATAAAATTCATTTAATACATCAATAAGTAGCAATGCAGTTTAAAATGAGTTATAGATACGTTGCTTTATCTTAAACTATAAGCATTACTGGTTGCAGAAAACAAAAATATTTTTTTGAAAGATTTCTTTTGCTTTTGAACCTTCTAAGCTTTCTTGTCCGAGGAATATTGGAGAAGAAAAGTTTCAGTTTGGAAATTTTTTTATTATTTTATTACATTTGTGCATTTTTTTAATTTTACAAAACACAAAATAATTAAATAAAAGATTTGAGAAGAATTATAAGTATGTCACAAAATTACTGCAAATTCTAACTTAAATTTAATTTACAAAATCCTTCTAAAATTTATTAAATGATTCTGTAAGTCTTGTCATGTAGTTTCAAAAATTCACAAAAAATCCTCTAGAAGAATGAAATTTTCATGATTTAGAACATAAAGGGTTAATTAAAAGGATATTGATAAAGTTTTATAAAAATTAAACAAAATGCAATGGACAATGCTATTGCCCCACCAATGACAAGAAATTTTTGATCTCAAAACTGTTAGATGGAAGGTGCTGGGTTCGAGCCCAATCACACCCGTTGTTTTAAATGTTTGGAGTTTTCCACGGTTTTCTTGAAACACTGGGTTTCCTTGCGTAAATATGAGTTAGATTCCCTTAGAATGATCCTCATGGAAGGCATTCCCCCACTTCTTAGGACCAATATCCTTCATGTTGGTAAATGGCCATCATAAACACAATCACAAATATAATGTTATGTAAATTATATAATGATTATAAATTATATAATGATTATATACATTATTGACATAAATTATATAATGATTATATCTCAATCAATATGTAAAATTGAAGTGTGTTGGCATTTAACACTGGGTGATACCTTTTCTGTTGCAATCCTGCCTTTGTCTGTAACCATCGAAAAATCGACGTCTGAGTAGGACTTTAATTTACACCCACTAAGTGCATCTGTTTAAAAACTAGATTTAAATGGGGGTGGAGAAATCATGACAAGCATATACAAAAAATCACATTTTGAAAAAAAAAGAAAAGAAACAAATGCTGTTACTGATTTTCTGTGTTATGCACACTAATGGAAAATGCACTCTGTCATTTGTTTAAATTTCTGTATTATTCATTTGGGAAAATATTCTTCAATGTAAACAAGGTGAAATTTTGTAAAGAAAGAGTAACTGATTTTTTCAATCAGTTATCCTGTTGTTCTCCATTGTAAATGTTTTTAGGCTGTAAAATTTGTTTCTATGTTTAAAAAGAAAGTTATCAAATATTATTTAAAAGCACCATTATCTTATAAATGTATGAACTGTACTCCTGTTAAAAATGGCATTATTTTAGTTTTGCACATCCTTGAAAAGAAAGAAGGCATTTCAAAACTTAGCAACTAAAATTTGTTTTTTATTGATACATTAATTTTTTTTCAATCTCTTATTAATATTGTACTTTTTTCTTATAAAAATTTCTGAATAGGTGGATTGCTTTTTTATATGATCTTCTTTTTTAGCAAATTTAAATTGTGTTAGATTCAAATTATATCGAAGTCAAAAAATAAAAATTATTGTTTATCCAATGAAAAGGATGTCTTTTTTTCTGTTTGATTGAATCACAAAATATGGGACTATTGTAAGTTATAATTTTTTTTTTTCACAAGGCCTCATTTTTTTCACTGGATATATGCTAGTTGATCTCTACATAGGTCATTTTTTACTTTTTCAGTTTTGTTGAAAGATTTTTCCATATTTTAGCTCAAACCAATTGGTAGGTCTCCACACCTGGCTGAGTCTGAGGACATGGGGATATTTTTACTTTCTGAATTTAGCTCTGCATGTGAAAATAGCCTCATAAAAACAATCTTCAAACAAAATCGAAAAAGTAAAAAGCGGATGTTGTAAAGATCAACTTCAGTTTATACAGTGAAAAAAAATTATTTAGAAATATCGAAATGCTAATAAGATATTTAAACTTTCTTTGGTTCATAATATTCCATTAACTAAGCTTCAGGTTTAAGTTATGCAATGTAATCAATATTTATGATAATATATTGCAATAAATTTAATGATTTTTCAATATATTTTAGAATGATTAATCCTCTCAAGGATTACATTCATATTTGTAATTAAGTTTTTTTAATTATTGAAAGATTCATATCATCTGAGAATTTAAAACAAAATGCAGAGAAAAAAGCATTACAATTTTACTCATTTGCAAGACGCTCAGAGGGTTAAAAGATTTCTTTCACAGCGTAGTTGTTAGTTAGCTCACAGCATGAGTGAAGTAGCCTCTTTATCATCTCTCATTCATGTCTGAAGATGCATAAGTAAATGTACACAATCTTGTTCATGTTTATGTGTTTAATCTTTACATCTCTAATAATTATAAATCTTTCATAATCTGGACATTTCAGTACATTTATTCGTTTTTATTTTCAATCACCTACAATAGATGGCACCATCATTCATATATGAAGGAATTTCATTAGAAGATTAAGAAAAATTAAAGAACATTGTCTAAATTACTCTTCTGTTTTTCAGTTTTAAAAATGTAAGAACTTTCTGATTACATAGCAGCTTATAAAGACGCCATATTTTATATTAATTTAAAAAAAAAAATAAAAAAAAATGTTAATTTTTCTATTCTTCTTTCTCCAAACATTAAAAAATAGCACTAAAACATTTCGATATTGGATTTTATTATTTTTATTATTATTTAAATATTTAATATTTTGGTCTTTCTAGGTACTATATACCAAATTTGCTGCTATATACCAAAGTTGTTACCAAAGTGTAAGATTAACCTTATGTATAATTATTCTAAATATGTTAGGCTAATTTTAAAGCTATTTAATATTCTATATTTTAGAATCGTCTAATAGTGCTGATTCTGGATTAAAGAAGTTATGCTGCAAAAGTAATAATAAGGTTTTGTGATGATTTTAAAAATAAAATCCAAACTCATTTAAGCTCTTTTTGTAAAATAATTACAAAATTATTCGGATTAATTAACAAAAATAAAATCAGCCTAACAGTTGGCTTTTGGTTGCGGCAACATCAAGAATTGTAAGCCAAAGGTTGGCATATCATTGAAGTAAAGATCTGAAATATAACAAGCTAGTGGGTCTGCCGGAACATGTAATAACAATGAAACAGGTTTTAAAGAGTGAAACAGAATTTCGTTTTTTCGACCGAGAATGTTCAAAAGGTTTTAAATAATTAATAAAAGCACATATATAAGTTTATCAGATACATAACACAGGTCTACACAAACCTGGGATTTGCAGAATAGCACTTTTTTCTTTGTAAATCAGACATGCTGATCACAGAAATGACATTAGTTTTTTGCTATCACCCACATTTTTTTCTCCACATAAAAAAGGAAGTGTTGCCTTTCAATAAAATTAATGTGTATTATTTATTACATAAAATCGATTCTTAATAAAAACAAAAATTAATTTTGTAATAAAATTACATTAATAAATGTAAAATGCAATTCTTCACTAAAGGATATGAAGCATAAATATAGGCATCTCATTATGTGTTGATATTTCCCTGAGAATGCGCAATTCACGTTTGTAATGAAATGCTCGCCCTCTCGCGGGCAAAACCTGAATCAAATAGAGAACGTAACCCATTGCCTTAGCACGTGTATTTACATGTAAAAATCGTTGTTTTCGTTAGCAGATATTTTAATCTAAATGGAATCAAAAGGTACAGAAAAAACAACAATTATTGTTGTGTTCCGCAATGCAAAAGTCAAGGTTCAAAGATACCTGAAGTCAATTTCCACAAGTTTCCTGCAATTAAAAATGTCATTAGAAAAACTGCATCCGATGGTATCAAAGCACTTGTCAACAGAAGAAATGAATGGAAACGTATATTAAAAATTGGGAAAGAAGTTTCTAACAGGATGATTGTTTGCTCGAAATATTTTTCTGCAGATGCATATACTTTACTACGTAAATAACGTTTATATTTCATTCAAATAAACTTGGTGTTTTCTGGTTACTTTTGTTTACTCTATATTATAGTATTACACTGTGCAGATATCTGGCTTGAGAATCTTCCAAGTCTTTCCAGTTTTTCTAATAATTTAATTGAGATTTCCATCCCCCTCCACTTTTATATTTCCGCTTTTCCGTCACTACGCATAGTTTAAAACTTTAAAGAAAAATAAGCTAAATTTGCCAGTTCGAAATTCTCTATCTGCAATTTCATGTAAAAAATAAAATACAAATAAATTACCAATAATTCATCTTTTAATATAACTTTATAACTTCCCTCATGTGCTTTATTGTCTAAGTCACTGTTGACAATCATATATAAACAAACCATTCAGGATGCAGGAAATGTTTCTCAGTTCCATTGTCTTTCTAGAAAAATCTCTAGTCAAATCTTTATTTTATTTATTTCTGCAGAAACTATATATTTTTTGCCATAATAGATTAGTAAACTTTATATTCTATGCACTAGTGGCTTTTACAAAATTTCATGTAATTTTAAGATTTGGTTTCCCTTTCTTTTTTTCTTCCTTTTTATGTACTAATCTTGTGTTACACTTGTTAAAATTTTATCTGTTAAATCATTTTTAATGTGTCTGTGTTAAAATTCTATACCTACATTGTTTTCTCGGATATTAACTACTCTGTTAAATATTTTCATTGATTCCCATGATATTCTCTTCTGTATGTATTCATAAAAGTACATGTGTATATACAAATTTAGCTAATAGAAAAGTACCTTTTTATTTTATTACTTAAAATTTTGCCATTGATTTCAACTTTTTATAATCATAATATTGCTAAATATGAAAAATTTTGGTAAAACAGTATTACATTTTAGATATCTTGTTAAAATTGTTTTATTATCTTATGCTCAGACATCACACAGCTTGAGATCAGAGGTTGTGCGGATTTTAGAATTTTGCAGATTTCTGGTCATTGCTTTGTTTACATTTTTTAAACAGTCCGTCCACCGATGTCATTCCGTCGACCAATTTCGCCAAATTATACAAATCACCAAACTGTTAGCCAAATTATACTTATTGATATAATTTTTATTTTAAATAATGAAAAAAAAAATAATTATTAGAATTTAGAATATTAATAAAAATACAAATAAAAAGTCGAAAAAAACTACACATTGACGTTTTAAACACCTTTATCGTATTTAATGTCATTGAAGTGACATTCATGGTCATGCATTTTTGGCGTTTAATTTTTGAATTTGGCGATAGTTTTTGGTCGACGGGATAACAGAGTAGTATCTTTGAATGTTATTAATAATGCAATCAAAACTATAATAAATGCTTACAATGTATTGAAATATTAAAATAAGTAATAAACAAAAATAATAACGATTTAGATAATTTTTTAAATGATTAAAATATTAAAAGCAAAAATTTTATTTCAACTTTAGCCAGACTTAATAGCCAAAAAAGCTTGATTAATGTATAAATATATTTGGTAAGAAGATTGTAAATACCAATGATATCAGCAATATCTTGAATTTTAACATAAATAAATTTATTCTTTCTTCATGAAAAAACATGAATTTAGTAACATTAACTAAAATTACAAGTTAATATGTATATGGAATTGATATAAAACTAAAGTATTTTTTCCCTATATTTGAACTGAATGTTTCATTGTTTACATCTATAAATTATGTGCGGATTTTAGGGAGTCTACTGTATTAACAGTGTTAAAAATGATATATATTATACTAGTAAACTTCACAGCTTTGCTCAGGTAATAGTTGAAATATGCCAAATAATATTTGTATGTCTGATTTTTATTAGAAGTAATAATATATTTAGGAATAATTCACAAATTTCCACTTAAGCCACAGTTTGACTAAATTTCATTATTTTACTGCATTATTCCAAAGTAAGTTTTAAAATAATGACTAAAGCTAATTCTAAATAAATGATAATTTAGGAAATATTTTGAAACTTTTATGCTCAATTCATACATTCCTTTTTAGAATTATTTTCAAGCATTTAAACTTTAAAAAACAATCTTCTTAGTATGCATTTAAATCTTAAAATTAATCATCATGTCAAAGTTTCTCTTCTAACATTTAAGTTTTTTAAAATGTTTGTTGTTCTTGCCTACCCAGGTAGTAGGGGAAGTGTTATAGAATATAGACTTTTTAGGATCAGAGATTTTTACCATTGATTCACAACCATTCTTTTCATAATCGATTTATTACTTTCTCAGCTTGCTTAGTAGTGTTGATTCTAAGCCGTTTTAGCCAGGCATGGTGCCCGGCAGCCCTTTTTATTTCTTTATGCACCTTATGGCCCTTTTTATTATTTTATGTACCCTGTCGTCCTTAATTTTTATGTGCTCGGCGGCTCTTTTTAAATACTTCTAATGCATCAGGTGACAGTTCAATTGATTCAAGTAAAATATTGCAATTTCTAGGGAACTAGACTAATCAGTTCAAAGTATTTTTAGTGAACAAGGTACAAGTGAGCTCTTTTTGAAAAAAATGTCCTTTTTTAGAATAGTGTTCCCTTTTTTTTGGGGGGGGGATACCTTTTTTGGAATATTTTTTTCTTTTTTGAAAAATTCCTCCCCGGCGGCAAATAAACAAACACTCAACGTCCTAGCGCTTTACGCCAACCTCCGTAGCCAAGGGCTTTGGGGGGGGAAAAAACTTCGAAGAGCATGAAAGTCCGAAGTTCGATTTTTCTTCGATTTCATCCATTTGACCACGTATGTCTTGTTTATGGAATATTTTTGAAAAGAATACGAGTGCTAATTAAAAAATGTTTATCTCACCTTTTGAAAAATTATACATGCATTATGAATGCTCTGTAAGTTGACCTTTCTTTTTCCGAATTAAATCATTTATTTGTGAAGTTTTATACATACCATGTACTACCATCTAGTGTCAGTACACAGATACATTACAACAATTATCATCTGAATATGAAAAATGCGTAAGCTGAGTATATGCATGCATATAATATTGTAAACAAGTGAAATATTTAATTTTATAGATCCACTCTATAACTTTGACCTTTCTTTAAATGATCATAATAAATGAATAAAAATTTAATATAATCAAATTAGTTACTGGTTTAGATTATGTTAAAAAAATACTTTGTTAAATAGAAGTTTGTTGAATAAAAAATATTCAAGTTAAGTGGATATAAATATTTGTACATGTAAACTTCAAACTACGGTACTAGAATAGAATGTAGCATGCACGTTGCACGTCGAACTTTTTTTCGCCAAAGCGCTTGGCTAGAGGGGTTGGCGTGAAGCGCGCGCTGGGACGTTGAGTGTTTGTTTATTTGCTCCCCGGCGGCCATTTTCTCTAGCATCCCATTTCTTAGAAATCTTATAATCTAGGAATTTTTTGAACTCTTTTTGCTCATATCCTTTGCTTTATAACTTTTATATTTTAAATTTACTTAGAGGACATTTATATTTTATAATTAACTACCATGCCATATTTAAAATTTCTAGACTCTTTAGTACAATAGAAATTGCCATTTTGAATGTTTTTTGCTAATGCAACCCTCTGTTGTTAGTATTTAAAAAAAAGGTAAAAGTAGTAGCAAAAAATACTTTGATACTTAGTAAGATTGCTTACAAACTGCCATTTAAAACTTTTAATAGGACATTTTTGAGCATTTTCACCCCTTTTAAATTTGGAATTTTTGAGGAAATGTTATTAGAAATCATTTATATCTTAGAAGTAATTACCATGCTAAATTTAATGTTCATCCAATGCAGCCACTAGCCACTTTTGGAGATTTAACCAGAAAAACTGTTTTTGAGTAAACATTTAAATTTTGAATATATTACCGTAATTTTCGGAAGAAACGCCGCGGCGTTTACGTGTTTTAAAATAAAATTTCAAGTGATGCGGCTTTTCTACCGATGCGGCGTTTACGCGCATTTTTTTTTTCAAACAAGCGTGATATATGTTTTTAATTTTTTCGAAAATTAAAAAAAAAATCGGTCATAAATCCAAAATTTTGGACATAAAATGTATCGCGAATTCCGACAAATTGTCACGAAAACAAATTAATTTCGATTTCGTTAATCGTTCAAAGAAAAATGGCAATTTCGACAAAAGATCGCAAAAAACGGCAAATTTTGTCAAACTATCGCGAAAAAAATGGCAAATTAAATTAAAAGATAGCTAAAAAAAAAAAAAAAAAAAAAAAAAAAAAAAAAAAAAAAAACGCAAATTTCGCATAAGATTGCGAAAAATCGCAAATTGCATCAAAAGGGCATGGAAAAATGCATAGTTAATGAAGGAAGTGGATTTCCCTCGGAAAAAAATTTTTTCTTTATTAATTAGCCGATTTTGTTCAAGTTTTCAGCAATTGGCAATAATAATAATTAAAATATATTAAGTTTTAAGGATATTATAGATACCCATCAAAAAACACACAGTTTGACTCATTGGATAAAAAATCCCTTTTTCATGACTTGTTTGTATATTTAGCTGCGGCAACATCGTGAAAATCCGATAAGTGATTCATTCATAATGTTTTGCTATGCAAATAAGAAACAGTAACTTGCTTTTGCTGCGATCTTTCATGAAGCTAGCTATTTTTTCTGCGAATAAACTTTTTTTTATGACCATTTATTGATTTTCGCGATATTTTTTTGAATTTCTAATTTTTGTATTATTGACTGCTATTTCACAATTTTTGGAACAGAATTACCTCTTTAATACGTATTGCTGTAAGAAAAACAAACACCGTATTCGCCTTGCCGCACTAAGCATATTTTTAACTTTTAAACTCGTATGCGCCGCGCCGCTTATTCCCGAAAATACGGTATTTAAATAATATTATTAATTTTAAAATTTGCATTCAAATTATTATTTTCTGATTAATAATTTCATTTTTATGCATTCTTAATACAGCTTATTAATATGTTTCTGTTTAGCACGTCAATCGCGATTACCGCGGAAATTTCAACTGCGGCGTTTACGAGCATTTTCTAAATTTTTTTGAGTGATTTTTCGCGATGCGGCGTTTCTTCCAGAAATTACGGTACTTGTTTTTAAAGATACATTGCTAATTTGTGAAAGATGAAATTGAAGCTATAATTGAACAATATATATACTTATATAACTTATGCAAAAACACAAGAAATTATTTTTATCATAAATTGTCCATTGCAGTAATTCTTTTCAACTTTCAGCTGAAAAATGTTCAAGACCAACGTTGAAGTCTTGTGCTTTGCCAACACTTTTCCTACCAAAAACATCTACTTATTCTGATAAAAAGATGATAGCAAAGGAAGAAAATTCTGCCAAGAGATTGGCTCGTTATTCAGAAATTAACAGGTATCTTTATAATTATGGTAGTTTATAATTTTTTTATGTTTGTTGTAGCTTGTTTAAACTCAACTAGTTTCTTCTGGAAGAAACTAGTTGAGAACTAATTTCTAAAAATATCTATCAGTATGTCAAAATGCGTTTAAACCTTTTTAAAGTTTTCTCTAGGAATTTTATTTATTTATTTATTTATTTATTTTTTAATTCATCTAGTCTAAGTTGAAAAACTGATTGCAGCATCCTATTGCTAACAGATTTTTTCGTTGTACTATGCTGCATTGCAGTAAGGAAAATGAGGATTTTAATGAATTTTTATGATACAGTAATTATTGTATTACATTACTCACATTAACAAAATTGATGTAGATTAAAAGTACCTACTGTCTTTTATTTAAACGAATTTCATTCTGCCATTGGTAAATGATCTGTACTATTCACTACTAAATTTCAAAAGTTTAAATAATTATTTGCTTTCAAGTGCATGAACCATAAATATGTAATACAGTAGAACCCCGGTTATACGAAAATCAGCTTAACCGAAAGACCTTTAAATTCCTTTAAGTCCATTTTAAATGTGAAAATTTTTAATGTGAATAATGCTATTTTTACCGATGTCAAATGATACCTTTCAACATATTTTGATTTACAATTACTATTTTACATGTAAGTTTTAGCTCAAAACAATTCTGAATCAGTTTTAAATAAATAAAGTCAACTCACTTATTTGGTCCATTGCGTAATTTAGTCATTTTATTAAATACACACATACAACATTTAGCTTAAAAAAAATCTTTTGTTTTCCAACTTTAGGGTACTTTGAATACAGTACCACAACATTTTTATTACAACTATGTTCTAAATTACAATCACAGCTTTTCATCAAAGAAGTCTACCGATTATTTAAAAATTTCTAAGGAACCGCGGTTAACCGAAAATTCTTTGGTCTCATGCTTTTCGGATAATTGGAATTTTACTGTACTTAGTGTAGATCGTTGCTTTCATTGCATTCTTTATTTATCTTGTGTTAAAATGTTTTTTCAATAATATCATTAATTAGACACATCCATAAACATAATTAATTCTAATTTCAGAAAAAGGGAAATATCAAACACAATAAGTACAGTGCCAAGCACTTCAGCTGATATGCCTAGTACTTCATTTTCCGATGTCCAGGCAATATGTTCGATTGAGATAGCCAGAATACTACCAACTGAATTATCAACAATGGATTGTGACTCAGAAGCAATCGATGATTCTTCTCCTTCTGACAATGAGATGATTGCAGTTAGAGCTTTATTGGGCTTACAAAATTCTCCTAAAAAGAGGATAAAAGCACTCAAGTATGCAGTGGGGACTTAAACCTGCCACATCTGATTAAAGCTGATGATTTGAATGATCGGACACTTTTTTCTCTTACAGGGCTGCCCTCTACTTCACTCTTGAATTTCTTGGCAAAAGTTGTCAGTGAGGAATTGAATTTCTGTAACAAGCACCATTTGCCAACAAAAGAGAGAATAGTTCTATCAATGAAGCGAATGTACCTGAATATTTCATTTTCCTCTTTATCCATTTTTTTGGTTGCTGCATAAAAACCTTACGTAAAATATTTTATACTGTTATACCTATTTCGTGCAATTCCTTACAATCGTTTATCGAATGACCTTCAAAGGAGGAAGTTATTACAAATCTTCCGACTGCATTCAGTTATTTCAAAAATGTCAGAACAGTTGTAGATTGCTCTGAAATTCTGATCCAGAAACCAAAATGTTTGGATGAACGTTTAGATATGTATTCACACTATTATAAAGATTTGACAATCAAGTTTATGGTGTGTGCAACACCAAATGGCGTTATTACCCATATTGGCAGCAGTTATGGTGGAAAAACCTCAGATCGACAAATATTTCTTGACAGTAATATAGTAGAAATGCTTGAACCACATTTAGATGCTGTCATGGTTGATAAAGGTTTTTCCATTGATGAAGTATGTGCAAAACACTTTATTGAGATTGTTCGACCACCTTTCTTAAGGATGAAGCCACAATTTCCTCCAGGTGAGTCGAAACAATCTCGTAAAATTTCTTCTGCCAGAGTGCATATTGAACGTGTGATCCAGCGAATTAAAATTTTTGGTACTTTCAAGTCTACATTTCCCTATAATCTTCTTAAATTGTTTGATCATATGCTCATAATTGCTGCTGCATTGACCAATTTAACTAGTTCAATATTAGGAGATGATAAATTTCTTTGTAATATCTCCACTAATGATTTATATTCTCCAGATGATCAATATTGTGCAGATGATGATCAGTATTGTGCAGATGATGATCAGCATTTTATATAATTTTTAAATAGGTTATTTTCATTTTTGTTTTTTTTTCAAACATACATTTTTTTTAAATTTCAACTTGAAACCAGAAGTTTGTAAGTAAATTCATATTTTCTTCTAGACCAGGAGGCGGAATCATCTCACTGAGATCATGGCTGACATTTTAGAATTAGTTCAGGCTCTATTTGCATATTAAAATGCAACTGTTCTGCCCAATCATATCTTGGTGGATGACACGATGTTAGCTGTTGACTCGTAGGATTACCATGGTGTTTTCCTGCTTCCAATCCTCCATGTTTTCATATATTTGGGTGTTGGAAAACACATTGATAAACCAATTGGTCAACCATTAAAATCAATTTTACCACCAAGATATGACTTGGCAGACCAATTGCATTTTCATATGCAAATTGTTTTTTAACTAATTCTAAAATTTTAGCCATGAACTCCCTGACTTGAATATTTGAGTTGCTGCTTCTCAGTCTTTTTAGGGAAAAGCTTGAGTTTGGTCATGTAAGCCAAAATTAACATTAAAATGCATAATATTGACAAAATAAAAATTGAAATGCTGTGAAATAAATAGCAGAAGAAAAAATATTGGTGGAGTTAATTATTATTTTCTCTTTTGCAAGTGTTCATATATTTTTTCATTAGTTCGAAAGGTTATATATTTAATAGTTCAAACTCTCTTTTTGCAAGTATGTTTATACTTTTTTATTATTTTAAATTTTTTTCTGCCAGTGTGCTTATACATTCCTTTATCAGCTCGAACTTTCTTTTTGCAAGTGTGTTTATACTTTTTTATTATTTTAAAATTTTCCCTACAAGTGTGCTTATACATTTCTTCATTATTTCAATCTTTCTGTTTGCAACTGTGCTTATACATTTCTTTATTACTTCAAACTTTCTTTTTGCAAGTGTGTTTATACTTTTTACTTACCCATCATACGTAGTATAGGGTAAGTCTTGCAATCGTTTTGAAAATCTAAAATTTTTTTTTGACGGATTTACACGTTTTAGATAGTGGAGATTCCGAAAAACATATTTTTAGAAAAAAAATTTTGCCGTCTGTCTGTCTGTCTGTCTGTAAACGCTCTATCTCCCGAACAAATTGAGATAGAGACTTGAAATTTTGTATGTAGATAGTATGTAAGAATGGGACGAACCCTATTTAATATCAGCAACCTCGATTATCCGGAACTATTTTTTTCGGACTCTCGAAAAATTCGTTCTGATGAAAGGAAAATAAAAATTTTCGAATTTTTTTGTTCTATGGAATGGACGTAAAATGCAATAAAATAACACACATTTTGCATACAGAACGAAGTCGATCGGATTATTAGTTGCCGAGATATTTGTAATCTTGTTTTCCACATTCTTCGATTTTTCATGACCCTGTATTTCATTCAAATTTCAATTCAGAAGTATATTTTAATTGGAAATGAGACGCTTAATCCGACGCAGTTAATTGTTAGTTAATAGAATTATTTTTTTTGGAGTTATAAGGATGTTTCATTTACGCAGTTCGGTACTACCTGAGTAGTTTGGCGTTTTATATAATTTGTCGAAATTGGTACATCAGAAGTTCTTTAATATAGCATTACTATGTATATTAACAATATTTAAATTTTGTTTATGAATTCAATGCATTGTATAAATAGTTTCACATGTTTTCTTTTCATATGCATATCCATGATGGGTAAGTATTACGGTGGCCCCCAACGACTAGTTTTTTATTATTTTAAACTTCTTCTTACAAGTGTGCTTATACATTTCTTTATTATTTCAATCTTTCTGTTTGCAACTGTGCTTATACATTTCTTTATTAGTTCAAACTTTCTTTTTGCAAGTGTGTTTATACTTTTTTTTTAACTTCTTCTTACAAGTGTGCTTATACATTTCTTTGTTATTTCAATCCTTCTGTTTGCAACTGTCCTTATACATTTCTCTATCAGCTCAAACTTTTTTTTTTGCAAGTGTGTTTATACTTTTTTTATTATTTTAAACTTCTTCTTACAAGTGTGCTTATACATTTCTTTATTATTTCTATCTTTCTGTTTGCAACTGTGCTTATACATTTCTTCATTACTTCAAACTTTCTTTTTGCAAGTGTGTTTATATTTTTTTATTATTTTAAAACTTCTTTCTATCATTGTGCTTATACATTTCTTTGTTATTTCAATCCTTCTGTTTGCAACTGTCCTTATACATTTCTCTATCAGCTCAAACCTCCTTTTTGCAAGTGTGTTTATATTTTTTTATTATTTTAAATCTTCTTTCTACCATTGTGCTTATACATTTCTTTTTTAGTTCAAACTTTCTTTTTGCAAATGTGTTTATACTTTTATCCTGAAGTTGGTCAAAGTTATTCCATTAAAAAAGTTTTATAGTAGCAGAAACTATGCATAGGAATTGAACCAACTTATCAAAAAAAATCTTATGTTTTGCATTTGAATTCTCTCCTGGCACCTAAAGAAAATATAATAAGCAATTGTATATTTTAAAATTTTATAATATTCTATTTTTTATAAAATGTATTTACCAAATAAAAATTCTCTATCTGAGCATTTTATATTAAATTGTATGTAAATGAATATTCAAAATGTTAATTTTAATGCTTTTAGCTTTGTCTTTATTCACTAACTTATGGTATACTTTTTATGCATACGTAAAATGTTCAATAAAATTTTATGTTTTAAATTGTCTTCTTTTTTTCTCTCTCCCTTCATATACATTAAATATTAGCACTAAATTTTGAATGTATACAATACAAAAACTTATTAAAATGACCCAAAATTTAGTGCTTATTTATGAATGGCTTGAACCGAAAATTTCAAATATCTTGTTAAAATTGGGCTTTGCTATTGAAAAAAAATAATAATAAAATAAAGTTTTGGGTTCATTTTACTATACAGATGATTCTCTGAGCAAAGTTTCTTTACATCATTTACAAGTTTCATCAATTTCATTTGTTATGTTACTAGGAAGCAAATATTCAAATCTGAAAAACATGACATGTATCTGGCATATTGATAATTCAGAGCACTTGCACAAAAAAAGAAAACTGTCATTTGTGGATTTTTTTTTTTTCAATATTTCTATGGTCCATTGAACTGCCAATAATATTTAATAATTTTTCCATTTTATTTTTCTGTGATTAAATAAGTCAAAGAAAATTTTTGAAAAAAAAAAACTGGTGTCTAGTATACAGAGTTGTATAATATAGATGCTTGCTATGCACAGAAAATTTTAGGAAACAATTTTTATTTTTTTTAAATTTTTTTTTCTTAGTACTAAGAAATTAAAAATATTTCGTCAATTTTATGAACAAATTATTTACCATTAGTGCACAATTAAAAGCAGGACAGATTTTCTGAAAATTTAAAAGATTTGGTGTCAAAAACTGAAAATTTCGGACACCAAAAATCACGAATTAATTTCGACAAGTGATGAAGGAAAATTCGATAAAGGACCGCACAATAAACACGAGTTTTCAAGAAGCAAATTTTGTCATTGAATCATTCAAAAAATATGAATTTTGTGCAAGAATTTCTTAAACACAAATTTCACCAATGAATCGCATAAAAATTGGGAATTTTATCCATGTCAAAAAATATAACACATAATTTATTAAACATTAAATTAATTTGCAGAAAGCATTTGACCTAATATTTATGTGCACAGAAAGTTTTTTGCTTTATACAAGTCTGGTATCTAAATGTGAATGGATCGTACAAACTTAAAAAATATGTATGCTTAAAACAGCCACCATTTTTATGTCAGCATTCAGATCTAGTATTCAAGGGACAGTAATTAAGACTTTTGTCCCCATTAGGTGAATACACTAACCAGATAATGCTACATATTTTACACTTTCTTTTTTCTTAACCCCTTTGCGACAGAGGCCTTTTACAAAATTTTTAATATTTTGTCAACGGTTTTAAAATACAAAAACTTGTTTTTTCTTAAATCGAGAAAATGCTCCGATTGAATAAGGCGAATTTTAAAGTATAATTTTACCATTGGGAATAAACAAGGATTCTTAAGCCTTTTTGCAACACTTATACATGTCACTCGTCCCCAACCGGTTAAATGACACTTTCATTTTCAGAACTGGTTTTGAAAGTATTTACAACCGTTCCCGAAAAAGCTAAAAAAGGCAATGTTAGAGATGGGGCTCAGCTATCCAACATGAAAAAAAAAATCATTTAAAATTTTGAAATACAAATGAGATTGCAGCAAACAACCTCCCCATTGGTTTAGCATTAGTTGACAAATGTCTTCATCAAACAGGAGTAGAGATAAGTCTGTATGTTACAAAAACTTTGTGGGTGCTCCATCTCAAGAAATGATGCGCTTAAATTTAGATTTTACACCTTGATATAAATTGGAGATGTTCAGTCATTGGTGCATATCGCCCAACAGATGGCACTGCTATGCTGCGTTTTTTACGATTTCACTATAACTGATTAACTGAATGCTTATTCAGGGTTCTGAATTTAAAAATACCTCCATTTTTCACCATCACCAATAGTATAGTTGCAAAACATGAAGGTTACATACATTAAAAATGTGCAATGAAAAATATTCAATATTTTATTACAAGTAACTATGTTTCAAATTATACTTTCCATCTTGATTAAACTTTAGTAGCTGTCTGAAAAACAGTAGAAGTTTATCTCCGTGTATAACTGCTTTTGTTTGTTCCTCAAATTCATTGCAGTTTCTATATTAGTGTTGTTTTAAATATTAAAATACCATATTGAAACACTATTGGAAAAGATTTTTAAGTCAAGAATAGAATATGAGATTCCAAGATAAAGAGAAATTTTACGTTCAATTAAACTAAAATCAAACAAATAACTAAAAAACCAGTCAGAGAAAATTTTTTTCTTTACAAAAGAATTTTTTTTCTTTTGTAATAATGTGTAAATAATGTTCTTTATTTGGATTTTAATTTTATTATTTTGGAAAAGATTTTTAAGACAAGAATAGAATATGAGATTCCAAGATAAAGAGAAATTTTGTTTAATTAAACTAAAATCAAACAAATAACTGAAAAATCAGTCAAAGAAAATTGTTTTCTTTACAAAAGATTTTTTTTTTCTTCTGTAATAATGTGTAAATAATGTTCTTTATTTGGATTTTAATTTTATTATTTTGTAAAAGATTTTTAAGTCAAGAATAGAATATGAGATTCCAAGATAAAGAGAAATTTTACGTTTAATTTAACTAAAATCAAACGTAACTGAAAAATCAGTCAAAGAAAATTTTTTTTTCTTTTGTAATAATGTGTAAATAATTTTCTTTTAGTACAGATAAGCGAAAATAAAAATATTTATTCTCTAAGAAAACATAAATCATTTGGGGAAACAATTGTGAAAAATGCATTTTTCCAACTGTGCTGTTTTTTTTTCTGCCACTTCTGTTTTTCTGGAAAATTTACATCTCTAGACAGGAGCCGTATATGAGATTTTTCTCTTTCGTGCAAGGTTTATGAGATGCTAAACAATAAAATAGGAATGATTAGTATGTTTTGGCTGTCATTATTTGGCTAATCCACTAAATGTTTTTTGGGCAAAATGAGCTTTCAGTTAGCTTTTTGGCTAGTCATAAATTAAATCCTACTTCATATTAACAAGAAATAAAGTATTAAATGAAATAAAAAAGGGAAATTCAACTGTTTTTCCTTGAAAAACTGGAATAACTATAAAATGATTACTATTATATAAGCCTCATAAACTTAAAAAAAAAAGTGATATTTATTGTGTATATCTTTTCACTGCATTACAAGTCTCTTTAAAAATACTGGAAATAAGACAATATAACAGAACTGAGAGACAAATGATGATGAGACAAAGTCTCGAAATATGCTTAGAAATGAGATTCCGTTAGTCATCTCTTAAGACTACATAAATTTGTTATATACTCGGAACTGTATCTTTAATCCACCTTGCAGCTATTCTTAAAATCGGCAATAGATTGCACAATCAAAATCCATTAAAAAAGAAACAAAAAAAAAAAACTTTTTAATTACAATATGTCTTTATTTTATATAGTATCTAAAAATACAAAGTTAAATAAACAAATATTTGCTATTTTGTCATTGTTATCACATATAAATGATACATAATAAATCTTTGGATGCAACCAGTAAAGAAAAAAAAATTGTACACGACATCCTTACAATTACTTAAAACTAAATACAGATAATAAATTTTTGAATGCCAACAGTAAAAAAAAAAGTCTGGTATATACATGATGCCTTGATAAAATACTTAAAATTAAAAATATATAATAAATCTTTGAATGCAAGCAGTAAAAAAAAAAAAAGTACAGAACACTCTGATAATTACTTAAAATTAAATATAGATAAATTTTTGAACGCAAACAGTAAAAAAAAGAAGGTATGGTATATACATGATGCCTTGACAAATACTTAAAATTAAATATATATAATAAATCTTTAGATGCAAGCAGAAAAAAAAATGTACAGGACACTCTGATAATTACTTGAAATTAAATATAGATAAATTTTTGTACACAAACAGTAAAAAAAAAAAAAAAATCTGGTATATACATGATGCCTTGACAAATGCTTAAAATTAAATATATATAATAAATCTTTGGATGCAAGCAGTAAAAAAAAAAAAAAAAAGTACAGAACACTCTCATAATTACTTAAAATTAAATATAGATAAATTTTTGAACGCGAACAGTAAAAAAAAGAAAGTATGGTATATACATGATGCCTTGACAAATACTTATAATTAAATATATATAATAAATCTTTGGATGCAAGCAATAAAAAAAAGTCCTGTATATACACGATGCTTTGACAAATACTTAAAATTAAATATATATAATAAATCTTTAGATGCAAGCAGCAAAAAAAAAAAAAAAAAAAAAAAAAAAAAAAAAAAAAAAAAAAGAAATGTACAGGACACTCTGATAATTACTTAAAATTAAATATAGATAAATTTTTGTACACAAACAGTAAAAAAAAAAAAAATCTGGTATATACATGATGCCTTGACAAATGCTTAAAATTAAATATATATAATAAATCTTTGGATGCAAAAAGTCCCGTATATATATATGATGCTTTGACAAATACTTAAATATATATAATAAATCTTTGAATGCAAGCAGTAAAAAAAAAAAAAAAAAAAAGTCTTGTATGTACACGATGCTTTGACAAATAATTAAATATTGGGTCGTTCGGAAAGTCATTTCCATTTGGAAAAATCAATTTGTACCGTAAAAAAATTTGTCCATTTATATCTAAGTATTAGATATCTGAAACAATGTCCAATAATTAAGTAATAAAATATTCCATTACGAATTGATTTTCCCAAACTGAAAGGACTTTCCGAACAACCATGTATTTATATTACCCAATTTAAAAAAAAAATAAATAAAAAAATTATGTACATGATCCCCTGATAATTAAAATTAAATACATATATATAGATAAATTTTTGAACACTATAACTATTAGGCAAGGAAAAAAAGAAAAATCTTGTATATGCAGGATGCTCTGAAAAATATTTAAAAATTAAGTATGAGTAAATAGATAGATTTTAAAATGAAAAAAAAAATGCAAAACTCATTATCAACTTTATATTAATTTAGGTAAAAGATATTTGAAATACACTTCAGTTATACAGGGGATCATTTTTGTAAGAAAATTATTATCTTTGGTGACAGTAACCTTAAAAAAGCTACTGTCATATGAACTGTAAATAACAAAATCACATGTTTCAAACCCCAATAAAAACAGTCCAAGTTGGATTTGACCATAATATTTATGATTTCTTTTTAAGCCATACTTAAATTCATCATCAATGGTAACATAGTCCAAGTGTCCTGCTAATTCTACAGCAGTTTTTGTGACACCTTCGACTGGACATTTTATCTCTAACAATCGCAACTTATCATTGTTTGTCACAATCAATCCATCAGGGCTAAATCCCAAGTATGGATATTCTGGATGGACAATCAATCCCGTTTTTACAATTTTAACAGAGGACATCTCAGAATATTTTTTCCGGGCTTCATCTTCGTGCTTCAGGCCATAAGCTGTATATTCGTTTCCTTTAAAATTGCTGAAAAGTAGATTATCGATTTTTTTTGGCCAGTTCGGATTTTTATTTCTTGTATATGTATACAATGAATAACAGATGCTTCCCGTTATTCTCTTCCTCCGTTCATCAGACCACTGTTCAGAATTCTGCTGTACAGTATTTATCGCTAATTCAACAGCTTTATCTTTTGAAATCTACAAAGTAGAATATATATTATAAACAGTTATGAATGCATACATCATTTATAAATAAACAGAGATGCCATATTACTTTTCTTCACTGGATTAAAATAATTGCATTAGAATACTAGTATTTAATATCTTTATTAGAAGTTTTATACAATAATCTTAAGCTATTTCTCATAGTCTAAAACAATTAGACTTTTTGAAGAAATTTTATAACCCATGTTACTTTTTCAGAATACCTAAATAATTTTAAATAAAATGCTTACAGGACATAAATAGTTTGACTTTATAGCAGTTTTAATAAATTTTGATCTAAGAATTATTTCATATTTGAGTAAAAATTTACAACTAAAAATATAAGTGCTGGAATGGTCTGCGAGATTTAACTACGGTACATAAAAAATAAATTATTTTTATATTTTGATTTTTTTTTTTTTAATACTGTTTTGTTATGTTAAATTTTAAGTCTAAGAGCTTTCACTTGATATAAGGTCTTATACTAAAATTTTATTAATTAAAAAATTTTAAGATTCTGCATATTGAAATCAAAATGAAAATTGCATTTATGAAATATACAAGATATGCATTTTAAAATATTATAGTAAGAATATTCAAATTTATTCAATGACAATTCCATGCAGTAATAAAAGTATACATATATAAGTAGAACTTTGAAAAATGTGTTTATCCTTTATGCCAGTCTAACCATGTTTTTCCAACAAGCAATAGTTTAATTAAAAGATAAATTTAATGCAAGAATGACATTGATGACAAGATTGACATTAATTTGACCAGAAAGTTTTACTCTTCATCCAGGGTTGCATGCTGTTGCTCACCATTGTGCCAAATTGCGAGTAAAATCTTCATTTGGCGAGTAAACAAGCGATTAGATTTGCCAAATTGCTAGTGCTCAATTTTTGCCTTTTCTTTTTTGTTTTTCATACATACGCTTATATACATTTTTTTAAATATATTTGTAGCGGATATTTGAAATTAGATTAATAACAATTGTTGCCACAATTATAAAAATTTAGGTTGTTTTATAACATATTGAAAAAAAAAAAAAGGATACATCAAAAGATTAAAGATTTTTATTTTTTTTCAGTGCTACATGGCGAACCTATTTTGCTAATACTTCTTTCATTTGGCGAATGTTTTTTTTTTTATTTTTAATTAGCAAAGTTATTAACGTCGGTCAAATGTCAGCAAGAAAACTGTCTTCATCATAAAATTGTCAAAAGGAGAAAAAAATTATTGGAATATTTATCTACATAATTTAAATTTTCGGTACTACTAGGTTATCCCATCAACCAAAAAATTATCCCAAAACCATAAGATTAAATTCCAATAATGGATGGTTGCAAATGTCACATTCAATGACATTAAATACGATTCACACGTTTAAAATGTCATTAAGTGATTTTTATTTCGACTTTTTATTAATATTTTACCAATTATTCATTTTTTGTTATTTGAAATAAAAATTATGTCAATATGTATAATTTGACTATTAGTTTGGTGATTTGTATAATTTGGCGAAATTGGTCGACAGGATAACAGTAGTACCAAATTTTCAGACGAGTACTTACAACAACATTATCCCTATAATATGTTGTCATTTGTATGTCTGTAGGAAAGAAATTGGAACACTGGAGCATTGGTGGTAGACAGCTCTTCTCTAAAAATTTTTTCAGTACCGATGATATATCCAGCTGTTCGATGTTTTCAGCAACATTTGTTACAGGCCTGCTAAATAATATTTTTTCGTTAATAATTAAAACAATAATTTTGAATTCATATACAGCTTAATATATTTATTATTTACATTAAAATAACACATACCTTTGTAATGATATATCGTTGTTCTTTTTCCAAACTTCGTACCTTTTCTTATTCTTGACAAAGGCCGAATTTGGCAACAATTTGCATATTTCTGTCTGTATTTTCCTTTTTCTTTCATCAGACATAACATGCATTGGTATAGCATTAACATGGCAATAATCTTGTATTGGAATTTGTTTTTTGTTAGTGTAATGCTGTTTGTTTTTCTTCCAATAACACTCAACATCCGTCACTGATAATCTTTCAAGTGCCGTTAGTGTATTTCTAAAATAAATAAAAAAGAAACCCCATCATGAATTAGACTATGTAGAAAAATTATATAAAATCATTTCATTTGATCTATCATAGAGGATATCAGATATGTATTAAGATAATTGGTATCGGCACATAATCCCAAATGCACATTGCCAATTTGTTCATAATGAGTGATGTAAATTTTGGTATGATATTAAGTTGCCATGCATATGCAAAGTAAAAATTATCCGAAGTGAAATTTCTTGAACTTTTGTCTTTCTTGGGACATTCAAGATAGATACACCACTTAAGCAATATTTATATATTGAATCAATAAAAAATCTATAAATGAACTTTTAAAATTAGAATGATATTAATTAAAAGCTAAACTTCTGAATTATCTTCCAAAATACACACATAATAAATGAATCTTTCACAAATTTATCATATAAAAATAAAATCTCACCAGACACAAAACAACTCAAGTTAAAAATTAAAAATTAAAAACTTGCAACATTTCAAATTCTTTTTTTTTTTTTTTTTTTTTTTTTTTTTTTTTTAATATAAAACATTTTTTAACATTTCACACAAAATAAGATCCTGCGGGAAAAACCTGGATAAAACTTCTGCTTACAATATACATTTTTTGTGTACAGAGCTAATTAATTCATTTCATCAACTGTATCACAAGAAATCATATTCTTCATCAGGCTGTGACTGAGATTGTAAACATGCTAATCAAAACTAAAATTTACTTAATTTAAAATATACATCAGATGTCAAATAAGTAAACTGAGTTTCACCTAAGTTTTAAAAAGTGCAGAGTGCTGCTGGCAATTACAGGGCACTTTTTTTTCATTCTTAACCACTTCACCAGTGACAGGTATGGTGAAACAATATTATTACCCCCGACATATCTTGGGGCAGACGGTGAAACGGTTAAGTCACTGTTTGCTTCATAGATTTAATATTTTTTATTCTTAAGGATGCTAGTCCATTAGCAGCTGAACTCCCCTTGGTATCGTTGAGTCTATGGGTGTTTGATGCATTCTTATAATTAATTTAATATTTTATGTTTTAAAAACTGACAAACTGGAAATAAAATTTTATTGCTTGATATAAAATAATGCATGGATTTTACAAATATTCCGAAAACTAACAAAGAAAAGTTACATAATTTAAGAAGAGAACTCTGAAAAAAGAAGTTTAAAATATGAATTGCCCGAGGAGATATTTTGAATATAAAAATGAATCAAATGCCTGTAGACTTAACTTTATCGAGGGGAATTTAGACACTGAGTGAATAACACCCTTAGGATCACTTTTAATTTTTAAACCCAATTTTAATGTTTAAATATCATGCTATTTTTTTTAACAAAAAGATGTAAAGAATACAGCATCCTACTGAAATTCAGATAAAGAGAATATCACATAAATTATAATAATAAACACAGTGTTGACTCTAAGCCATTTTAGCAGGGTACATCGCCCTTTGACTTTATTATTTTTTTATGTGCCTGGCGGCTCTTTTAAACCCTTTCAATGTGCCAAGCATCCTTTTTTAACACTTGTTATATGCCCTGTGGCAATTCAATTGATCCTGAGAAAATATTGCAAATTCTAGGCGATTTTAAACAAACCAATTCAAAATATTTCTGATATTATTAGCATACCTTTGCTTTAGAATAGTATTCCCTTTTTGAAAATATGTATTCACTTTTGATTAGTGTTCCCTTTTTGAAAAAAAAATGTCCCCCCCTTTTTTAGAACAGCATTCCCTCTTTGAAAAATTACTGCCCAGCAGCCTTTTTTTCCTAGAGTAAACACTAAAGCATGATTGTTAACAAACCTTAAAATATTGGCAGTTCTATTAGAAACATTTGAATGTAAGAATAAACTTATTTCGTGTTGTTTCCTTTAGACTTATAAACAAAAACTATTATAAATGACATGCAAGAAATATATACTATGTATGAAAAGTAAAAAAGCATACAAAAAAGGAAAACAACAGCTAAATAGATGAATAACTTATAGAATACAAGTTAATAAAATAATGCATAATAACATAAATAAAAACATCTGAGTAA
Source organism: Maratus speculifer (assembly GCA_964019185.1). NCBI lineage: Eukaryota > Metazoa > Arthropoda > Arachnida > Araneae > Salticidae > Maratus > Maratus speculifer. The sequence continues at coordinate 37,042,263 of CAXHSM010001376.1, forward strand.
AATTCACACAGCTTACAGTTATTTTTATATTCAAATTACGAAGAAATGAGCAAGGAATTTTTTTAGATTAAGTGAAGATAATTTTTAGAATTATATTCCACAACAGATAAAAAAAAAATCTAAATGTATAATGATTCTTAATATATATGTTTACTATGGACAATTTTATTTTATGTAGATTACAATCGGATTTTTTTTTTACAATGGTCATTGAAAAATAATTTCGTTCGAGAAATGTGTAGTGATTTAGCCCAAAATCTTGCATTATAATTGAAAGTAGCACATTCATTTAGACATGTGCTTACCCAAGATTAAAATGAATAATCACCTGTTATCAATAAGTCCTGCTGTTTAAAAAACAATACAAAAAATAAGCAACAGCAGGATACATATCAATAACATCATTATTTGAATTATTTTTTCATTATGTTTCACATGGAATTTTTTTGCAATATAGCAGTAATCTATTACTTATACAATACAGTATTAATAGATGTATCTGACTTACTCATGGCAAAACAGCATTACAGCAACACAATGCCTACAAGATTCACTTGCTCCTGCTTTGCAAGTGCAATAAAATTTTCTTATTTTCCACATTCCTTTTTCTTTGTACAATGTTCCTGAAATTGCATGAGAATTTCCTTTGCTTTGGCTAGACTGTAAGCAGAAACCCACTAACTCCATTGTAGAATCAGAGTGGCTCTTGACACCGCACATAATAAGCTTTTTTGCAGCTAAAATTGCTTCTGCTTCTTTCACACAGTTACTGGATAATTTTGCACCTAGAAATTCCAGTATATTTGATAATTTCAAAACTTTAGCCATAATTTTCTAACTTATATCACAAAAAATAACTCAGACACGTGCACTTAGCCTGTACAAAAACACTAAGTAAACAAACAGTTATCCGTTCTATCGGTGCGACCCCCCCCCCCCCAACAGAACAACGCCACCTATCGTTGATTACAAATGTGAATTATTATTTTATGAACAACAAAGTGACCACTCCAAAAAAGAAAAAAAAAAAAACCTTTTCAGTGTTATTTTTTAGAAAAACACATGCAATACTCTTGTCCATGTCAGTTCATCAAAAAAGAATAATAATAATTTAAAGAAAATGCAGTATACAGTGTTATCAACTAAACAATGACTGTATCTCTATACTTTAAAAAGTTGATCTGCCTCGTAGTGTTGCCACATATTCTGTATTTCACAGCTTCTCGAAATTATCTGGACGCCAGTACTTTAACGTAATTTTCTTTTCCTTATCTAACAGCAGAATTTTTACCGATTACAGATGGCCAAACAAATTGCAATAAAAGAGTTACAGTCAAAGATCTATAATCCGCACACCCATAATTCACTGTTTCCTCATTGTTTTTTCATTTTTTTTTTTAAATTTTTCTAAAAAAAACGTTTTTGGATCACTAATTTGTAAATTTTTTAACTGTTTGTTTCATTGTTTACATTCGTAAAATAACGTGAATTATAGAAAACAGTGGATTATGGGTGTGCGGATTATAGAACCTTGACTGTACTATGTCCGAATGAGTGTAACATCATTAAAATTCACTTGAAAAAAAATTTCCTATTGTTCGTCAATTAATTCGTCATTCGTTCATCAATAATTTTTTTTTCACTTAACTTTTGATTGTCCCTGTAATGGGACTATACATCCGATTTTCTTGAAATTTCAAATGACTTGACAAAATTATGCAACAATTATACATTTTAAATTTCAAAAGATTCACTTGGGTAGTTTTGTGCTGTTTATGCAGATGGACAGACTGAACAATAACTGGGAATTAAAATGTCCTATAGAGGCGCTGCTCACAGCCTTCAGTACAGGATAATTGAAACTAATGCTAAATTTCTATTCAGACAATTCTTTATTGTAAATGCATTTGAAAGTTTTAGATATTCAAGTTAAGATAAATATTAATTTGTCACATAAAACAGAACACAAATATCACAGGAAATTTGAAATTGTGTAAAAGAATATTCATTCTGAACAAATTATTTAAGATACATGTGAAGCAATGCATTTGCATAGCCAGGGTCTGTTTATCAAAGAGGCCCGTGCTTACCCACTAAAACACAAAAGATCCCCAAACGCTTTTCAAAAGTAATTTTTAGAAATAAAAAAAATCAACCAGGGTTAAAAAAAATGAAGAATTTTTTTTCCTGCAACTTCTTGCCTTTTTTTCCTGAAGAAACTGCTTTTTTTCTTGACTACAGATCAGTTTCAATCATGTGATCATCTATCCCCAAAGTTTTATCCAACCAATCATAATCGACAATTTATAGCCTGTATTTTGAAACAATCACAATCGGCCAAATTTATGGCGGGGGGGGGGGGGGGGGGGCAAATAAAAAGCACGTCTGGTTGCTAGGGTGTGACGTTAGTTGAAACTGGTCCATATTGTAATTTGTAAATCATAAAACATATTTTGAAATTCAAATATGTCAAGTGTAGTTCCACATTGGTAAATGACAAATCTAATTGGTTAGATATATAATATATACATAACAAAATAGTCTTTCATATGGCTATAGGTAGTTAGTTTTAATTTAATATTAATAGTGTTATATTTACTGGAAGTTTTAATTATAAAATTTCAAATTATTTAAGCATACGAAAAATGGATTTAATATTTTAAAAAATTGGTTTAGTAGGGGTAACCCCTGTGTGACGTCGGGCTTCCCCTACTTCTAAGTCTTAAAAGGCTACTTCAGTCAAATGAAAAGACACATTTGCTAATACTAATCCCAAGGAAGAAATTTATAAAGATATTTCAGTTGCATTTCAATATTTTAAATTTTTTTTCTGCATTGGATAGCTGAGATAGATGAGTATGCAGGCTGTTTTTTACTTTTTTAAAAAATTTTGTTTACAAATATCTTTTATGAGGGCGCTTTTATTTTCGGAACCGGTTTGGAAAGCCACAGCACCCTTATAAAATATATCTGCAACCAAAATCGAAAAAATTAAAAACGGCCTACATTCAGATCAATCTCAGTTATGCAATGCAAAAAAATAATTCAAAAATATTGAGATATTTTATAATTTTTCCATACGATTAGCATTAGGAAACTGGACTTTTCATTTGACTGAACTAGCCGTGTAAGGGGGCCCTGTGCACGGCACTCTGCTGAAGTGATAAGTTACATCTTTTATCCACCAGATGACGTGTTCGAGTGATTGAATTGTCAATAGGTTCTACACATATGCATAGTTGCGAACCCACCTGAAAAGTGAATAAAAGGGAGAGGGGGGGCAACTTTTCTTTTCTCTGTGTGCCGCTGAAAGGTAAATTAGCGCCTATCCACATTATAGGCACTAAGTTTCTTATTATACTGTAGTAAAAGCTTCAATTTATGCTAAGGAAAGAACACGATGATGAAACATTTGAGGGTATATCTAGTGCAACATTAAACATCATGCTAGCTTCCTATGTGCTAATAAGATGAGCGAGTGTTGAAACATTTATTTTAGTGATAATTTAGTAATTCGCAAAACTGTAAAAAGGTCCTCAAAACTGAATTAGATTTTTGAACAGAATTTCATATGGATTTTTGAAAGAGCAGAAAACAATAAGCTTTGCATGTTTACAGAGAAGTTTATAAGACAAAAAAAACTTGGTTTCTGCTTGTAAATTTTGAAAGATTTGAACTATTTTATAAGCGGTAAAAAACTGGGGGAAAACTTTCCGAATTCTTTATAATCACAAATACTGCTGAATTTAAATATAAAGAAATGTTAAATCATTTTTGGAAATTCTATTTTTCTGCCATCAAAAATTACCAAGCTAATTCTTCAAGTACTGATGAACAGATGACTTTTTCAATACCGTTAAGCTCTAAAATTTCACAAACTTTAAAGTATCACAATAACTCTGTTTTTTTTTCTTTAGGGGGGGGGGCGGGTTCAGAATGTAATTTGTAAAGTTTTATTTCTCAGAGCATCAGCAAACTATTTCTAATATTATTGTGTATGAAAAAAAGACCACATAAAATTAATTTCATATTGTAAAATGGGTACATTTTTTTGCAAAGTAAATGCTGTATATTTTGTAATAATCACCATGATATTGGAAGACAGTTATTTTGGAGTCAGCATATCTTACATATTTATTAATATATTTTCTATAAATTACAATAAATCAACATGAAAAATAATTATGGGTTACTTAAATCCTCTATGAAAGTAAGAAGCAGAAAATATTTCTGATAATATCTGCAAGAAGGGAAAAAATATGTAATACGTCATACATTTGTGTAAATAGTGATACTTTCTTAACAAAGCTAATTTTGAAACCATTATTTTTAGAAAATTCAATTACAAATGTTCCCCATCTTATGAAAATCCACTTTTTCAAAGTAGTTTAGTTATTGCAAGCGTTACAAAATTAAAAATTCTATGTCACAAGGTGTTATAAATTTATTTTTTAACTTTCTTCCTATTATAGCAGATAAAACTGAAAATTCCATTCTTCTACGACCAGATAAAATTAGTTACATCGAGATACAATACATTATAGCTTCTAAAAATATTTTTTACTGCCACCCGTACCTTTAAGGGGGGACATATGTAACAAATTTCAATTACAGTAGAACCCCGATAATTCGGATTAATTGGGACCAGACCCAATCCGGATTATCGGAAATCCGAATTATCCGGAGAATTAGAAAAAAATGGAATAAAATGAAACATTCTTACAGAAAATCACCTTTATGTTAAACTCATTGAATATTTATAGACAATAAAAATTTTTACATTGTTTAATTTTTCCAAAAAGATATCAGAAAAAGTTTTTTTTAATCAGAATAGTAAGATGAAACAAGTCAATGTTATGGAAATTAGGCAATCGCTTTTCAAACTTGAAAAAAAAGAATGACCAAACCGATCCGGATTATGCGGAGATCCGGATTATCGGGGTCCGGATTATCGGGGTTCTACTGTACTAAGTAAACTTTATATGTGTCTATAGTCACAAATTTACCATAACACAAAATTTAATTTCAAAGTGTTATATAGAACACAATACAGTAGACTCTTTCAAATCCACACATAATTTATAGATGTAAACAATGAAAATTTCAGTTTAGCTATAGAGACAAAACTTGTCATTTTTTTTTTTTTTTTTTTTTTTTTTTTTTTTTTTTTTTATCAGTTCTACATGGATATTTATCTGTAATTTTTGTTAATATTTCCGAATTCATATTTTTTAATGAAGGAAAAATAAATTTATTTCTGAAAAAATTCAATATTTTGCTTATGTCACTAATAATCACATATATTTTTTTTTTTTTTGTCCATTAATCAAGCTTTTTTTATTGTTAAGTTTGGGTAAATCTGAAATAAAACTTTCTTTATTTATGGTTTTGATATCAATTAGTTATACACTCTTAAGGATAGTGTCATTGAATAATTTAGGACTGATTTGGTTTATTTCATGATGGCCGATTATCAACATGTAGAATATAGGCCCGAAGGGGGTGGATTGCCCTCAGTTGGGGTCTTTCTAAGGGAACATACTCCGTATCTAAGCAAGGAAATCCAACGTTCGAAGGAAACCACAGAAAACTCTGAACGATTGGGTTTGAATCCAGCGCTTACCATCTACCAGTTACGAGGACAGGACCTCTCGGCCACTGTTGGGGCTGAATTATTTAGGAAAATAGCATCTCACTTTATAATCAATATTTAAGTATGCATTATTGATTATTTACTTGACCTTTGCTTTTAATATTTTAGTCATTTAAAAAAAAATCTAAATTTTTAATATTTTAATTTTTTACTCAATTTTTAATATTTTAATTTTTTACTCAATTTTTAATATTTTAATTTTTTACTGATTTTTTTAAATATTTTACCATATTGTAAATATACATAATAATTTCACTTGCATTATTACATTCAAATTACTGTTTAAATAATGTAAACAAGGCATTGATCAGAAATTTGCTCAACCTCTGGTCCCAAGCTGTGGAGTTTTGAGGGAGTCTACTGTATGCATTTTTTGCCTCTACCCATCCCCATCCTGGGGAGTGACAGGAATCAAAAAATTCATTAAAAATCACCTTATCTGTGTCAATGTTAAGAAATTTCCTACTCACATAACGTAATTTTATAACACATTGATTTCAGGATTTTCTCCCCTACCTCCAATCTCAAACTTTGAAGAAAAGGGGACAGAAAACAAAATTTTAATTAAAAATTATTTTTTCTGATCCTGTTTTTGAAAAAATACAATTATGAAAAATTTTATTTTATAAAATAAGTTTATTTTATAAAATAGTTGATAAAATTCAACAATATAAGCAATAGTCTTAAAACAACTAACCATTGATGGCATACTTAAATAAATATTGATTATTTTAAATATAATTTTTATTTTATTTACACATTGAAATTATTTATTTGAAAGAATTATCAATCTAATTTTGTTTGATAGATGAATTTTTTTTAATGTAAACAAAAATTAAGTAGACATGACCTGCAATCTGCAAAAAAGCCTCCCATCTGCACAACCCTTGGAACAAAGTTTTGCATATGAGAGGACGTCTATTGTATTATAACTAGTTTTAGAAATATTCAGAAGTTGGTGGAACTGCTGTTGCACTCTCATGCACAAAATACATGAATAAAAAATTATTATTTTTATGTATGCTAAATTCATTAATATAAAAATAATATGATTCCATCCTAAATGCGATGAGATCAACATAGCAACTTAGAATCATGACCTATCATGGAGTATCATTGAATTAATGAATAGAATAAGATGAAAAAAATGAAGAAAATTTTTATTTAACACCTTTTTAGTTTTTGATATGATTTTCTTGAAATTTGAAATGAATAAAAAATTTTTTGCTCCAGTTACACATATTAATTTTCAAACCATTCAAATGGATAATTCTTGGCCTGTTCTATGTGGGGCAGATGGGGAGACCAGATGATGACTGTAGGTGCTATGTAATTATACAATAACGAAAGTTCTTCATAGATCATAACAAAAAAAAAAACGTTTTTGAGTGTCTCTGTAAATGAACTACGAACAACATACTTTATTTTTAATAGTAAAGATGGCACTGTATATCCAAAAATGCATAACTGGTTGAACTTTGACTTTAGAGAGTTTAAACCAATAGACGGAAGCATAATTGAATATTTTTGTACAACATTACATTTTATCTACTATCTCTATGTACAAGTCCTTATTTATGTGAAATTTAATTACGACTGAAACACACTTAAACTAATTAAAGTTCACCACAAGGAATTTTGATTTCTATCAAAACTTACCAGGTCTTAAAAATAAAAGTGAAATTAAAAAAACGAATAACTTTCGGCTCGGCCTCAAGGCGGAAGTAGATTTCAAAGTTCTGCTTAAAAAAATCAGAAGTAGCTATAGTAAATCTTTACGATAAAAATTTATTATAACATGATGAATACATTAGGAGTTAATTGCTTATCATCAAAAACACAAAGTAACATGGCAGACTTTGTGAGGATGCAGAAAAAAAGTGTACATTTATATTTTATTACAACATGCTACAACACAAGATATATTATAATAGTAAAAGGAACGACATATGCACGACTCTTTCTTAATTTTGACAATAAAAATATAAGAGATTTTCAGAAGGAGTCTATTTCATATGAGAGAAACGATGTTCTCTTAGATTGCAATTATCAGAAAATTCTTTGGAACATGTTTTACAAATAAATTGTTTTTCACCTGTATGAATCAAGAGATGGGTTCTTAGTTCATCATTGTAAGAAAATCCTTTGGAACATATTTCACAAATAAAAGGTTTTTCTCCTGTATGCCTCAAGAGATGGGTTCTTAGATTAAATTCTTTGGAACATATTTCACAAACAAAGGGTTTTTCTACTGTATGCCTCAAGAGATGATTTCTTAAATTACTACTCCTAGAAAATCCTTTGGAACATATTTCACAAATAAAAGTTTTTTGTTCTGCATGCGTCAATAGATGCCTTCTTAGAGAATTATTCCGAGAAAATCCTTTTGAACATATTTCACAAACAAAAGGTTTTTCTCCTGTATGCGTCAAGAGATGTCTTCTTAGATGACTATTCAGAGAAAATCCTTTGGAGCATATTTCACAAACATAAGGTTTCTCTCCTGTATGAGTTCTGAGATGGATCTTTAGACTACGATTCATTGAAAATCCGTTGGAGCATATTTCACAAACAAAGAGTTTTTCTCCTTTATCAATAGAGGAATGTTTTTCCTTACCCCCGTTTCGAGGAATAGAGTGCTGTTGACTGGAGGAAGAATTTTCTTCTGAAATCGATGACATTTTTCTGAGTTAAAAAAATTTGTTTTAGACAACAAAAGCAACTTCTTTAAAATTTCAGTATGAAGAAATTATTGCCATTTTCAACCAAGTAAATGACTTACTGAACTTCAGCAGAAAAAGTTTTATATACCAATGAATCTAAAAAAACAGAAAGAAAAATAATAAGACATTTATTTAATAAACTGCACTAAAATTTAACTGTCAATTAAGTGGGCAATTTGACAATTATCATTTCTTTGGAAGCTGGTTACACATCTTTGGAATTGTCCAACATAATTTATGGATGTTTGATGCAATTATACATGAGGACCCAAGGGATATAACTGACAAAATTAAAAAAAAATTGGAACTAAAGGCAGAGTCAACCTGGAAATATGCTTTTTTTCTTGTTAGGTAATGAAATAAGAGTTGTTTTCTAATTATGTTCTGTGTTATATAGATCAGTTTTTTTTTTCCAAATGATTATCAATATTGGTTCATTATAAATTTAAAGAAAAATTACTTTACTTTTTTACAGTCATTGAAATAAGAGTTCAAAAACCGCAATGAAACAAATGACAGTTTTCTATTTCAATTCAGTCAGTTATTTTTTATGTTCAACTTTAACATCAATTACCTTTGAACTCAATTTACTCCAAATCGAATTTTTGTCATTTATACTATTTACTTTGTTTCTGAGGTTTTCATATTTAAAATATCTCATCGGGAGATTAATATATTTAACTTTTTTTTTTTTACTCTTTTAAAAGATGTTTCTCATTTTCTTAGCTCTCAAACTACTTCTAAAATCTATGCTTCATTTAATATTTTATGTGTAAAAAACTGATAAACTATGAGCAAAATTTTTAACACTTCCTATAAAATTAAGCACATGTTTCAGAAACATTTTGAGAACTAAGAAAAACAGAGGCATTTTTAAGAAATATCTACAAAAAATAGAGGTAAAAAATGTTAATTTCCTGAAGAAATATTTTAAATATATGAATGTACCAAATGCACACAGACTTTACATTATTGCAGGGAATTTCGAAGTCGAGTGACAAGCTTCCTTAACTCGAGTATAGATACAAACACATGTGTATGTAACATATAAGTAGAAAAATAGGTCCAGTTTCACCTACATACATCTTTCTCTTGAGTTTATTGAATATGGGCTGTACACATACAGCATTATCAACTTTAGGGAGGGTGGAGGTCTGGCATTTTATATTGTATCTATCCCTCCCACTACAGCAAGCATAAAAGTGGAAAATAAGAAAAAACATGAATATTTTTTCCCATATACACAACAGAACGGGTCAATCCATTTCAAGTGGTCCAGCAGTGGTCGCTCGACTGTTTTTTAAAAATCTGAAATTTTTTGTACAACAACCCTAACATGATGGAAGTTCAAAATGACAGTTATTTTAATTTTACTATTTTTTGTTTGTGCATGGCGGACATCTTTGTTTCATTGTGTGCAGCGATTTTCTCAGATACTAGGATACACAAAATTGTAAATATCTCGTCTTTTATTTTCCCAATTGAAATGGAGTTTGCAGCATTTTGTTCAGAATAAAATAGGCTAAATATGCAGTGGTAGAAAAATTTTGAAAAATAAATTTTTACAGGTAAAATTTTAGCACAAAATTTAAGATTTTTTCCAAAATCTATCGGTTTGCAAGAGGAAATTTTTCATCCAAGGGAAACTGTCAACCTTGCACAATTTTTTCTACAAATAGGTTAAACGTACGTGTACTCATACACTAAGTCCCAGATCTGGGAGTTAATTTCTCTTGGCGAAAAAATTCTGAAATTCGTCAAAAATTTCAAAAATCGCCCTTTTTTGGCTTTGACGTCTCTGGTGGAGCACGAGATAAAAATCTGAAATTCTGGCCTTTGATAGTATTGTGTAGTAGTGTTATGTACAAAAAATTTCAAGAAGGAGATTTGACTACAAGCTGAGATATGACATGGACAATATGTGAAAACAATACTGCCAAACTATTGTAACCTACTATGTAATTGTTCATACCTCCAAAATTTTAAATTATTTATTTATGGTACAAAGTTAAATGTTAATTTCAAAGATCTTCTTCAAATGCTTCTGTGTGATTTAAACAATTCAGAATGTATGCTAAGCCAATACACTATTTGTCCAGATGAACAAATCTACTAGAAATGTTATTGCAACCATTTTACTTGGAAAACATTTCAGGAAAAGTAAATTACAGATTATGGGTTGCAACTGATCGAGTTGACATGGTTTTAATTATTAAACCTAAAGAATTTCATTCAAGTTAACAAGGGATGACAAGAATTGGATGGCTTCAAATAAAACTGTGAGAAAGAACAGCCTAATGGACTGACATCAGTAACTGGTCGAACTCATAACATCTCTCGTAAATAGTGTTAAGCTCTTTGTTGTGCATATATAGTACCTTTGTAAATTAAATTTATTATTTAACTGTTTTCAACAAACAATATTTTCTGTGTAAATATTGTAATAAAACAGACTAATCTCATTTCTCCTAATGTAATCATAATAGCATTTCTTAAGATTTTTTTAATCACTGTATCTCAGTTTATAGTCAAATCTCCTTGAATTTTTTGTGCATAACACTACCATAAAATACTATCAAAAGCCAGAATTCCAGATTTTTATCTCACGCCACACAAGAGATATCAAACTTCAATGTGAGGAAATAGTTGCACACGATGAAACAAAGATGGACACCATGCTCAAACAAAAATATTAAAATTAAAATAATAGTCTTTTTGAACTTCCCTCATATTAGGGTTCTTATACAAAAAAAAAAAAAAAAATTCAGATTTTTTAAAAACGATCAATCAACCAAAATATTTTAGTGGCCATTGAAATGGACGAATAGCATTTCCAGTATGTTTTGTTCATCTGGACAAATAGTGCATTGGCATAGCATACAATCTGAAATATTTAAATCACGATTTAAACAGAATTTGAAGATGATCTTTGTAACTTTGCATCAACAACCATTAGTTTAATATTTTGTAGGTATGAACAAACACATAGCAGGTTACGATAGTTTAGAAGTATTGTTTTTACATATTGATCATGCCATATCTCAGCTTGTAGTGAAATCTCCTTCTTGAAATATTTTGTACATAACACAACTACACAATACTATCAAAAGTCAGAATTTCAGATTTTTATCTCATGCTCCACCAGAGATATCAAGGCCTAAAAAGTGCGATTTTTGAATTTTATCGACGAATTTCGGAATTTTTTTTGCAAAGAGAAATCAGCTCCCACATCTGGGACTTGGTGTATGAGTACACACACTTTTGGTCTATTTGTAGAAAAATTGTATAAGGTTGACAGTCTTGTTGAACAATTACATAGTAGGTTACAATAGTTTGGCAGTATTAATTTCACATAATGTCCATGCCATATCTCAGCTTGTAGTCAAAGCTCCTTCTTGAAATTTTTTGTACATAACACTACTACACAATACTATTAAGGGTGTATTTCAATTCAAACTGCTTATTTTCCGATTAATTTTTGAATTCATTTTCGCTCTCAAATGCACCAAACTTTCAAAATCTCTTATTTGGAAAGTACACAAGGTGCCGTAATTGTCGATTCTTTGATAAATGCAGAAAATATTGCAAAAAAAGCAATCAAAACGGCATTTCGAACTGATTTTTCCCAAACGGGAGTTTTGGGAACGAAAAAAGGGTCCTACTGATAAGGTAATTGTTTATATCTCAAATTCTAATGAATTGAGCGTAAAAAGACATCACACGGCACCTCATACGTCCCTTCAAGAATCCCCTCAGCAAGTTTCATGTTTCTACTTTTATAAAAATGTGTCTGAAATTGTATCAGAAAATTTCGAGCTGTTGAAGGTGGAAGAGCGTTTTTTTGGATACACCCTTAAAGGCCAGAATTTCAGATTCTTATCTCGTGCCCTACCAGAGATATCGAAGCCTAAAAAGTGCGATTTTTGAAATTTTTGATGAATTTCGGAATTTTTTTCGCAAAGAGAAATTAACTCCCAGATTTGGGACTAGGTGTGTGAGTACACACACTTTTGACATATTTGTAGAAAAAATTGTGTAAAGTTGACAGTTTTCCTTAGACGAAAAATTTCCTCTTGCAAACGGATAGATTTTGGAAAAAATCTTAAATTTTGTGCTAAAATTTCACCTGTAATTTTTTTTTTTCAAAATTATTCTACAACCGTACGTTTAACTTATTTTATTCTGAACAAAATGCTGCAAACCCCATTTCATTGGGAAAATAAAAGACGAGATATTTACAATTTTGTGTATCCTAGTATCTGAGAAAATCGCTGAACACCATGAAACAAGGATGGCCACCATGCACAAACAAAAAATAGTAAAACAAAAATAACGGTCATTTTGAACTTCCGTCATGTTAGGGTTGTTGTAAAAAAAATTTCAGATTTTTTAAAAATGGTCGAGCGACCAAAAAAATATTTTCTGGACCACTTGAAATGGATTGACCTGAACACAAATCTTAGAATTTAGATACATTTTAATAGTTATTCATACAGTAAAATAAAATATAACTGTATATAGGATTGCAATTTTCTTTTTGAAACTTAGAAATTATTAAAAACAAAGAAATTGCTAAGTAACAATGAAAGCAAAAATTCATTAAATCAAAAATGAAAATTTTGAAGCATTCTTCTAAAAAAGGCCAAAATTTACTTTATGTTATATTAATTTCTTTTAACAACATTCGTTATTTATTTCCGCTAATGAAATTAAAATCCTATTATTAGATCTAATCTATTAATCTTTATAGAAACGATATAAATTGCAGATTCTGGATTGTTTTATTTTTTTTTCAAGTTACCTTTTTTTTATTTCCAAAAAGGGATGTAAGAGTTCTATTTAAGCAAATCAAAACTTTAATCTGTATATCATCCTTTTAATACCCAAAATTGTGTTTTTCTAAAATTTCTAAACATTTATTATACAGTCCTTTGGTTGAGAACTTACATTTTCTCTTTTGAAATTTCTTTTGAATTCTCTAAACAATCATTATTTTCTGTTGGTCTGTCTATACTACAACTCTGCTGTTCCAAGAAGTTCAACATTTTCACCTAAAACTAAACCTTCATGATTTTTTTTTCAGACATTCACTCTCAGTTTATTATTGACAAAAATAATTCTTCATCTGCAACATGATTTTAAGACCTAATTTTTATTATTCATCCATTCAACAATTTCTTCTTTAAAAATTTTGTGAACCTAAGTTAAAATTTTCGGTATAATTCAACAGATGACACATGCTTTAGCTTGTGGTAAGATTAAATGAATAATCTTTATCCTCATTTTGGAGAAATAAAAACACCATTTTATGTCATGCATTAATTAAAGCCTTGCATGAAATGTATATCAAATAAATTTATTTTTTTAGCATCCAAAAGATGGTATCATTCCTGAAACATTCATATATTTGTTTATACTGCTCATCGATTTCTATTATTTTACATTTTATTGTATGTAATGTTCTGTTAAATAAGAATATTTTACTTGTGTATTAGCCTACGACTCCATAAATTTATATTGAAAATTATATTATTCTTGTTCACTGTTATTTTTAATAAAAATATTATGTGGAATACTTCTTAATTGCAGATTTCACTGTTTACATTTTGGAATGTATGCAGATTTAGGAGGATTGCAGATTTTAGAAGTGTGGATTTTGGAGAGACTACAGTAATTTCAAGGGAGTTTCCAACATTTGGCAACAACTGCACTTTCCACATTGTGCCAATAAGCCACATGCTGCTAACTGTGCCACAAATCATCATAATGTGACTAGAGCCATTTGTTTGTAATAACACCAGATAATTTATTATATTTTTAAATTTTAGTTATGGAGTCATCTGAATATAGAAATTTTTAAAAAATTCAAATTTCTCCATACTGCCACCTGAAGTTTAATACATATTTAGATCTTTTGATAAATTTTACCTGTAGCTAACAAAGGTAAATTATTCGGTCAAGCAGTTTAGGAATTAAGGAGATTTAAAACTCTGAAATTCTAATGTTAAATCCATCTTTAATAACTACATAATAGATTGCAATGTGTTTAGTTGTTTAAATATAATTCAAAAACTATTTTGTAGGTTTATTTGTACTTTTGAGATCACTTATAGAAAGCTAATAAGAATCTATTTCTCTTAAAGTTTTCGAAGATTACATTTCAAAAATTTACTTGTAAAAATAGGATATTTTTAAATACATCGATATAACTATCAAATGTATTTCAATATAGGTGCAACATACAATAACATTATGTCAAATTCTGGTGCACAGTATTTATAAGTGTTGACATACTCCAGCTGATATTTCAGTACAGTATATTCCCTCGAATCCAGACACGTTGTGAGCAAGAGAATTGCAGTGGATTATGGCTCATTTTTTTGTTTACAATCTACTTATTTGTAATGTATCAACAAATACAGTTATCATACAGTAAATAAATAACACAATGAAAGAAAATGCTTTTTCTTACTTTAAAAAAAACTATATTAGTCGTAGAAATACATTTAAATGATATAATACAAAAATAAGAGAAAACATTTCTATTTATTTTTTAAATCTATTAAAAATTGCAATTATGGTGTTTTGCTTTATATCATTTAGTTTATGCTCAACAGTTTAATCTTGAAGCCTTTCAAGAGTCAGAATATTTTGATTAGTAGCAAAAAATTTCTTTTTCTAATAAACTAAGATATTTATCCCCAGAGTTAACGCCTTTTCAAAAGCAATTTTATCTTTAATATAGCCAACAATTCCATTCAGAACATAGCAGTCTAATAGTTATTTACAAATATTAGAATAGCAGTCGAATAGTTATTTACAAATATTACAATAGCAGTCTAATAGATTTTTACAATAAAACATTTCCTTCTAGTGAATGCAAATTTCCATTAAAAATTTCTTAATAAATTCATCAGATCAGTCATTTTTTTTTCTTTACAGTTAAAGTGCAAAAAATCTTGCTTAAATAAAGATTTTAACCGTTTGTTTACATCTGAAGAATAGTGGGGGTTATAGAATTGTCAATTAGAGGAAATTGAGTGTATTCACTGAAAATGAAGAGGTATCAGAGCTGAATTCCCATGCAAATTATGCAGTGGCCTGAACTAAATTTAAATACTGCATTAAGTAGCAGGCAATTTTTTACTGATTGATGCCAGTTGCATCTTTTTATAATGATTGGTGACAGAATTAGCATTAGCTGAGAGAGTTAGAAATTCAGACTGATTCATACACTATGAAATGTGACATAAAACTGCTCCTATATTAAATGGTTTTATAGATTTAATAAATGGTAGATAATTAACTCATTTTAAATATATTATCAAATCATTTAAAGTTTGTTTGAAAAGCAAAATGACTTCTAATATGGTTAATGGGGTCATTTCATCAAATCAACCAAAAAAATTCAATATTCAGCCTGACCAATTCAGAATTTAATGAAATCGAATCATTCTCCATAATAATATAATTTTGAGCATTTTTTTATTTATTGCATTAAATTTTCATGTAATTAATTATTTAAATTTTAAAAAATTGCCATTTCTTGTGACTTGCATAAATATATTCAATTTTAAATTTATCAAGTACTATTAAACATAGAAAACTTCATGACCACTGATTTCAAGGAGGAATTTATAAGGTTTAATTTGATATGCAGGTTGACTATGTATAGCTAAAAAAATAAAGTACACTTTTTCTTAAATTTAAAATGGAAAATTTTTTTAGATAGTGTTTTTTAAAATTTTGAAAAAATAGCATTTTTGTTGTAATGTTATAAACTTAAAATTCTGAAGTTTTTAGAATTGGGAGCGATCTCAATGGGATCAAGAATTATGAAATAAAAATTGAAAATTACCATACAAATTATAAATGAATAACAAAACAGGTAGAATTAAATTGTTATTTTAATGGTACTTTTTAGCTTTTATTTCTACCACTATAAAAATTTTTAAGGTTTAAATTTAAAGGGGTAAAGGTAAAAATTTAAAGCTTTTAAATTTTAAGCTTATAAATACATTTTACATATTTTTTTCAAAATGAAAAAATAACTAATTTAAAAAATTTAAATAAAAAAAAATATTTTAATTATGTTTATTATGCATTGTCAATTGTCATATCAAATTAAGCCTTATATACCCCTCTTTAAAATGAATGGTCATAAAATTTTCTATGTTTGATAAAACGTGAGGTATTCAAAATTGAAAACATGTAAGCAAGCTAAAAAATGATGATTTTTCCAAATTTAAATAATTCATTTTATGAAATTTTAATGTGACAAAAAATTATAAAGATATATTTTCATTTAAATCATCAGGTAGAATGATTCTTGAAAGTTTCAAAGTGATCAAGTCTCTTGAAAATGAATAATATTTTGGATTTGTGTAAAATTGAAACTTTTTGTATGAATAAGAGATTTACGATAAACCTAATAAGATTAAACCTTTTCTTGAAGTTTTAATATGAAATACTAAAGAACCCTTTAAACTATAATCGTTATTTTTTAAAATTTCAAATTCTATACACTTACAGTTTCGAATTATAATTGATACAGCTTGTTTCTTTTATGTGAAGTTTTGATATCTCCTAATAGACAAGAAATAAATTAAAATAACCTTTTTAAACAAGAAATAATTTATAATAATCGTTATAAACAGGACATTTGTTTGTATTTTATATCATTGCCATTATAAACAATCAAAAGAAATTCGGTACAGCTTGGTTATCCTGTCAACCAATTTCGCTAAATCACACAAATCACCAAAATATTCACTAAATAAAACAAACTGATGCAGTTTTTATTTTAGATAACGAATGAACACTTATATTAATGAAACATGAATAAAAATACAAATAAAACTTCATATTTAAAAATCACTTGATGGCATAACAGACATGTGATAAGAGTTTAATATTACGTGAATGTAATATTTTTGATGGCCACCTTCGGCATTTAATCTTTTAGCTTGGCGATAATTTTTTTTACGTTGGGATAACCAAGTAGTACCAGAAATTCTTTGCAAAGATGTGAACTTTAGGTTTAAAATGCATTTATATTTTCATTAATGATTTAAACTAATTGTTTGTTTTAGCAATTTTATTGTTCAAAAATGAAAATGTAAAATCTTTTTCAAACTGTCAAGTAAATAAATTTTAGGCAAAACAAATTAAGTAATTTAGAGTTTCTAAATGTAACATAATATTAAAGTGGATAATAACTGAAAAATAATAAATCATTTAAAGCAAGATTCCTTTCAAAATTTACCATAATACAAAAACAAAACACTTTCAACTTAATCAAAACAGCAAACACTAAATACAGTAGACTCCCTCATATCCGCACAGCTTGGGACCAGAGGTTGTGTGGATTTTAGAATTTTGTGGATTTCTTGTCATTGCTTTGTTTACATTTTTTTAAACAACAAATTGAGTGCAATTAATAGTGCATTCGGAACTATAATGTTCCGAATTGTTGTTTATTGTTCAAAAATGAAAATGTAAAATCTTTTTCAAACTGTCAAGTAAATAAATTTTAGGCAAAACAAATTAAGTAATTTAGAGTTTCTAAATGTAACATAA
Source organism: Maratus speculifer (assembly GCA_964019185.1). Lineage (NCBI taxonomy): Eukaryota > Metazoa > Arthropoda > Arachnida > Araneae > Salticidae > Maratus > Maratus speculifer. The sequence goes on from CAXHSM010001376.1 coordinate 37,060,218, forward strand.
TATTAAAGTGGATAATAACTGAAAAATAATAAATCATTTAAAGCAAGATTCCTTTCAAAATTTACCATAATACAAAAACAAAACACTTTCAACTTAATCAAAACAGCAAACACTAAATACAGTAGACTCCCTCATATCCGCACAGCTTGGGACCAGAGGTTGTGTGGATTTTAGAATTTTGTGGATTTCTTGTCATTGCTTTGTTTACATTTTTTTAAACAACAAATTGAGTGCAATTAATAGTGCATTCGGAACTATAATGAATGCTTACAGTATAATAAAATATTAAAATAAATAATAAACTAAAGTAATAAAAATTTAGATAAATTTTTAAATGATTAAAGTTCTAATAGCAAAGATCAAGTTAATAATCAGTAGTATATGATTAAATATTTCTTATAAAGATTAAATGTATTTTTCCAAAATTATTCAACAAAACTTGCCTCATAAAAGTACATTACTAATTCAAATAAAAATCATAAAATAAGGATTTTTTCTTTTCAAGTTTAGCCAGGCACAATAACCAAAAAATCTTGATTAATGCTTAAATATATTTGGTAAGAAGATTATGATTACCAGTGATATCAGCAATATCTTGAATTGTTTCCAAAAAAAAAAAAAAAAAATACATATATGTATATATATATATATTCTTCCTTCATGAAAAAACAGAGTATTATTAAGAAAATTAGAAATTAAAAAATATATATGGAATTGAACTAAAAAAATCAAATTTTGTCCAAATATTCAAACTGAAAGTTTTATTGTTTACATTCATAAAATATGTGCGGATTTGAGGGGGTCTACTGTATTCCAATAGTTAATAGAGCGAAAAAAAAAACTTTTGACAATTTTTAAAAGGTTTTTATTTAATATTAAGTAAATGAAATTGATGTTGTCCAATTGTGCTGTTTTATGCACATATGTTAAAATTTTCCCCAATAAAGATTGATATAATTATAACATCATTTTTGGTAAGCAAAAGGAAAAACACTGTAATTGAGGCACTTGCTTTAATGCTTTTTGGTTATTGTGAAAAATTCAATAAGATTGTAAATAAATAAAATTTTTTTGAAGATTTGTATTGAGCAACTTATGCATGTATTTTGTCTGCGACATTGCATATAATTCTGTGGAAATTTTTAGAAAACTTATAAGGAAATAGTTATAGTTACAGACATCATTCAAATTTTAAACTTATACAGTCAAAGTTCTATAATCTACACAAGTTTGGGCCAAAGGTTGTGTGGATTATGGAACATTGCAGATTATAGAGCATTATGGATTATGTGTCATTTTATTATTCCTAGATGGTGTTTTAATTTTATAATCAGTATAATATGAAGAAATAAATATGAAATATAAAAATTAATTTAATATGCTATTTCAAGAATTCCCTTTTTAAAGTAACAGTAGACCCTCTCAAATCTGCACAGCTTAGGACCAGAGGTTATGCAGATTTTAGAATGTTGTGGATTTCTAGTCATTGCTTTGTTTACATTTTCTAAACAGTAATTTGAATGGAATTAATAATGCAATCAAAACTATAAATGAATGTTTACAATATAATAAAACATTAAAATAAATAATAAACTAAAATAATAAAAATTTAGATAATATATTTAATGATTAAAGTACTAAAACAAAAGTCTAATTAATAACGTTTGATTAAGTGTTCATTATAAAGATTAACTAAATTATTCAATGAATCTTGCCTCATAAATAATGTAAAATACTAATTCACATCAAATTCATAAAAAAGGAAGTTTTTATTTCAGCCTAAATAACTAAAAAAGCTTGATTAATACATATATATATTTAGTAAGATTATGTTTATCATTGATATCACTAATATCTTGAATTTTTTGAGAAATAAATTTATTCTTCCTTCAAGAAAACACCTTAAGTCAGTAATAGTAACAAATATTACAAATTAAAATATGTTTGGAGTTGATATAAAACTAAAAAAGTCAATTTTGTCCTTATATCTGAACTGAATGCTTCATTGTTTACATCCGTAAATTATGTGCAGATTTTAGGAATTTGCGGATTTTAGGTTTGTGGATTTGAGGGAGTCTACTGAATTTTATTAAAAAAATTACATGCATTTAAATAAAAATAATTATATAGGTTTTGCAATACAGTTTCTTTTTTACTGTTAATAAAATAAAAAAAGGTATATTTAAAAAAAATAAATGTTTGATTATGATTTTTTTTTATTATTTGTATAAAAAAATCTTTTTTGGATCACTAATTTGTAAATTTTTTAACTGTTTATTTCATTGTTTACATTCAGTAATGTGGATTATGGATGTGCGGATTATAGAACTTTGACTGTATTCTATGTATTTATTCAATAAAGAAACAACTGTAGATGTTATAAAATTAAAAAATAGTATATCTGCCAACACTGGAAGAAAAAAAAAAGGGAATTCTAGCTATATTTTCTAGGCATTTTAAAGATAGACAAGCATGAAAGTAAAGGGAAAAATAAAAATAAATGGTGCTACTTAATTATCCCATCAACCAAAAATCTATCACCAAACTAAGATTAAATGCCAATAATGGGTTACTGTATACATGTCACATTCACTTGATATTAAACACAAAACACGTGTTTGTTATGTCATCAAGTGATTTTAAATCCTACCTTTTATTTGTATTTTTATTAATGTTTTACTAATTGATTTTTTATTTCATTATTTAAAATAAAAATTTTGCCAATTTGTGTAACTTGACTAATAATTTGTCGATTTCTGTAATTTAGCAAAATTGGTCGATGGGATAACCAAGTAGTACCAAACGGATGAATATGATCTTTTTAAACAAAAATCAGGAAAAATATTTTACAGAAATGTTTCAGAATAAAAAAGTGTTAATCACTTAACACTAATCAATCTTTAATCATGTAACTTTAATTACTAAATTAATTAAAAGGGTAATTGCAAACTGATGTTTTTTAGAAAGCAATTTTACATGTGATTATGAACTATAAAAACAGATTTAGCTTTCAATAAAGACTCTCGTAGAAATTTTTGTCAAATTTATAGTTTTATTATGCAAAATATAAAATATTAATTTTTTTAAATACTCAAAAAAGAAGATTAATTTTTTTAAATTCCGAATTTGAAAAAAAAGTTTTTTCTACTAACTTTTAAGATTACCTCTCTTCCATTAACTATCAAGTTTTTGTAATAAATGTATGAAAAATTTAGTTAAGCAATTTTTGACCCACGAGAACTATTTTTGGACAGTCAAATTTTAAAAAAGAGTTATTAATACCAACTTTTGTGACTTTCAATGATGATTTTCACATTTTGACCATTTTCAACCAATGAAAAACAGGTTCCCTTTTCCTTAAGGATTAAAAAAAAAAAAAATTGCTTTGCTCTTTTAATTTCCAAGACACAAACTTTAATTTTTTATATTTTGTGCTAGAATTGTCATTTTGATCTTTTGTAACAACAAATAACCTTTTATCCTGCCCCCCCCCCAAAAAAAAAAATGGATTTCAAAATGTAATAGGGGCAGGAGACAGCAAAAGGGGAAGAATTAAAAAAATTTCTAATTATTTTACTTAGCCATCATATGTAGTATAGGGTAAGTCTTGCAATCGTTTTGAAAATCGAATTTTTTTTTTTTGACGGATTGACACGTGTTAGATAGTGGAGATTCCAAAAAACATATTTTTAAAAAACATATTTTTAGAAAACACTAAAATGATAAGTACCGTATTTTCGGGCATATGCGCCGCACACATCGTAAGTGCCGCACATCCTAAAATGCATTAAAATAAAACAAATATTCATCAGAAGCATCGCACCGCCGTATGCACCGCACTTACAAAAATACATCAAAATGTTAAAAATTGCATTATATTTAGTGTTTTTTCACATTTTTTTAACATTTGTAATATAAATCCAATTTTAAATTTAGTATATTTTGTATATTTTTTTATGATAAAAATTAAATTTGAATTCGTGCAGCCTTTTTTTCGCGATTTTTTAATACGTTTTTTATAGTTTGTTACGAGGTTTGCAGGGTTTTATCGCGATATTTGACAAAATTTGCAGGGTTTTATCATGATATTTGACGAAATTTGTAGAGCTTTTTCGCGATACTTGAAAAAATTTGCCTTTTTTATGGGGATGAATCATGAATATTTGAATGACAAATAAATCATGAATTTTGATACTTGAAGCAATACTTGAAAAACATTGCGTTAAAAGAAAAAAAAAACGTAAATTCTGTCGAAAAAGCGCAGAAAAAAGGAGAAATTTGTAAACAAAAAAGCATAAAAAGAATGAAATCTATCAAAAAAAATCTCGAAAAAACACACATTTCATCAAAGATTCATTGTTCATTCATTTCAGCATGATTCAAACCATTCTCATTCGCCTTTGAGAAAGGTTTGAATCATGATGAAATGAATGAATCAGGAATCTTTGATGAAATGTTCGTTTTTTCGAGATTTTTAATAGATTTCATGCTTTTTTTTTTCAAATTTCTCCATTTTTCTGCGTTTTTTTGCCTGAATTTACGTTTCTTTTCGTTTTTTACCGTTTATTTATAGGTACGACATATTTGCGTTTTTTCTAACAATTTTTTTGACAATTCTTTTGGGCATTCTTTTTGGCGATCTTTTGAGAAGGTCACGAATTTTCCTCGATCTTTTGACATAATTTGTGTTTTTTAGAGATTTTTTGACATATTTCGCATTTTTACTGCACTCTTTCGTCGAAATGTGGGTTTTTTAGCGATACTTCGGTGAAATTCATTCATTTCCCGCGAACCTTTGATAAAAGTCGTGTTTTTTTCTCCCGATCCTTTGATAAAATTCTTGCTTTTTCTGCGAATGATTGACAGAAATTAGGCTATCATTTGTTGAAATTCGCGATATTTTTTATGCTTTGCATTTTCTTTCTGATGATTAACTTTTCACAATTTTTAGAAAAATTCCAATCAGAATCACCTCTGTAATGACTATCGCTGCAAGAAAAAAAATATATCGTATCCGCCGACCCGGCAGAAGCGCCGCAATAAGCATAAATTTAACTCTTAAACTCGTATGCGCCGCGGCGCTTACGCCCGAAAATACAGTATTAAAGATTATTCTTAAGAAGATTTATGCAACTACACATTATTAATACCACAAAGGAAAACATTTTACAATAAAAATTGCTTACTGTAGAAAATTTTTTATAACATTTTCATTCCTCATTCGTATTTCAGCTTTTTTCGGCTTATTTTCTCTTTTCTTTTTCCATTTTTTGAAAGATATTGGATTAATTTTCTGCAATTAGGTTACCCCTTAATTAGCATGCTTACAGTACACCTGGATGTTTTTTAATATGCGAAAAAAATCTACAGGCAGTGAACCCGATTGCAGAAGATTATGTGAATTTTTTATTTAACTATTAGTAAATTTATAATTTTTCATTATAAATAAGACAGATAAAATAAATTTAGTAATACAGTGGAATCTGTCTAAAGTGACTACCTTTTGCACAGGCCAAAATGGTCACTATATAGAGGTGGTCACTTTATGAAGTGTCTTTCAAAATGGCACATTAAAACATTACGTTCTCAAAAAATGAAATATAAATAACAAAAATGCTCTATATTAAGTTATGAACTGATTGGTTAACAAAAATAATTATTGAATCACTAATCTAAAATATACTACATAGAAGATGATTTATTTAATTCGTACTAACTCTTTACAAAACTGTTGAAATTCTGTAGTGATTGATTTAAAAATACATAACTACAAGGTACTATGTAACTTATATGGGTGATTCTCAAAACAGGGAACAATTTCAAAAGTGAAATCTTAAAAAAAATAACTGTTAGCAAAATTTCTGAAAAAAAATAGGTGTTGTTAATATAGTATTAGGTATACTTTACATGTAGTCAGCAGAGCTAAATATTTAAAAATTAACTTAAAAAAATAATTAGTATTTTTTGAGCCATGCTAATGACAAAACAAATTGCATGGAATAAATATATTAAGAAAGTTTTATTTTCTTATTGTTTAAATATTTTTTCTATATTTATTAGCCTTCCTTTTCAGCAAATGGTTTCCATTTTTACATATATACATATAAGGAGAATAAAAACATTACCAAAGAGCAAACTTTGTTTACATGAGCAACATTCTGACACTAACAATGTAAGAAACTGTCTTAGTGATTTTCTGACAGATTTAATGCATATTTTAGGGATAATAAATGTAATACCTAAATTTATATATAAAATTTAACTTTATAAAAAATACAATATAAGCAATGGTTACATTTATGCACATAGGAGTCATTAGCATGGACAGAAAAACCATGCTAATGACACTGATATTTGTCCATGTTAATGACAAATTTCAATTTAAATAAGATTATGAGCCACAATATAATCACAATGCAATAGTCCTTTCTGGGGCTTTTTAAAACACAAAAGTCCTATGCAAATAAGTAAAATAAAAATTTTAATTATAAAATAAACATGAAAATTATTATCCATTCTAATGACATACAATTGATGTACGCCCCTAATATTCAACTTCTAATCTTAAAATACAATACATGCTTCTATTTTCAGGCTGGGATAAAATGGCTACTTGTTGCTATGGAGAAACTTTATATTTTCAAACTATTGTCATATGTAAAAATGAAATTTTGATTAATAACCAGCTGTTACAGTATGACCTTGTTTTGAAAATAGAATATGGAGGACAAACTTTAATTCTTCTTTTTATATACTATAATTTAATTTTTAAAAAAATTTATTTGGATAAATCCTCTCCTTGATTAATTTAAAGAAAGAATAATATTTGTTTTATTTTATAAACATGATATTAACTCTTGAAAAAGCTAGTATATACAAGGCACAGCTGCTGTGGACATCCATGCTAATGACATTTTGAACATTTATTCTGTTATTTTAAGGTGTTTTTAACTAAAAAGTGAGTAATTCTTGAGTGCAAATAATGAATAATATTAAGACAAACATATATAAATATAAAAACATGACAGAAAACCTCTCAATTTTTTTTGTATGCCGAAAGACATAAATTATCCCCTATTTTGAGAATCACACATATGCACTTTTATTTTCATTGTAATAGCATAATTTTGACGTTTCTATGACTGGCAGTTATAAACATTTCAGTAAAAATCATTTTAGCCAAGTGCAAATATCATTACAAAAAAGGACAAAGTGGTCACATTGCATTAAGCAAAATAGTCACTATAGGAAATAAATTCCTGTATTTTTTTTTAATGTATTACAATAAAATTTCAGAAAATGACTACATTAGTCTTTTAATTTGAAAATTTCCGGCTAAATATGGGGGGACACATTTAACAGGCTCAATTAACATTGACAATGATTGGCTAACTGGTCACTTTACGCATTACACAGGTGGTCACATTACCGAACAATTCTCATATCTTTTTGTTATGAGCACAAGTAAAATTTTCCAAAAGTGGTCACTTTAGCCAAGTAGCCACTTTATCAAGGTGGTCATTTAAGCAGGTTCCACTGTATATATTTTTCATCGTCAATTATTTTAGGTACTACTAGGTTATCCTGTTGACCAAAATATTTTTGCCAAATTATAAGATTAATAGCCAATAATGGATGATCGTGAATGTCAATTCAAATTACATTAAGTAGGATAAACGTGTTTAAAACGTCATTAAGTTATTTTTATTTCTACTTTTTATTTGTATTTTTATTAATATTCTACTAATTATTTTTTGTTATTTAATATAAAAATTACGTCAATATGTATAATTTGGCTATTAGTTTGGAGATTAGTATAATTTGGCAAAATCAGTCGACGGGATAACAGAGTAGTTACCTTATTTTACTAACCCTAAATAAGCAATACTTGGAATGCTAATATTAGAAGCACCCATATTTATTCAGTGAGGAATAAAACAAAGAGGACTGTGTGATTCGAACTGACAACCATTGGTGAGGAAGTCTGTTGCTCTAGCTAATATGCCATACGGGTTTTGAGTGGACATTATTATAAAATCATATAGTGAATTCTGCAGCGTGTTTATAATTTTATGAGGTAGATTGTAATTTTATTGATGTTGTTTGTTATAATTTTTGCAAGCATAATTAAGAAGGTAGATTTATTATGATTTTCTTATGGGTAATGAATAGTTATAACATGATTTTCAAATTTATTAAATTTTCTTTGTTCAATGAATGATTAGAATATGGTCCAATTAATATGTTGCTCAAAATATTGGTAGTATCAGAGCAGTTGTAATTTAGAAGCACAATACAAATCTCACAAAATAACCAGTATTTTTTCATTTCTGTGACACAACATGTCAGTTTTGTAAGCATTGAAAATAAATTTGCGATAGATAACAGAGTATCTCAGTTATTTCTTTCCACTTTGTCCGTTTGGTTATTTTCGGTAAATATGATGAAAATTTCTGACTTTTAACTGAAAAGTCAGACTACACAGAAAATGTCCTTTAGTTATAAAGCTTGATTTAATAATTCATTAAAGAAAATTTTGTTGCTTAGTGAAGGATTGAAATAAGGTCCAGTTAATTTGTTGCCCAAATTTTGTTGGTATCAGTGCAGTGGTCATTTGTTATAATTTAGTAGCACTATCTTACCAAAGGGCCAGTATTCTTTCATTGAGTTTTTCATTTCTGTGCAACAACATGTCAGTTTTGTTATCATTGAAAGTAAATTTGCGATAGATAACAGAGCATCTCCGTTATTTTCTTCCATTTTATTATTTTTATTAAATATGATGAAAATTCCCAACTTTTCACAGAAAATGCCCTTTTGTAGTTAAAAGGGACTTTTTCGGTGAAATTCTGGAAAAATACATCTGTAAATTTAAGTTTTTTTTAACAGTGAAGAATATAAACTGATGTGACAATCTTTTATTGTACTCTAAACAAGACTAATCTTTTGCCTGAACACAGAGATGATTCTTTAAATAATTCACGTGAGAAAATTGTCTGTTGCAAACTTCACAAACAAAAGGCCTTGTATGATACAGCATGTGCCTCTTTAAATATTTCTTGTCAGAAAATTGATTGTTACAAACTGTACAAACAAAAGACCTTGTATGAGAGAGTAAGTGATTTTTGAAACTTCTCCTATAAGGAAATTCTTTTTTACACACTTCGGAAACAGAATGTTGAGATTCCTTATTAGCATGTGTATCCAAATGAGAATTCAAATTGTCCTTCAAAGAAAAGCTCTTATTGCAAACCTCACAAACAAAAGGCCTCTCACAAATTCGCAAATGATATTTTATTGAGGAGTGATGAGAAAATCCCTTGTTACAGATGTCACATACAAAAGGCTTCTCATTTGTATGCGTTCTCAAATGGGTTTTTAAAATATCCTTGAAAGAAAATCCTTTATTGCATATCTCACAAACAAACTTTTTTTCTTTTGCTTGCATAAGACTAGGATGATTGAGCTTTTGTCTCTTCGAAGGAAATCCCTTTTCGGACACAAAATTCTTGTCGCTATCCATGGAAACGTTTGTATTGAAGACACACTTTGTAAATTATTTTACACATACCGTAGGTACAGAAAGATCACTCTTTAATATTTATTTTTTTTAAATATATTCATAGGTTTAAAAACAACAAACTGTAGTATAATTTTCACGAATCAGAAGCTACTTGGGTGAAACAGGAAATCTCTTTTTAAACTTCTCTTCTGAAAAAAATGTTTGACCATATACATGCAAAATATTTTCCTTTGAAATTACAAACACAATTTACAGATATATTTTTCTTAAGGCGTGCTTGGAAATTTTGCAATTAGTGAAGATGTATTTTTATTAATTAAGTCTTTACAAATTAGAGATTTTATAAATACACACTTTCTATTTTATAAATAACTTCTATATCTGCTTGATTAAATTTTACAAATACATAAACTAAAAGTACACATATATAAAGAGATGAGAAGAAAAATGTATGTCTAGTTTTCACATGTTTTGATGAAAAGCAACTAGAATAATTTTGCCTCTGATAAAGTTTTCTTCCATTTTGAACCTTAGTCTGCCTGTGTCCATCAACAATGAAGTTTTCATCTTAGACTGCCATAAGGAAATGGAATACAACTGCAAGAAATTAAAAAATATCAGAACAATATTTGTATATTGTATCACATATGTAAGAGTAATTGAAATACAAATGGCATCAACTTTGTAAGAAATTCTTTTATTGTCCCTTTTTGAAATCGAAAAAATATCAGTCATGTCAATAATTAAGAAAAAATCTGAGAAAGTGACGCAAATAGCATTATGGGGTGATTTCTGCCATCTCAGACTTTCTCCAAAAAATTTACCAATTGTTACTTATGTTGTTAAATGACCAAATTCAAAATTTTTTGCTCCAAACTTGAGTTTATTTTTTATTGAGTCCCAAAAGTCATCATGTCATGAGAAAAATTGAGCATTTTGTTTAAGACATGGAAATTGCTTTTACTCACAGTTCTTTGTGCACAATATTTGCCATCAAATTCTTTTAAAATCTGAAATGTAAGAGGGTTGAAGTTTATGTAACAGATGGAAAACCCGAGGCAAGTTTTTCCTTTAAGATCACAAAAAGATTCATTTTTGCCATTTTTAAGGCCCAATACCTGCTTGCATGTGACAGTTGCCTTCAGTGGCATAGCTACGTTTTTTGGCACCCGGGGCAGAAAGAAATTTTCTGCCCTCCCTCCCAAAATAAATACATAAATAAAAATAACCACATTATTTTTCTTCAAGATGAAAAAAAATTTCATTTTGGCCTGCACCAGGAGAAGAAGGCTACTTCACTCTTTCTTTTATTTTTTAAATTGAGCTAATTTTATTCAGACACACTATATTAAAATGCATGGAACTCGATTACAGAAGATTTCAAGTTTTCTTTAATACTAAATTTGAATGGGAATTTAAAAAATTTAGTGGAACGATTGCAAATATGACCGTTGTTTTAAACATATAGGAGTAGTAACAATCTAAATTAATTAAAAAAACACACAGACACGCATATGCGTTTGCTAAAACTCCTAAATTAAGCCCAGCTATGGAAAAAAAATCGTCTACTTCAAAACAGCAGCTGCTCTAGAATTTCGAATTACTGTAGTCACCTATTTTTAAGATGAATGAAGATGAAAACAAAAAATGTTTTTTAATCTTTCTATCAAGATCTAGTGATTATACAAGTAAATGTGCATTTATATATATATATATATATATATATATATGTATGTATTTTTCTTTGAAATCTTTAAAAGGCCAACATATTGAAACTGGATGACTGATCAAAATGTTCAAAAAAGTCGATCGAGATCTTAATAAACCTTTAATATATGCTCAATCACATCCAAGTCGGTTTATAAATTAGCGCAATCGCATGAAAATGATCAGATATCTGTAGAGAGAGACATATATTTCATACTTCTTTAGATAAAAAGATAAGAATTAAAATACTTTTAAAATCCAAAATTAAAATTAAGTTTAAAAAGTTTGAAGTCCTTATTTTTTTTTTTACTTACTTTAAAATCTTCTAATCTAAAATCCGTTTTAACTTGTAACTTTGCCTTCCAGCTTAACATTTAGTACATTCACCATTAAACTCAAAAAATAACTTAAGGTAGAAAATTTTGACGTTTGGACTATTCTTCTTCATTTGTGGTTACGGCTTTGTACGTTACAGATCTCGAAAATTGCGAGGTTCATGAGACGGGTGGTTAATAAAGAATTAACCAATTAAACTAAATGTTCCTCTAAATTTTAACCTTCGTACTCTGCTGGGAAATATTACAATCCCCAATATATTAACAAAAATAAGCACGAAAAAGATTAGATTTTGTCTATTCAAGGTGCCTATACAAGCTACGACCATGTGGGTTCTGAAATTGAAGTAAAAAGTGAGGTACATCCGATCGAACTTGCGAAGATGATTGCAAGATGCAAAAACGAAATAAATGAACATGTTCTGTTTACAAAGAGGTTTCTGAGTCAAATTCTTTTCTTACATTTATCTCCAAGTTATTTCGTACAGACAGATTTAGATATAGCTTTCTCTAATGCATGTACGCTGAATATAAGTATGTATAAAATATATTTGATTTTGGAAATGATGAAAATTGCAATTTGTACAAGTCGGACTGTTAAGACTTAAGACTTTTGTATGATTTGAAAAGAGAAAATTTGAGGGTAGATCGTCACATTTTATAATTTAGCTTTTCTCGATGCCAATTCAATGGAAAAATGGAATATCGAATCAAGTAGAAATAATATCTTTATTTATTGTTCTTTTAGCTAAATCCATTTTGTATTACTTCACAAAACACTCGCATTACACGAAAATAATCATATGAAAATCAAGACCACAAAAAACAGAGTGAAAACCAATCTATGTGTTTAACGAAGATAGCCAGAACTATCTAACGCTGGTGCAAGTCTGAAAATTTGGATGAGGATAGTCCAAGGCAGATCCTAAATGCACTTGAAGCTTAGGTTTCTAATTATTTGATAATTATGTGAGAATATCATAATTCAAAATTAATCAAAAATGGGCTTTTTTCACAATATGTCAAAATCTTGCGTACAACTGAACCAAATTCCACAGCCAAAACTAAAGAAATTAAGAATTTTCATTAATCGACGAAAGTTAAGAAAACTAATTAAGATAAGGGTTTCAAATTTTTAGAGCACATGAAGAAATATGTTTTACAATCGTGTATAAAATTTTCAGATCAATAATTTTTCTTAATTTTTTCAAAAAATTAATGGTGAGAATAGAAAAGTTAAGAGAAATAAAATTAAAGGGAAGAACTTACATTAAAAAAGAGACAAAAAAAAAAATAGATCTTTTTACCAATCGCCCACTCCATTTAATTTCTGAAAATTGGGGAATGAGAGGTTATGTCACACGTAGACAATTGTCTGAATTATTAAATATTGCTGAATGCTAAAAATATAATTAAAAAGCATTTTATCAGTTTAATTGAAGATTATTAATGTATTTTGAAGCAAAGATCCTGTTATATGAGTTAAAAGTTTGTATACAACGGTTTCTTTTCTTTATTTACATTTAAAAGTATGTTTTCCAAAAATAGACTTCTTTTACCACAATTATCGAATATTAACAGCATATCCTTTTTTTTAAATTCTGTGGGACTGATTTCAATAAGGAGTGATTCCTTCAATTTAGCTTACGATTTTCTAGTAGTTTTAAACTCCATCTTCCAGTGCAGGGTGCACATTCTTACCTCGGGTTCTATGAGCCCAATTACAACTGGGTTTTGCTCATTTAACTTGGTTTTTGATTTCTCTAACAGTTTTTAGTTCTACTTTCCACAGCCGGGAAACATTTTTATCTGAGGTCCACTTGCTACATGAAAAATAAATGAATAAATGTGTGTATACATGTTTTATTACAAAATTAAGGAGTCATAAAAAATACAACCAGGTGTAATTATATCTAAAATCATGTAAAGTTGAAAAAAATATTTATTTCTTTTTTCTTTCCAAAACCAAACACTTGGCGATGTTTTTCATAACTAAATACACACACTTTGGCAGAAATAGTTCAATTATATTTATCTCTTGATTTGCAAATTTCTGAAATTTTATTATTTCGTAAATTTGAATTAAGAAATATGCATACAAAGGGGTACCATACTTGGACACTGCAAAATGCACCTAATTATAAATAATACTTCGGTAAATAGCTCGAAATGAAAAATAACATAATGAATTTTATACCACATCCATTTGTTTTTATTTTATTATTAAGGAATCGGAATCATTTTCAATTACCAGACTAGTCTTGAAACATTGTGAACAAATGCACTTTGTATTATCAAACTCGCTTCATATCAGCGAAAAAATAATATGTGATCAATTTAATTGTAACCTTCAGAAATAGTACACAGATATTTTCATGAGTAACACATAATAGACATCCAATACTGAAATTATACATTTCACATGATTCCTTAAATTCCGGAGTACTTATAGATTTTTTAAATAATCTGATCCAGACATAATTTTTACTGCTTTAATAATATATTCGTAAACAAATTCTACTTTTTTGTAAATGATTTTGATTTGCTTGCAAACGAGTGCAATAAAAATAAACTTCTCTATGACCATGTTAATGCAAGTATGGTCTTCAAAGTATATTTTGTGCTTTTCCGTTAGAACAGCTGAATCAAAGTAAAAAATCAAAAGCTTCAAGGGGCACTAAGTAGTTGCTGGTAAGCCAGTTGTGGCCTGCAGACCATGGGTTTGATATGCCTGCTTTTGAGAAAGAAAAATTTGAATGTAGGTTTTTAGAGATTAGAGATGCGTGCGTAAGCATGCGTCCCATCGCAGAGGTATACATTGGAAAATTCGTACTCTTAAGATTTTAATACAATAGTGGTTTTAATAATTCGCGGGTTGTCTGGAAAAAAATTTATGGGAGGATCAAATACTGCACGAATGAACAATGTTCTTTTTATACCAGAAATGTGAATCCAGGTTGACAACCGGCCTTTAGATTTATAAACTGAATGGAGGCTAGACCATAAGAAACCTTCTCTGTGATCAATTGACAATTATAGATCGTTTCTTTCCCCCGACCTCCATTGAATTTCTTCAAAACAATCATACACACATACAAAAAGAAAAGTCAATAATTGCTATTTATCTTCAAAGTATGTGAAATAATTTTGATTTAATGCCCTTTTTAGTTTGGCGTCCTCTATTAAAGTACAATGCACTACAATTAAAGTACATTGTTATCTTAAGTAACAAATGTGTTGAACCATATGTAGAAAATTTTCAGAAGCATTTCTTTTCTTCATTATTTGGATATAACAAAATATATTATTAAAGAAAACATTCATATACAAAACAAAGTTTTTTAATATTCCACAATTTTATATTTTATCAAAATATGTGAGATAATTTTGGTTTGAACTTTTCTCAATTTGGCGCCCCTAGGCCTCGGCGCCTGGGGTTGACGCCCCCCTTAGCTATGCCACTGGTTGCCATGGAAAAAAGGATGGCATTTGAAAGTTATACTTTAGCATTTTTAAAAAATGAATATGGGTGATTCTCAAAATAGGAGACTATTTCAAAAGAAAAATCTTTAAAAAATTACTGTTAGTAAAATTTCTGAAAAAAATAGATGTTGTTAATATAGTATTAGTTATACTTTACAAGTAGTCAGCAGAGCTAAATATTTAAAAACTAACTTTAAAAAAATAATTAGTATTTTTTGAGCCATGCTAATGACAAAACAAATTGCATGGAATAAATGTATTAAGAAATTTTTATTTTCTTCCTGTTTAAATATTTTTTCTATATTTATTAGCCTTCCTTTTCAGCAAATGGTTTCCATTTTTACATATATACGTATAAAGAGAATAAAAACATTACCAAAGAGCAAAACTTTGTTTACATGAGCAACATTCTGACACTAACAATATAAGAAGCTGTCTTAGTTATTTTCCTACACATTTAATGCATATTTTAGGGATAATAAATGTAATACCTAAATTTATATGTAAAAATTAAACTTTATAAAGGATACAATATAAACACTGGTTACATCTATGTACATAGGAGTCTTTAGCATGGACAGAAAAACCATGCTAATGACACTGATATTTGTCCATGCTAATGACAAATTTTAATTTAAATAAGATTATGAACCATAATATAATCACAATGCAATAGTCCTTTCTGGGGCTTTTTAAAACACAAAAGTTCTATGCAAATAAGTAAAATAAAAATTTTAACTATAAAATAAACATGAAAATTATTATCCATTCTAATGACATACAATTGATGTACGCCCCTAATATTCAACTTCTTTTCTTAAATACATGCTTCTATTTTCTGGCTGGGATAAAATGGCTACTTGTTGCCATGGAGAAACTTTATATTTTCAAACTATTTTCATATGTGAAAATGAAATTTTGATTAATAACCAGCTGTTATAGTATGACCTTGTTTTGAATATAGAATATGGAGGACAAACTTTAATTCTTTTTTTATGTACTATAATTTTATTTTTAAAATGAAATTTATTGGATAAATCCTCTCCTTGATTAATTTAATGAAAGAATAGCATTTGTTTTATTTTATAAACATGATATTAACTCTTGAAAAATGCTAGTATACACAAGGCACAGCTGCTGTGGACATCCATGCTAATGACATTTTGAATATTTATTCTGTTATTTTAAGGTGTTTTTAACTAAAAAGTGAGTAATTTTTGAGTGCAAATAATGAATAATATTTAGACAAACATATCTAAATATAAAAAACATGACAGAAAACCTCTCAATTTTTTTTGTATGCTGAAAGACATAAATTGTCCCCTATTTTGAGAATCACCCATATATAATTGAGGCAAGTCAGATGCGCTTTTAGTTACAGAGTTCCAAAATCTGAAAAACATGTCATATTTAAACCCAACATTCAAGCTGCCTTTATTTCTTGCAGCAAAAACATTTTTAAATGATTCTTCTGCCAATTTTTTATTGTATTACTGTGCTTCTCAAAAAAGTAAACTTGATTGATGTAAGTAGCTTTAAAAACATTAAATTTTTTTAAACATATCCCATCCTTGTAGTCAATATTTGTTTGCTTCTCAAAACTTCTGGCCCTGATTTTCTATTTCTTAACATATATTTGTATACATAAGTTGATATTTTTATATTTTATGACACCAAAATATATTTTATATTTTGAGGACAGTTATTTAGTTTTAAAATCTGAAAAATTCACAACATATTCTGTATTTCATTTATTCTGACAAAATAGATATATAATTATTTCACTACTATTGAAAAAAAAAATTTTTTTCACATTTATTGATAAAATGCAGTAGGTTTACAACTTTTTATACTTTTATATCTATCTTGAAATAAATATTTTAATTTTTTTATGATTTTTCATATATTTGATATAAATCATTTATTTCAATTCTGCTTCACAACTCATTTTAATCCACACAATCCCATCCTTTCTCACACAAGAAACAACTATACATTTATAACTAAATAAATTGCATAAAAACAATAATAAATTTGTCTTTTTCATATATACATTTTAAAATCCTTATACATAAAATACTTTAAATTCAGAACCGTCATCAATAAATATCAGAGTACAAAATTCTAAAAAACCAAGAATCTCATCTCTTGCTTTATTTATCACTATTGCATAGTAAAAGAATCTAGGTCATCAAAACTATAATTCTGTGGAATAATTTTCACCTCCTGATAATAGAAAAAACATATTTTATAGAAAGCTTAGATTAAGGAAAGAAGTACTAACAAAACACATAAATTGCACAGGAAAACAAGCAATGTTTTTGTCAGCTACTACATTCATTTTTCTTTAAGAGCCTACACCAAACAAACAGACGAGAATACTATTGTTAAACCTATGGTAGGAACCTTTACAGATTTCAAGCTTATGTTTTAATATTTTTAAATAATTTTTTCTTGTATAAGATAATTGGGTACTTAGATATTAACACCATTGCAGTAAAAGTTGTGCTAATGTGCCTAAAGAGTAATCCTTGTTGCCTTCTTGTTTGCTGGTTTTGATGCCTATCTTTAATGTTTTTTTAGTGCTTTACTGTTTTTAGTGCTTTTTTTGACGCCATTTTTTTGTGCATGTATGAGCAACAAGATTGTTCTTTCTTAGTACATTAACAAAATTTCTGCTACAGTGGCATTAATACGCAAGTACCGATAGTTGAGTTCAGCATTTAATATAGTGTGGTTTACTTTTTGGTATTTTGGCTTCAGTTTTATTTTTAGAACCAGTTAGGCTCGAGTTCACCATTTGACAATTGTTTTTTTAAGTCAAATGTGTGTAATGTCAATCAATTTTGTCATCTCTGAGTGAAATTGTGAAATATTTATAGCGTTGTGTTCTTGAGAAGGAAGTAAATTACGATTACAATACTGCAAGTAAACATGCCATGGAGTACATGAAGCATCATCTATGTAATAAAAGCTTAAGTCATGAGACTATCATGAAAAGTTTCAGGCTGACCACACTTTTTATGTCGTCACTTTTATGTTAGTCGGGCGCAGCTGATAAATTGCTAAATATTCTTCCACTGCCATAGTTTCATTTAAATTATAAACCTATCACGCATTATATTTGAAAAACATATATCAAATACATTTAAAAGGCAGATATTTCAATCAACTAATTTAAAATTCAATAAATAAATAAAGGTATTTTTCCAGTATAAGCCATTGGCAAGAATAAAAAAATAATAATAGCATTTTACTTTTTGGAAATCCATGGCCTATTTTGTATACATAGGCATTTTTTTCATATGTATACAGTTTATTTAATATAAAGACGCCATTACTCTGTTTTTATATAGCAAGAGAAGTAATTCGCATATAAACAAATAATGTATATGTACCCAGAGATATATATACAGGGCTTGAAATTCAATTTTTCGAAGGAACGGAGTCTCCCTACTAACAGTTATAAATGGAGGAGAGTTTGGCTGTTTGGGAGGGAGAAAAAAAGTTTAAAACCTGCCATTATTTTATGTGTTATTTAAAGAATTACCAGAATACAGACATAAAAAAATATCATTGAAGAAATTTTTATCAACCATTCAGAATAATTATGCGAAATGTGTAAACAAGCTTTTATACTGTCTAGATTTTACTATTGGTAAATTCCCTCCCGGTGCTAATTACTTTATGTCACAGGTCTAATTATTGTTTTAATAATAATTAATAAAACTTCTAATTAATTTAATAAATTTATATTTATAATTAATTGTTATAACCAATGTTATTTTTCTGTATATTAAATGTGCAAGATACAAATTTAATCATAAAATAATACTTATTTAAGTGTAGAAATTAAGAAGTATCACTATTGTTTGCATTTCTTTAAAAAAGGGGGCAAGTCAAATTTATCGAAAAAGAGTTTCTTAAAAAATGAATTCTTTGTTGAGTAAAGGGATACTTTTTGTTTAATGAATGGCTGCTTTCAGGAATTGCATTCACTCAGAAAGATTTGGAGCTGTCAGAAACTGATTTTAGAGCAGCAAAGAAAAAAATATATATTACTGAAGCAGGAAAATTAGTTTGTTGAACAGTTGTTTCTGTGATGAAATTGGGCATTCTTTAGACGAAATTTGTCATTTTTTTGCAATCTTTTAACTATATTTGCCGTTTTTTAGCAAACTTTTACGTCTTGTGTGTAATGTGTAATAGCTGTTTCTTTTGTGTGTCATCTGTGATCGGTTGCATAATTTACGTGCAATAGTGCGTCCGCAGCATCACTGTTTCATAATTTTTGGAATTGAATGCGTTATATTTTTGTGGGAGGGGGGGGGAGGGGAAATACCGAACAGAATCACCTCTATTTCGTCGCGGAAAATAGAATGAAACTCGTCAATCGATTGCAGGAAAAAACTTGCAAAATTTGTCACTCAGTCGCGAAAAAAATTGTGATTTTCAATGATTTTTCGCTGTAAAAAAACTCGCAAAATGTGTCGATTACTCGCACGAAAAATGTCATAAAATTCGCAAAACGGTCGTGGGAGTTGATCATAGTTTCAAAATGCAAAATTATTTGGGCGAGAGCCTCCCCTCCATGTTATTCTTTTGGGCGAGATTTCAAAATTTTGGGCGCGAATCCCGCCACCCCGCCCTGAAATTAAAGTCCTGATATATATGTATTTTTGTATAAAAAAAAATAAAAATGAAAGTTCATCAGGTTTGTTTACATAACTATTTATATATTTTATCACAGCATTTCATTTTCTGAAGCCCAAATTGTGTCAAACTTAAAAAAAAAAAAAAAAAAAAAAAAAAAAAAAAAAAAAAAAAAAAAAAAAAATGTTAAAATACTTGTACTTAAAGAGTACCCAAATAAATAATTAAACATGATAATAATAATATAAACTAAAATATTTTTTTTCAATATCAAAAAAGTGTTTCTAATTTACATTTAAATAAACACAAATTCTACAATAACTTCAATTGAAATTAGGTTGATAGCTTAATATCTCACTTCATAAAGTAAACAAACACAAGAGATTCATTCAAAAGAGAGAGAGGCATAATTCCAATTGCAAATATATTGAAAATTTTTGTTATACATCATATAAAAATTGATTTTAAATGATTATTTTTTAAATAATTAAGAAATTACCAACTATACACAATACCTGTGATTAAGTTTCATTGAGAAAAAAATTCTTCATGTTCTAACATGTAAAACAGCAAAAATTTATTCTTCTATGTACAAAACTTATGAACTTTCAATGTTTTAGTCACCATAAATGAAAAAACCTGATTTCAGTTCCAGAAAACCCTAAAAATAATGAAATGAAAAGTTTGAAAACTAAGTAAACTTTTGTCTTGCAAGAATTAAAATTTTAATCACAAACTGATTTTAATGCAGTGGACTCATGTCAATAGAAAACAGCAACTGTTACTTACGTATTAATGCCACTGCAGCAGAACTTGCGCTAATGCGCCAATAAAGAGAAATCAGAGCAATCTTGTTGATTGCAAGTGCACAAAAATAATGACATTAAAAAATGAGCAAAAAAATACACTAAAAGGCACAAAAAAGAAATAAAGCACTAAAAAATGACGTCAAAAATCAGAAAAAAAACAAGGCAGCAAGGAATCTAAAAGATAACTGTGGTGGTGTTAATACGTAAGTACCCAGCAACTATACTTAATTCCCAAAATAATTTTAAATGTCTTGTTTAAATAACTCCTAATTAAAACTTCTGTTGACAGCATCATATCTAGTGATTAATTATGAATTACAAAAATAACAGGTTGTTAAACTGATACCTGTGCGAGTGTGTAATGATGCAATCTATTAAATAAAAGTAACTCTATTTGTCTTCTTTAAAAATAACACTAAAGCAATAGAGTATACCAACCATGAGTCAATAAATTAAAAAAAAAATTCTATAAAGTAAAAGAAGAAATGAAACACCAATTGATTATTTTTATGACACTTGCCAACAAGAAAACAAAATTATCGATACTCACATCACTTGTGCTGTACTAGATGATTCATTAAAATTAAACAGTTAAAGCAAAAATTTCGTTGGCACAAAAATGGTTGATTTTCCAGCAACATACAAACAAAATCATTCCATTCTGTGGCAATTTTTTAAATCTATTAAAGAATTTTTATTTAAATCATTTAGCCTAATATACCTAAATATTTTTTTTTCTCAATTTTAAACATACTGTATTTTCTTTTTGGTTATTGATTCACAATTTTTTTTAAACATTTGTAAAGTATATTTAATTTCAAACCTAAGTTTTGAATTTGTCAATAACTTAAGTTTTTAAATGGTCAATAAGTCAGCTATCAATTTTTAATAACTTTTCATTTTAAATTTGTCACTAATTGAAGTTTTAATCTTCTTATTCAATACATTAAAATTTCAATAATTGCAATCATATAAATACATAAATCTGTTGCAGGAATCTCTAGATTTACCAAACAAAATAAATAAAAATTTGCTTATTTTCATTCCTCATATTTTGTCCACACTTAAAATAGATTGATTACAAAGGTATATTTCAAAATACACAGAAAAATCTAAATTACACACCAATCCATACAAAATACGCTTTAAATTAAAATTATGACAATCTAAACTTCATCATAAACAAAATAAAATAAACACCTTAACTGAACAAAACACCCATTTCAAGAAAAAGAATAAATTAAAAAAAAAATCAATTCAATTAAAATAAACATAGCGAACAGGGGCGTGGGAAGAAAAAATTGTGCCCGAGGCAAAGTGCCAATTTGTCACAACAAGAAGTTTTTATTGTCAATCACCAAATTCAATGTAAGGAAATGTCTTTACATCAGGGAATAAGATTTTGTTATAGGGTTATACTTTACACATTATTAAAATATTACTTTAGGTAGAAAAAGGATTGACCCAAAATTTTATTTGCATGGATATTGATTGAAAATAACAAAAATATCATGTACAATATTTTAAAAATTAATACTAATTGTATGAAAATATCAAACTTTATGATATTTTGAAGACAAATAAATTATATATATCACTGAACCCTGGTTTTAAGATACTTAATAATTGATAAACGTGTTATGAAAGATTTAAATTTGTGTAGAATACGTCAGCTCTTACAAATAAATTTCATTCTGAAATAAAGAAGGATTTCCAGATACGCATAAATAATTTAAATCTAAGTAAATTTAACCAAAAAAATAATTATTAAATATCATTATAAAAATTCTAATAAAAGAAATTGCGCAATGAACGGAAATAATTTATATCGTGATAATAATAACACAAAAATGTAATTTAAGCATTGAAATTACTTTCTAAAATAGCACATATAGAGAGAAAAAACGAGCGTATCAAAAATTTCAACAAAAAAGAAAAAAAAGCATTAAAATGGACAAGTTTTGCATCAAAACATTATTAAGAAAACACATTAAATAAACGTTCATAAGTAAGATAATTTTAAATTAATTACTACCTTCAAAAGAAAAAGTTCTTAAATGATAGGTTAGGCTTAAGTCAACTACACCAAAATTTACAAATTTCTTTTAATAATTGAAATTTTTTTGACATGTCGGCAGGGGCGTAAATCCCGGGGGGGGTTTGGGGGGGTGCAGCACCCCCCCAGAAGAAATCAGTCGGAAAATTACCAGATCGCTCGGGAAAAGTATCTTTAGTCGGAAAAAAATAGTATTCACTTATAAACTAAAAAAACGGAAATATCATTCGGAAAATTTACCGTTTAATCGGAAAGTCGGAAAAATAGTATTATGTATTACCCTATAAAAACTTATAAATTAGAAAAATGGAAAAATCAGTCGGAAAAACTTGTTCGATTGGAAAAAATGGCATTAACTTATTAAAACTTATAAATTGGAAAAACTAAAATATCATTCGGAAAATTTTTCGTTTCCATCGGAAAAAAAGCATGTTTAGTCGGAAAAAACAGTATTACGTATTAACCTATAAAAATTTATAAATTGGAAAAACGGAAAAGTCAGTCGGAAAAAATGGTGTCAACCTATAAGAACTTCCAAATTGGAAAAACGAAAATATCATTCGGAAAATTTCCCGTTCTATCGGAAAAGGCATGTTTAATCGGAAAAACAGTATTACGTATTAACCTCTAAAAGATTATAAATTGGAAAAACGGAAAAATCAGTCGGAAAATTTCTTGTCCGATCGGAAAAAATGGTATTAACCTATAAAAACTTATAAATTGAAAAAAACAAAAATATCATTCGGAAATTTTTCCGTTCCATCACAAAAGGCATGTTTAGTCGGAAAAAATAATATTGCGTATTAAACCATAAAAATTTATAAATTGGAAAAACGGAAAAGTCAGTCGGAAAAATTCTTGTTCGATCGGAAAAAAAGTATGTTTAGACGAAAAAAAAGGTATCAATCTATAAATATTTATGAATTGGAGAAATATTTTTGTAGTTTTTAATTAAATAAGAAAAACAAGTTAATTAGTTTAATTTACTAATTAATATAACTTATCAATATATAGGATTTTATTTTTTTGATAAAACTATTCAGAAAAATTTTGATTTGTCAAATATTGTGTACTCGGAAACCTCGATATGACGAAAAAAAAATTATGTACATATTGTAGCAATGTTAATGTTATTTGTAACTGAGGTATTTTGAGTAAAACCTTAATATTCCGATTTTTTTCTGT
This sequence comes from Maratus speculifer, assembly GCA_964019185.1. Taxonomy (NCBI): domain Eukaryota; kingdom Metazoa; phylum Arthropoda; class Arachnida; order Araneae; family Salticidae; genus Maratus; species Maratus speculifer. The sequence goes on from CAXHSM010001376.1 coordinate 37,083,969, forward strand.
GCCTTTTGACTTCGAAATATCGAAATCTACCTGTATTTATTTACTATAGGAAAGTTTTTAGTTTAGTCTCGAAATTTTAAGCTGTAGTGATTGAAGTGAAGAAACTCCTTTTTTTTTTTTTTTTTTTTTTTTTTTTTTTTATCTAAACTTTAAATTTAGTTAGAAATATGTATCACGGAATTTAAATGGTATCCGATGAAAATTCAAAACTGAAATACAAATATTTAATGTTTTTCCATATCGAAATCTGGATGTTTTCCACTCTATACAAATTTTACCTTTAATTGAAAATAATTATGGTTTTATTTTTTCCTACTAACTAATATTCTGTTTTCTTTTTATTTTATTAAAAAATATATAATTAAAAATGTGAAACTGTTTTTATTTACCTTTTTACGTAATTTTGGATTGATTTAAAAAAGTGCTTAAGAAATACAGTCGAGTCTCTATGTAACGAAATCCATCGTTCCAGTAAAAAATTCGTTATATAGATAAATTCAATGTATAGAAAATTATGTTAAAAATCGTATTTAATGTGTAAATTTTGAACAAATATTATTTTTGATCTTTTGAATTAAGAATTTGAAATGTTTAAAAGTAAATATTAACCTAACATTCTATTTCTTAATTATTTAAGCAGTTTCAAAAAAGAGAACAGACATTTATTTGAAAGCTTAATGAAAATCACATAAGTAAGACTTGCATTAATTTCAAACGAATAAATCTGTAATTTTTTGTCGTTTTGATTTTAAAATTGTTACGCTCTAAAAAAAAAATGCTCAAATTTTAGCAAGGAATGGAAAATTGTAGTTAACATTTTCCTCCATTTGAAGGCTTCTCTTATGTGCCTCTCATTGATTCCTTTCTTATATGTGTAACAATCTAATTGACTCTGGTTTGAGAAGGATGTTGAAAGGTGTGTGGGATGTGAGATGAATTCGTTGAATTTAAAGAACAAGGAGAGAAGTAATAAAAAAAAAAAGTCCTTCCGGCAATGCCGGGAGGAAGAGGTAGCTTTCATATACTTATATATTTATTTATTTATTTTAAAGTAAGTTACATTGTTCAAAAATACTAAGCTCAAATTAATGGAAATAATCTTTAAAAATTAGTGATTTTATAAGATTGAATACTAGTTTTTGTCAAGACTGAATATTAATAGGAATTTTTAGAAATTAGTCATCTTTTATTCAACTTGGTTTTATTTTAAGCGATTTAGAGAGTCACCAAATTGCACGATATCATAAAGTGTATGCCATTTTAAAGCAACATGATGGATCGTTCAGATCAGACCGTTTCAAAATGTCAGCCATAAGAAAAATTCAAAGTGCTATAACTCAATCATTTTTAAGATATAGACAAAATAAAAAGTGTTCTGGAATCGTTGTTTTAAGTTTTAACACGTAAAAGAAAAATATTTTTCAACTTTTAATTTTTTCGCATTTAATTCTAAAATTTAAATTTTTTAAAAAATTTAAAATGGCCACCATTTTGAAACAAAATGGTGGATGATGCTGGCCAACGAACTCGGTCAAGACATTTGTATGTAGTATGTACATACCAAGTTTCATTGAAATAGGGTCGTAAATACTCGTGTTATCAGGTGACAAAATCAGATCGTTTCAAAATGTCAGCCATAAGAAAAATTCAAAGTGCTATAACTCAATCATTTTGTAAGATATAGACAAAAAAAAAGTGTTCTGGAATCGTTGTTTTAAGTTCTAACACGTAAAAGAAAAATACTTTTCAAATTTTGATTTTTTCGCATTTAATTTTAAATTTTAAATTTTTTAAAAATTTTAAAATGGCCACCATTTTGAAACAAAATGGCGGATGATGCTGGCCAACGAACTCGGTCGAGACATTTGTATGTACTATGTACATACCAAGTTTCATTCAAATCGGTTCATAAATACGTTAGTTATCGCATGACAAAAATCAGATATATATATATATATATATGGTTATATATATATATATATATATATATATATATATATGTCAACATTTGAACGGAGGGTGGTTTTGGGGTCTGGGGGTCATGATCGGTGAAAATATACCAAAATTTTCCGGAAGTGCTTTCCTCCGGACGGCTGCAATAGGTAGCTTTTTACTTTTTGTAATGAAAGCTACCTAAAAAAACTCAGCACTGAACGATAAATCAAAAATAAGTGGCGGAAAATTGATTCCATATGATTTCGAAACTTTTTTAAAACTGAATAAATTAAGACCAATTTATGAAAAAATCCGTTATACGGAGATAAATATTTCGCTATATAGACTGCTTTTAATGTAATCATGCGAAAAGGGGACCGTCTCTACAAAAAATTCGTTATATAGAGAAATTCGATGTATGGTGTTTTTTTATAGAGAGACTCGACTGTATATATGATATAGGATGAAAATTGAAAATATTCAAATACTTTGAATTTTTATCTCGAAATAATATGAATATTTTACAGTATACGAGTATATTTCTCTCAGAAATATAATACGTTCGTTTTTTTATTTTTTTTCCCTGAATCAATTGTATTCATTTTTTTTAAATATTTTTATTAATACTATTGCATTTTGTTTAGTCCGAAAAATAAGGGGTAGCATCAAGTTGTACGCTGTTTTTAAAGTTTGTCGTTAGAAAGAATTAAAACTTATATGAAGAAATCCCGTCTAAAATATTCCTTAAGCAAACAAATTAAAAAAAAAAAAAAAAAAAAAAAAAAAAAAAAAAAAGAAAAAATAACAGCTAGAGATTTTAACTGACTTCTGAAAAATAGAAAGATAGAACATTTTTTTTCTCTTCAAAGCAAAGCTTGGGCACCTAGACAACTGGGCGCTGAACTTCCTGTCCTATGTGTCAATTACAAAACAAGCAGCACCTGCATTAAGGCCCTACATCCATAACGCTCCGAGATAGAACGGCTAATGTTATTTCAATGGATGAAATTTATCGCTTTTATTCCTTTGCATTTTGCTCAAATTTAATCATTTTTGTTGTTTTGAAAACCTGTAGGTTTAAACTTTGCACGTCATTTTGAAATTTTATTTCTTTTTTTAATTTTAAAGGCGATACAAGTACGTTATTTTATAGTCTTTAAAATTCACCTTTAGTGTCTTATTATGAAAAATCTGTTTGACATTTTAAAATTTAGTAAAACAGCATGCAGAGTTTAATTATTTAGCTTTCAGAAAATGTTTTTTATTTTGATTTTTAAAAAAATTTAATCTATGCTATTTGTATAAAAAGTTGAAACACTTTGATTTAAAATAGTCGAAAATGAGGTTTATTCCCGCCTTCAAAAGGGATACGCCTTAAAAGCAATTAGGGTGTAAGACGGTAGGTCTTTACTCTGCAGGAAGTCCAGGGACGTATAGGTGAAATTTCTTGCCTCTGGCTATTCGTAAAATGTTGCTTGCTTCAGTGGTGACCATCCCCCCCAAACCCAATGACGCAAATCCCCCCCCCCCCAAAAAAAAAACAGAAAATCAATTGTAAAATATATTTTACTTATAATTTACTGCACATTCAAAAGATAGCGAGCTGAACATAGCAGAATGAGTTCTTATTGCCCTTATCTAGAATTTAAAGAAAGAAAACACAGGAACATTTCTGAAAATTCAATGTTGAAAAAATTTAAAAGTGATATTAAAAGAATCAAGATTTACAAAAGATAGCGAGTTGAGTATAGCAGAATGAGTTCTTATTGCCCTTATCTAGAATATAAAGAAAGAAAACACAGGAACATTTCTGGAAATCAAATTCTGAAAAGATTTAAAAGCGATATTAACAAAAATCAAAAAAATTTTTAACAGTAAAAAAAGGGAAATATTAAGAATTTAAAAATCCCCCCCCTCAAAAAATGTACTTTTTCTCAAATCCCCCCCCCCCCAAAACTAAATTTTATGACGCATCTTGCGTCACCAAACCCCTCTCTGGGCACCCCTGGCTTGCTTTATTGTATACAAATAGTTTTTCCTTTCAAACGAATGATTTTTAAAGTTCTTATACTATTTTAACTAAATAATACGTATATATTCCAAAGCCTGTCATAGTCTAACTGATCTAAATTTTAGAATAACTGTTTTTTTCAGTCACGCGAAAAGACAAACTCAATTATACTAAATCTACGGAAGATTTTAATAAAGATAACATACTTTCATTCCAATTTTTAATTATATTTTTTTCTGCATAGTATAGGTGACGATGGTTTGTATAAAGGCCGCTTTTTACTTTTTTCGATACTGATTGTAGATTTTAAATATGAGGATAATATCACTTTTGAAAACGGTTCCGAAAATGAAACTGTCATGTAAAGAAAATTAAAAAAAGTAGAAAAAGGCCTTTGAAGAGATCGCTCTGAGCTATTAAAGCGGGAAAAAAATATTAAAATGCAGACGAGATTTATTTATAAATTTCGACCGTTGGATTATCGTCGAAAGAATTATCATAAGCTAGTAAATTGTTTCGCTTGATTAGTTTTTTTTTTTTTTTTTTTTTTTTTTTTTTTCTAAATACCCGTAAAATAAATAGAAAAAATAGAAAATGGCCTTTGTGCAAATCGGTATCAACTAGGCAATGTAAAAAAAAAAAAAAAAAACAGATACGTCGATTCCATTGTATTTTTTTTTTTTTTTTCGTATGATAGCTGAGATAGATCTGTACAAAGGCCATTTTCTACTGTTCCGATATTCATTTAAGAATTTTTTTATGGGGATGTTTTTACTTTCGAAACGGGAACCGAAAAAGAAAATGGCTCGAATAAAAATATCTGTAAATGAATGTCAAATGAGAAATAAATGGCTAACAGATCGATTTCAGCTATTCAATGAAAACAATCATTTAAAAATTTTGAAATGTAACTGAGAAGTGGCTGCTTCAGTCAAGTGAAAGAACCGATTTTTAATGCTAATTTTATGGACGAAATTTATAAAGATATCGCAGTTGCATTTCAATATATATCTTTTTTTCCTCATTGGATTGGAGACCTTCATTTTTCGATACGATTTTAAAAATGAATTTCCATAAAAATATTCTGCAATCAAAATCGAATAGGTAAAAAATAGAAAAGTAAAAAAAGGCCTTTATATAGAATTTTATCCTCTTTAATATTCTATTGGACAAATAGCAAGCTATGGTTACATGCCTCGAGATATTTAGGAATAATAATTAAAAAGTCCAAAAATGTTGTAGATTTTTTTTCTTTTTTTTTTTGCCACAGAAAACAAGGCTGCGGAGTCGGTAAAAAAAAAAAAAAAAAAAAAAAAAAAAAAAAGGCCGACTCCTACTTTAGAAATTTTAACTCCGACTCCGAACTGGCTAATTAATATACTAGTGTTGCTTTTGATTAAAATTATAAGGAACGTATGAAAAGGTAAGGCGAAATTTTCACCTTTTCGGTATTAATTCAGTTCTTAGGACTTTGAAAAAAATTATACTTAAATTCCGTTTTACTAATTTTTCAAATTCGCGTCTCACAAAACCAAAAAATTCAGCTATCGAAAGCTAAAGAATAAAATAAAATAGAAATTTTACTGTTTCATAACTTCGGTGGATTTGAAAAGGGGAAATTTTTACAATTTTGTTGTTAATTCGTATCCTCTAGAGCAGAAAAGTTTCGATGGAAAGAAAATAAATGATTAAAAAGTGAAAATTTTAGTAGCCCGGAAATAATTCGGGTTCTACATGAGTTTTTCATTAAAAACGGTTTTCATCGAACAGTACGCCGGGCAGTATATGGGAAATCTTCAACTTGGATAGCATGATAGAATCCAATAATAATAATAATTTTATGGATTTAAAATTATATGTAAATGGTTTAATTTCACTTCAAACTGTCTACAATTGTAATATATTAGGTCGAAGTCGACTTGTTTTAAAACGGATCCGACTGTTTTGGTCAGAAATAAGCAAACGAAGAACCTATCCAAATGTAAATAGCCACGGGCCATCAGGACTGAAAAGGTGCGAGAATGTTGTCTTCGTTTAGTATTTGCTAATGACTTTTTTCCAGATGGGGTATCAAATCCCCTTTATCTTTCGCCTGGAGGGAAAGGATGACATGAGATGACCATTTTTCTTGTCAATTATAAGCCTCGGAAATATCATTGGTCTTTTAAAGTGTCAATCTTTGTGTTTGGGATACGCCTTGCGGTGGCAACTCGCATAGCTTCGTGAGAGGATTTTAAGTTTCGGTTTGAGTGATGTAGGCTCTTAACTCTATGTTTAAACAACCGTTAGTATTCAAGCTCATAGTACGAAATCATTCAATTACAAAATGTTGATGCGAGAATATTTTGGTATTTGGTTAATAATTCAATATTTTTGCATCAGTTATGTCCTCACCTAAATGTAAGAGACAAAAAGTGCAATCTGCGTTACGTAATTCCATTTTCGATAATGATTATAGGAACACACATAATAAACAAAAACATGCTGATAAAATTTCAGCTCATATACATATACCGTTTTGCGTTGCTGGAGTTCCAAAAAAACCTTTTGAAGTAAGTAAGCTACTTTATTACAGAATATTTTAGATATATAAAATGTGTAAATAACTATTGTTTTCATATTTAATAATAGATTTATTTATTTATTTATTTATTGAGGGGACAAATAAATTTTTTAATAACTTGTAAAAATGTACTGTTATTCGATATATATTAACTTTTTTTAACAGTTCTCTCTCTCTCTCTCATCTCATGTCTTCTCATGAGATAGTATTGTGGTGTATATGTTTTTAACAGTTAGTATCGCAATTCCCGAACTATTTGTGTGTTCTTGGCGCAGCATGTCCCCAAAGGAACCTTGTGGCAAAAAAATCTATACAACCAACCAACCGAACTATTTGCTGTTTTGTTTCAAACTGGAGATGACAAGCTAGTTATTATTTAAATTTTATGAAGTCATTATTATTTTTAACTAAATTTTTTCTTTCAATATTTTTGCTTTCTTTTTTGCCAACCATTTTACAATTCGCAAGTCAATGTATTTAGTATTGTGCATGAAGTTAAAACTGTAATATGGATCTTTTTATATTTTATCAATATTATTTCATTAATACTAAGAAAGTTAATTTATTTTTTGAAGTTCAAATGTCAATATATGTAAAATATTCTATATTTTTAAAACTTTGTTATAGTACCAGATATAATAATTTTGTCTCACTGCATAACAATAATTATATTATTGCATGCATTGCATATTTATTTACATTAATTTTGTACATAGATTTTTTTTGTGTGTGTGTATGTGTGTGTGAGTGTGTGTTATAGATAAGAAACAAAATTTAATCATTTGAAACTTGAAAATAATTTCGGCCTTGGGAGAAAATAAAATGGCGCAACTTTTGATTGTTTAAAGCTAATTGATGATTAAATCGATCTTTAAACCTCTTTTGCAATTTGAAATTTTTTACTGATACATTTGTTTTTTTTTTTTTTGAGCTTGGTGTGCCTGTGTGTAGGGGAAGGGGGGTTGTAGAGAAACAAGAATTTTACTTTTGACTTATGCATTTCGTTTTTTTGTTTTGTATTTTGTGCATGTTTTCATACGGCGACAGCAAAACTGTTGGCTCTATTTAACTGCCTTATTTATTTATTTATGTATTTATTTATTTTTAAGAATAATTTGAGTATAATTTGAAAACACAATGAATTCGCACCTGAAAACGTACATACTTTGCTTTAATAATTTGTTATTTATCTATATAATGCATCTAATATATTTATATGATATATCTAGTATATATTTTATCTAATGGCTGGGCAACGGCGGGCGGGTCAGCTAGTAGAGATATCTGTACATATATACAATAGTTTGTCCTGACTGACTGATAATCAGCGTTCGGCCCAAAATATTGAATGTAGAACCATGAAAATTGGAGAGAAGATACGTCTTATGATATACGTGTCCACTAAGATGGAATTTTTGAAATTACCCCCCCCCCCTAAGAGAGACAAGCGGGGGGACGGGGTCAAAAATTTTGGAACAACTTACCATATCTCAGCAAACATTTCAGGTAGGAGCGTGAAATTCCAGAAAATAAATCTACTAAAAATATTATTAATACTATACACATAGTACAATGATTTTTGAAATCCCCCTCAGGGGGTTAAAAAGGGGGGGGTAGAAAAATGTAGGACATTTGGCACATCTCAGCAGTCTTTTTAAATAATAGCATGAAACGGCAGAAAATAAAATTATTAAAAACTAATTAAATAAGTGTTTCAGCAGTATTTAAAAATTTCCACTCCCGAGGGGTTTAAAGTGGGGGTGGAAAAATTCCATACTTTTTGGACCGGGTGGCGTATCCTAAAAGAGCCCTCAGATCACTCTTTCATATTATAAACCTCTCTCCCCTCCCCCTGATCCCCTCCAATTTCCCTACCGTGGACAATTTTCGATCTTTTTTTAAACTGTAGCGTTTTATCATTTAAGATCGGATTTTTTTTTACAGGGCCCTCAGATAAATATTATTTATGATATATGAAAAATTCACAGTTAGAGGAAGAGTCTACTTTGGGAAGGGAAATATTTCCTAAATGTGGCCTACATCTCTCTTGTGATATATCATTGGATACCCACTTAGTCCTCACAAGTAACCGCTTTTCTAAATTTAGCCGACACCTTTCGTGTGATATATCGTTGGAAAGCCCTGCGACTGCTTATTCATATTATGCACTACCCATGTCCCTCTCGGGTGGTACGATTATTCCATCAGGAGATCGTCTACTAATGGGTAAAATATGTTGTTATATAAGACTAATAATAGCATAATAAAGATTATTTGACTATATATATATATGTGTGTGTGTGTGTGTGTGTATTAATCCTCATGTTGGCCATAGTACTCGGAAATTTTCCTTCTTGAAAGTCGGAAATTTATGCGCCTACACCCCCCTACGCGACTAGAGCGGTTTACGCCCCTGCATGTCGGGAATTAAATGAGAAGTAAACCAAAGTAGATTCAGAAATATTCTTTTAACAGTTGAAATAACAAAAATACTATGCGAAAATCACGATAAAATACTCAAAAACAAATTCATGGAGCAAAAGCTTCGACTCAAGACACAGCTTCAATTACAGTTCTCTGGTCCATGATTCATGCTGCCATCTACTGGAATAAAATGGATCTTAACGTTCGTGGTTTTCAAATGAATATTTTATACTTCCAATACTAACGAATAAGGTTTCGTAATAAAACTTTGCTCAAAATAATTTGATAATCACTTAAATTATATTTTGTATATTCCGACAAAAAGTAAAGTCTTACACAGCAACTTGTGTTATATTATCTGCCAGCAGAAACAAGCAAGAGATTTTACACAAAATCATTCTTTATAAAGGAAAGGGATGCTAAATTTTCTTTTACTTTTAACTTTTTTTAGACTCGTGTTTAAAGTGCAAATTTCACGATAAAATTTAATTTAATAGAACAAAATAAAATGCTCAAATAAACATATTATCTAAAGTATTTTAATTACATACAATACATTTAACCATTATGGCATTTAAAACACAGACAATAGTATGTTTTATGCCTTGTAACTGTCGGGATATATTTAAATTCTAGTGAAAAAAATTATTTAATATGCTGTATTCAACTTAATCCTTTTATTCCAGATAGCTTATAAAATATTTCTACATTTATGTTTATATATATATAATTAAAAATAAAATGATAACAACAATAATAATTATTATTATGAATTTTTTATATATATATATTTATAATAGACATTCTCAAATCTGCAAACACCTCAAATTTCTACATTTTTACAAATGTAATACAATAAAACTTTCATTTGAAATATAAGTGCAAAATTATTAAATTTTTTAGTTTTTTTTGTGTGTGTGTGCATTTTTATAAGCAATTCTACCTAATAAGAGTGAACTTGTGCTTTTTTTTTAAATTAAAGTAATATATAAATATATTTCTGAGGAAAAAAAAAACAAGATAGGGTAACATCCCCAGTAATTGGCACTTTAAAAATTTGTCTTTAAACTTACTTCAATTTTCATTACAAAGAAATAAGATATTTACTTGGAAATATTTTTAAATCAAGGAATGCATATCTGTGCATCTATTTTGCCCACTAAAAGCAAAAAATATTGAAAAAGTATTTTTATAAAAATATATTTATAAAAAGTTGCTGAAATCACCAGTAATTGGCACCTAGAGCACCAATGTATGACACCTTTTGATCCAGTAATTGGCACATGTTTATATTTAAAAAAAACTTTACATTTTGCATTGGGTTTAATCGCTTTAAATGAATTTACCATAGATGAAGATGCCATATTTCAGGTTTTTGAGAGTAAGAAATCAGGATAATAGTCTGAAATGTAAACACTTTAAAACAATACTATATACAGTAGAACCCCGCAAATCCGGACCCCGTAAATCCGGATCTCCGGATAATCCGGATCGGTTTGGTCAAGCGATTGAGAAACGATTTGGTTAATTTCCATAGCATAAACTTGTTTCATCGTCGTATTCTGAATAAAAAAAACTTTTTTCTGAAATCTTTTCGGAAGAATACCTTAAGCTTTCTTATTTAAACTCTAATTTAAACTACACCCAAGCAGATGCGTGACCGTACGGCTCACAAAAGGTACATAAAACTGGCACAGCAAAAAATTACAAACTTTTTTATTACAAAGTAAACATTTTTACTGTCTGTAAATAATCAAAAAATTGAACATAAAAATGATTTTTTGTATGTATGTATTATTTTATTTCATTTTTTTCTTATTCTCCGGATAATCCGGATTTTCGATAATCCGGATTGGGTCTGGTCCCAATTAATCCGAATTATCGGGGTTCTACTGTACTTATATTAATGCCCAGTAATTGTCATATAACCCTTTAAGACCCAACCCGCACGATCGTGCGGTTAGACAATCTTAAATTGTTGCTTCTCAGTTGTATGTAATAAAAACCCAAATAGAACTGTCATTCAGGATTGCAGGAAAAGTAAAATACAGTCAAAGATCTATAATCCGCACAAGTTGAGGCCAAAGGTTGTGCGGATTATGGAATTTTGCGGATTATAGAGTATAATGGATTATGCGTCATTTTATCATTCTTAGACAGCATTTTAATTCTATAATCAGTATAATATGGAAAGATAAATATGAAATCTAGCAATTAATTTAATAAATAATCTAAAAAAATGCTTTTTTAAAGTTATTTTATTTTTTTTAAATGATATATATATATGTATTTAAAGAACATTAATTACATAATAATGAGATTTATTTTTAAGGAATATTTTATGGAAGAAAGTATAAAAAAAATGAGAACAAATTATGCACAAAAAATAACCAACACAAAGTAAAATAAATGGTAATTACTTCAGCATGCTATAATGAAATAGTACTATGAATATTATTTAAGAAATCTTTTGTTTAACAAAAATAAGAGTCGAGTGTTGTTTGTTTCAAAACCTGAAATGAATGAATCATGAATCTTTGATGAAATGTGCGTTTTTTCGAGATTTTTTAATTGATTTCTTGCTTATTTTGGCTTTTTTTTTTTACAAATTTCTCCTTTTTTCTGCGATTTTTCAACAGATTTTACGTTAAAAAAAAAAAAAAAAAAAAAAAAAAAAAAAAAAAAATTTCAAGTATAAAAATTGATGATTCATTAAACGATTCATTCATTTCATCATGATTCATTCCTGTAAATTTTGTTGAATGATCGCGGAAAAATCCCGTGTAAGCGGCCCCCTCTAACTATTGCACGATTTTTCGTGACGTTTGGGGGGGGTGGCGGATTAACGGTATTTTACAGTATAATATTTAGTTCTCAGCTGGTGCTGTGTTTACTATTACTCTCCTGAACTTGCACAAACTGAAATAGCTACGAATGAACAGTTGTCAATTCGAACGTTCAGTAAGATTAGGCACGTTCCGTAATACAGTTTAGTTTTTTACTGTCAATAAAATAAAAGAATAAATAAAAAAAAAATACATGTTTTATTATAATTTTTATTACATTTTTTATTATTTGTTAAAAAAAAATCATTTTTGGATCACGGATTTGTAATTTTTTTTTAACTGTTTATTTCATTGTTCACAGTCGTAAAGTAACGCGGATTATGGGAAATTGCGGATTATGGGTCCGCGGATTATAGATCCTCGACTGTATCATTTTTTATCAGCAGCTAGGGGATATAGTGCATGTTTTGCTTTCAATCAGCATGCTAGCTTTGTTTATAATTTCATCGGGTCTTAAAGGGATATAGCTTTAATGGATTCCAATTACTGATAATATTTCATATTTTCAAATAAAAACAAATGATAAACAAAATTAGTCTATAACTTTAAAAGTACTTCCTAAATAAGTGGTCTAATCTCAAATTCCTTGTAATTGGAATAGGTGCCAATTACTTGGAACTAAACAAAATTGAAGCACCGTTAATTGGCATCTATCATTAATTCATAAATCCAAATATTTGTTTCGAAAATACTTTTACACAATTAAAGTAACCCTTTTTAACTAAACAAAACTGTTGTCAATTAAAATTTAAAATGTATTATCAATCAGATAATAATGAATTGAAAAGCATGCCTTCCTTAAGTCAAAGAAGAAGCATTTGCAAAAAAATGGCTAATTTGATACAAGCCATAATTGTTTCTCTTTCCTAGGCACTATTGTCATCTAGTAGCATAAATCAAAGTTATAATCTTTAATGTAAATGAGTATATAACTGGTATATGGTCTTGCATTTTTAAAAGACTGGATATAAATCTTATTTTAGGACATGTTTGTAGGATGTGCCAATCATTGGTGCATGCCAATTACTGGGGGTGTTACCCTGATGCTGATATTAATGTCACTGGTAATCACAATATATTTATCAAATATGTTTATGTATTAATCAAGCATTTTTGGTTAACATTATGATGATTTTGATGAGAATTAATAGAGAGTATTTTTCATAAAGAAAGTTTTATTGTTTAATCAAAAGAAAATGTATCTCATCTTTTTTTATGCATATTCAAATATGCATTATTTATTTACTTGATCTTTATTTTTAATATTTTAATTAGTTTTTGAATTATCTTACTTTTAGATTATTTATTTACTTAATTATTTTAATATTTTACTAAATTATAGTCAGTCATTTTAATTTTGATTGCATTCAGATTATATTTTAAAAATGTAAACAAAGCAATGATCTGAAATCCACAAACATCTTAAATCTGTATAACCTCTGTCCCAAGCTGGGCAGATTTGAGGAAGCCTACTGTAATAGATTATAGGTAATAAAATATTTAATATAAAATATACAAAATAATATCGATTATTTTTCAAAAAGTATTTATATTTTTTTTGGAAGTCTCATCCTTTTAGTTATAGGGGATACTTTTAATCCAGTAACTCTCTGTCAACCTGAACCAAGAGTTAAGCATTTAACTTTCAGTTGAATCTAAACCCAATTCACCATTAACTCAATCTGCCAAAATAAGAGAAAAAATCGAAACTAAAATACAGTTACCAAACCTACTTAAAGGACAGAGGTTGTTCGATCTCACATGGTCATTTGAAATAAAGACGGTGGCAACTTTGAATTGAAAATTGATGGATTTTTTTCAAATAGAGCTATTTATAATTCATTAAGTAAATGAAATGTTAATTATAAAAAAATTTCTTATGAAAGAATGTGTTGTTTTAGTTGTTTTTCAACATTTTACCTATAAAAATGAATATTATATAAATTTATGATGAAGCTTTTGTATTTCAAATCAAAGCTTCAGTTATTAGAAATTTTGGAATTAGGTACCGCCTTCTATAGAATATAAATAGAAAGATTACTGTTATAAAAAAAATTAGTTATATAATTTAGATTTTTTTATTAATAATTAAAGAGATTTATAGACTTTAGTACAGAATAAAATACTGGAAAACTTTATTAATAATTAAAAAGAAAAGCAGCTTTTTCCTTACACTTCAGTTTCATCTTTTTTATTAGGATGAGCGAAGCGAATCCTCTACTAGGCCACTCAAGTTACACTTTGTCGTACACTTTACAGAAAAACTATTCAATATTTTAACTTCAAATTAAACACAAAAATAAATTATGATCTGTAGATTTGCAAAATATAATTTTTTTACAGTAAAACATTAAAAAATTTATTATTTTAATTAATTTATTTTACATGCATTTCCAATACGGACGCATTTTAGCAAATAAATAAAAAATGAAACGCGTATATTTTCAAAAAAATATATAAATCATGGGGTAAGTAATAATAGATAGAATCATGATTAATTTAATAAATAAAATATATTTTCATTATTCAGCAAAATCGTTTGCACAGATGACACTTAAACATTAAAAAAAAATTGTATTGTGGATTTTTTTTTTTTTTTTGTAAAGTGGCAACAAAAGAATTGTAAACAAATAAAATTAATTGTTAAATTTGTTATATAAATGAAAAATTAAAAGAATTGAAGCGTGAAGTTGTTGCCTCGATTGAAGCTCTTTATAAATGTACTAAAGCAAAGTTGGCAGATTTAGAAACGACAAATTGACTTTAACCATTTCTTACTTTATCATTTGGATCTAAAGTAACGTTACGTTCTTATTTGTGGACCGAAAAAGATTTAGTGAACGGGACTTTAGACTTTGTTGCACATAATAAAGAAAATCACAAGCCCCCAGACCAGATATCATGAATAATCATGGATAAATTTGAATACTACAATAACTTAACTTATAAGAATTGGTGCGTACCAATTCTCCCAATAATTAAATTCTAGAAAAATGGAAGCATAAATTGTTCAAGGAAAGAATTTCTTCTGCAGTTAGCTTTTGCTGTTACAATTAATAAATCCCAAGGTTTAACATTAGATGAAGCAGTTATAGATATTCAGGATATATAGACACCAGTTGGCATAAAAACGTACGTAACGTTGTCGAGAATGAAAATCCTTCAAAATGAAGCATTCAATAGGAAATTTTCCTTACAAAAAATTCTACAATGTCAAAAATTCTGATGCGCTAACATGTACAAAAACGAAGAAATCAGAAAAAAAAAGTTTTACAGTTAGAAATTCATAGTATCAACGAGAGCAGATTTCAAAAGTTTTTCCAGAAAATAGGATTTCGACGAAGTAACTTTCTTCAAGCTCTCTTCAAATATATTATTCTAAAATAGCTATCAAAGATTATTTGATGTTAATTACAAAGATTGGAAACATACATATTTCAAACAACTTTAAAAAACACCAGTGGTTACTGGAAATTGTAAAAACATCGTTAAAAGAGCTTTTAGTTGAAAATTTAAAAATATTTTGTAAAAGTTTGCTTCGAAAATATTTTATTATGCCAGTCTTACATCATAAATAAAATATTAAGATGCGCCAAAACATGAAATAACGTTTTTGTTTAATAAAGATGCAAAAATAATATTAAAAAATATTTTTACTTTCAAATATCTGTTTTATAAAATAATGCTTCGCGAATTCAAACAAAGCATGGCTTTTGCTAGTATTACCGTATTTTTGGGTGTATATCCCGCACCCCTAAATCGAGCAGTGCAGTAAAAAAGTTCATGTATAAGCCACGGAAATGCATCGGTGTATAGTCCACGGGCTATATACCATTTACGAACGTATATTTCGATTAGGATTCGAAATTAGAAGCCATTAGTCATAGTTTTTAACAAAAATTTACCAAATTTTTTCGTGATGCATAATACCTACAATATAACTTCTAAAAAGTCTTATAACAGAAAATCTTCAAAAAGGCGCCAAGAGAATCGTCAAAGGGCACCATGTTGGCCAGCCCTGCTCTAGAGTACAGTTTCCTGATCATTTTAAAGCAAAAATTAGGTTCTTAAGTCAATTCAACGTTAAGATATTTTGGTGTTGGTGATATAGCATATTTTTTTTTTTTCGAAAATTTGTTACATACATTTCGCTACATTTTTTATTATATTACATTGAAATACTTCATTTTGTAATTTTATAAGACTACAAATATACCTTTAAAATAACAGAAAGTTTAAATTAATTACATTGAATACTTCTGTTTTTATATGGGTTCGAAGCAAGAGATCTGTTTACATGTTTTTCCGTATTGATCAACCCCTGAGCCCCCTTAAAGAAATAAATAAAACTCCCCCCCCCCCCCCGCCAGCCCATATAACTGTTTTAAATTTTTTTATGTGTGTGGGTTTTTTTCTTCAGTGAAAAGTAAACACAAATTGCACAATAATAGCTGCAAAGTGTATATAAAATTGTTTTTAATTCTGTTCTTTCTTCAAGGAAAAAGAACAGTTCTCTAAAGAAGGAAGCTCCTTTAATTAACCTTGAAAATTTTGACTGATAATCTTTCCCTTTAACTTCTTTTATGTAAAATTTTTGTTTACATTAGATATTGATAGACAGAAACATATCTTAAAAAGAAAAAAAATTCACAGCTTCTCTAAGAATCTAAAATACAGACATTTATTAGTTAATTTAAAGCAGTAACAAGAGTTGGTATACTAATTGCACATAAAAATTATCTTATCTGATTATTTCTATATTGACAATGATGTGAAAACTGAAAAAATAATTGCCATTATCACTTTTAGTTCATAATCATTACTTCTGAATAAACAAATCAATTTTTTTTTCTAGAATAAAAGAGATATATATTTCAAAGAGATTTTTCCAGATATTAATCCAGTCACACAACTTATTATGTATAACAGTAAATATGCAAATATTATAGCAAATTGTGATATTTTTTCAACATCAATTAAAAAAAAACTTTCTTTTTCATTTTAAAAATTATAATTTGCATGTCATTACATAAGAAAAAAAAAAGAACTGCAATTATAGGAAAAGGGCAAATATCCCAAGATTTTAAAATGAACGAAAAATAATATGCCAACATAAAATTGGAACCACTAAATAACTTATTTTCTGAATTCCAAATATTATGAAAGAGCCAGGAAGTATCAGAATTAACCTGATTAGTGGAAGTCATTGCAAAATAATTTTAATTATATTATAGGCATAGGTATTTAATGAAACACATAAAAGTATAGAAATAATTCAATGCTTTTTTAAAATTTATTTATTTATTTATTTGCTTTTTTCATTTTCTAACATTCCTTCCAAAAATATTTAATAAAAAATATCAAATCAAATTTATTACAAAAATAAAGTTTTAATGATTACTTTCAATAAATAAATAAATATATATATATATTGCTGATTCCTGATATAATTAATATAAAATTAAAAAAAGTAAGTTATATTTTAATAATAGGATTTTTTGAGAAATTGAGAGTTCAGATCGAATTCTGAATGAAAACCTTCATGCAATTAACATATTTAATGGGATAAAGTATATTTTATATAATTAACATATTTAATTGCATGAAGAAAAATTATTTAAAAATTAATAATTACTAAAATCCAAGTAATTATAGCAAAATCAAAGATATTCAATACTCTGTCAAGGAAATATGTATTACACGAAATCATATTATGTAGCAATATGTGCTAAAAAAAAATTCTATAAAGTTACTAAGCTTTTCCTAAGAAACTGGAATTCCTAGAATTTTTTATGTAACGGTAACAGCAAAAACCCTTGTAATAGAATAGGTTACATGAATTTTTGCTGTTACCATTCCCTGAAAAGTTTAAGAATTTTTTACCTAAAAAAAAAAAAATATTGTAACTTTACAATTATTTTTTACAAAATTAACTCTATTTATAATCAGCTTGAAAGCGTTTCACTAGACATTGAATAAGAGCATGAGGATTCTATTTAATATGCTATTATTAAAAGCAAATGAAATCTGAAAAAAAAAAATAAATAAAACAAAATAAATTAAAAAAAAATAATAAAAATAGCATAACTGTTAAAGTTTTTAAAAATCAATTTATTCATAAAACATTTCAGTAGTGTAAGTTCTGTATTTAAGACAATAAAAAAGTTTGGTCTTGTTTATATGAAAAATACAATTAAAGTATATTTTATATAAATATACATATTTACCTAAAATAATAGTTGCGTTAATCGCTAATAGAATGAAAGTTTTTATAACAATCCCCGAGGAATAAAGGAATGTTGCAATCCCCACAAATTACCCAAGTTTTGGTTTCCTTTTTCAGTTTGGTGCAGTGTACGCAATGGCCTCTTTTCTTTGCTTTAACTGGAAAATGCCCCACATTAGAATTCACAGATCTCAATGGGCCTGAAAATATTGTGTTTTTCCCATATACTTTAAAAATTTGTTCTATTAAATTAAGACGAAAATTTCTGTGGTATTGTTTTGATGTACACTTCGATGAATATAATATAAAAGCATTTAGCACTGCAATGCTCAAAAAATGAAAAAACAAATTTTTCAGCCATTTTAAAGTTTTTCTTGCAAATCCGTAAGAATTAGCCATTCTATCACTTAAATCTACAAATCCCATATTTTTATTGTAGCACTGTATAATTTCAGGTTTTTTTTTTAGTTTCACTTTCCATTTTATTCTGGGATTTCAATGGATCCTGAAATGATGATAGCACAAAAACATCTCGCTTGTCTTTCCAAGTGACTGCACATAATCCATTGGAATAGGATGAGACTACATCTCCTCGATTTTTAGCATTTAAGTCTTTAGGCATATTTTTTCTATTTTTTTCGAACTGTTCCACAGCAGTTCACTTGATATTGATCCCTTAAATGCTTTAAAAGTACTGGCGAGGTAAAAAAGTTATCTATAAACAAATTATGTCCTTTTCTTTTTAAATCTTGAATCAGATTTATGACAACAGATTCCACAGCAGATTTTCCTTCAAGCGATTCAACTCTATCTTTGCCAAGGTATACCTTCATATCATAAGTGTACGCAGTTTCATCACATAATTTGTAGATTTTAATGCCCCATCTTTTATGTTTTTTAGGTATGTATTGCCGAAAAATTACTCGGCCCTCAAATGTCACTATTACTTCAACCACTACACAACTTTGTGCTGGATTGTAAGCAGATTTGAAATTTTTTACAAGCATATCAAAAATATTTCGTATTTTCCAAAGCCTGTCGTATGACTCTTCTGTTTTACACGGAGCATTTTCATTATTTGCAAAATGCAAATATTTTAAAATTATTTTAAATTTGTCTAAAGATATAATTTTTCTAAAAAAGGGTGTTTCCAGCATTGGTTTTGAAGTCCAGTAATCTGCAATTTTGTCTTTCTCTACATGACCACATAAAAGTGTGGTGGCTAAGAAACACATCATTTCTGGTAATGTAGTACCATTCCATTTAACATGATGCGAACGTTTTCAGTATTTTCATCCTCACATTGTGGGGGTTGGTTTTGCACTTGATATCTATTAGTTTCCTTAACTAATGTATCTAAAATTTCGCTGTTAAAAAATAATTTTAAAAAATCAATCTCAGTTGCATTATCTGGAATATCAATTTTTATTCCAGACGTTGAATTAAATTTGTGTACTATTGGTACATTATTTATGGGGTCCATTGTCCACACAAAATTAGTAGGAGATATCGAATTTTCATTTGCTGTGGAATTTCCAGGTTCATCGGTACTAAAATATTTCTTTTCCCGAATTTGTTCCAAATTTTCCAAAAAACTTGATTCTAGACAATCAGAATCAATATCTGCAAAATTTTCATCTTCCGATAAATCGTCCCATCTTGCAACAATATCTTCTATATCCTTTTGAGATAAAATTTTTCTCTTTTTCGACATTTGAAATTACAAATAACACTTTAAAAAATTTGAAAATAAAGCACTACACAAAAATAATGTATGCATAAAAAAAAGCTGCTACCCCAACTGACGTGTGATTGAAAGGCAAATCCTTCCTCATTCCGTCTTAAACGCGAAGTCATTATTTACGAATTTGACACTTTTACGACAACAATCTCCGCCCCCATCCACTTTCAATTTTTTTACCCTTGTGTCCAGAGAAAGTGTCACAAGCCCCTCACAACATCTCTTTCTCTTCGGACACATGCTCTCACAGCCCTCACCAGGGCCTTGCTTAAGGGGGGGCAAGCCGAACATTTGCCCAGGGCCGCTAAAATTTGGGGGCCGCAGAAAATATTGAGGATTTTTTACATTTGTTTAAGATTTACATTTTCGTTTTTATTATGTATTGTCAATGGGCACTCATATCTTTCACAGATATGAGTAGACCTTTTAAAAAGTATGCAGTGAAATTATTTATATTTTTATTTTTTGCTTAGAACTACCTGTGATTCTGTCAGATTTTCCCCAAAAGTAAGAGAAAATAAGGCTGTCATTTTCGAAAACTAAAAAAGTCGGTCATAATTCCAAAAATTCTGACATAAAATGTATTGCAAATTTTCCCAAATGATCGAAAAAGAAAGCTAAATTGAAAGTTAAGTGAAAAGAAAAGGATCAATCAAAGGATCGCTGGAAAAACGCGAATTTTGTTAGAGGATCGTGAAAGATGCGAATTTCGTTTGAGGATCACAAAAAACATTATTTTTATCTTTTCCGCGTTTTATCCGCGGCCCTTTGATGAATTTCGCATTTTTTTCCCACAGCATTTTGACGAAATTCACGCTCTTTGTCTGCTGTACTTTGATAAAATTCGCGCTTCTTTAGCGGCCCTTTGAAAAAAAAGAAAAAGTAACTTTTCTGTGGTCATCTGACAAAATTCCCTTTTTGTATAATATTTTCTTAACATTAGGTTAGATATCATTTGTTTAAGAGTTAAACTTATCAATATAAAGTGCGTTTTTTATTGTAACTAATTTTTATAGGTTTATTATAAATCAGGAAAAAGTTCCTCTTTTAAACATTTTTTATCGTTGAACGAAATTCGACGGGTTCTTTCAACTTGTGTCGATAATAGAGCGTTTTGATCACGTGAAAACTTTTAATTCGACATTTGGTTTTCTTTTCGACCTAACGCAAATTTATAATATTTTTGATACTGATTTATTAAAAGATTGGAAATACCTGCAAATTTACTAGATATACTAGCGAACTTCGTCAGCTACACTGGTCAGTTTCTCTAAAAGAATCTTGAATCAAACGAAATATATCTAGTAAAAGTTATATTAGAATTAAAACTTTTTTCTTAATACCTAATCAAATGTCCATTGTTGCTGTCTTATTCGTATAATCCTACACTATCCTACTATCCAGCTCAAAATCGATGAAGGCGACATAGCAAAAACAGGCAACATAAATCACTGCAATACTGTTTAACTATATTTTTTATAGGTTTGTTATCTTGAATTTCCCGCTTCTATCTAAAACTGCTGCTGAGATATGTTGAAATGGCTTAAAATTTTCGAGCATCCTTTTAATACCAAATGGCGGATTCTAAAATAGCTGAAATATATGTTTTTCTATCCTGAATTTCTCGCTCCTACCTAAAACGTCTGCTGAGGTATGGCAAAAGGATCTAAAACTGTGACCACCAAATCAAAACCCTTAAGAGGAAATTTCGGAAATCGATTAGTTATTCTGAAATTGTTGCTTCCATCTAAAACCTCTGCTTCGATATGGTGACTTTAACAAAAAGTTCAATCCTCAGTTTAAATTTCTTAGTTGGGACAGAATATTTCTGAAATCACTGAATTATATGTTTAATTATTTTTAATAAGTTTGTAATCTTGAATTTTACGCTCCTACCTAACAGATCGGGAAGCGGCAGCACAGACAATCACTTCATCGAGTTCACGGATTTAATTCTAGGATTAGTTAAATCTCGATTCGCATACTGAAACACAATCAATCTGTCAAGCCATATTTTGGTGGAAAACACTTGAAAACTCGATTTTTGCAATTGACTTGTAGGTTTACCTTTATGATTTCCTTCAAGACACAAAAATATACCAACGAGTCAAATACTAAAATTGGGTTGTCGTGTGATTTCCACCAAGATATAGCTTGACAGACCAATTGCGTTTTAATATGTGATTCAAGATTTAACTTATCCTAGAATTTCATCCATAAACTCGATGAGGTGATTGTCTGTGCTGCCAACTCCTGGTCGATAAAACTGCTGCTGGAATATGGACAAAAGTTCTAAAATTTTTGAATTCCTATTTAATGCCCTCAGAGGAGAATTTCTGAAATCGCTGGAATACGTATTTAATTATTCTTTTAGTAGATTTATTTTCAAAAATTTCTCACTCCTACCTTAAAGTAACTGCTGAGATATGTTCTAAAATTCTCGTTCTTTTACCCCTTTAATCCCCCTTATGGAGGGCATATTCAAGAATCCTTTCTTAGTTTGCGACTATCCCCAATTTTCCTCTTTCTAGGTCCAGTAGATTGAGCTGTGCGTTGATTATAAGTCAGTCACGGCAATCTTTTTACACAGATAAATAGTTGATTCAGAATGTCTTACCAGTTTCGTCAATAAAATGCGTTTTAATTATTCTATTTACTAGTTTTCTCAATAAAATGTGCTTTATAAACTTTGTTTTGAGGTTGCTTTTTTACAATTTCGGCTGCTCGGAACAAAAATAAAGTTCATTTACGGATTCTCTGTAATAGTGTGTGGCAAAAAATCTAACATCGTATTGTGAGTAATGGAATAAAATTTCAAACAGTTGTAGTACGATATATTACTTACGATTTATGATACTATAGACTGGCAATTCAAAAGAATTGATGAATTGAATATTTCATGGGAACTGAGAACAATTCAGTATGATTATTATGAATATTGAAGGTAATGGGAAATTTGATATGTATATTTTTTATAATAATTAGGATGAGCGAAGCGAATCCTCTACTAGGCCACTCAAACTACATTTTGCTGTACACTTTACAAAAAAACTATTCAATATTTTGACTTCAAGTAAAACACCAAAATAAAATATGATCTGTAGATTTGCACAATATAATTTTTTTTACAGAAAAGCATTAAAAAATTATTATTTTAATTAATTTATTTTACATGCATTTCCAATACAGACGCATTTTAGTAAATAAATAAAAACTGAAACACGTATATTTTCAGAAAAAAAAAATAAAAAAATGGAGTAAGTAATTATAGATAGACTCACGATTAATTTAATAAATAAAATATGTTTTCATTATTCAGCAAAACCGTTTGCACAGATGACACTTAAACATTTTAAAAGAATTGTATTATGGATTATTTATTTATTTATTTATTTATTTATTGTAAAGTGGCAACAAAAGAATTGTAAACAAATAAAATTAATTGTTAAATTTGTTATATAAATGAAAAATTAAAAGAATTGAAGCGTGAAGTTGTTGCCTCGATTGAAGCTCTTTATAAATGTACTAAAGCAATGTTGGCCGATTCAGAAATGACAAATGGACTTTAACCATTTCTTACTTTATCATTTGTATCTAAAGTAATGTTACGTTCTTATTTGTGGACCGAAAAAGGTTTAGAGAACGGGACTTTAGACTTTTTTGCACGTATTAAAGAAAATCACAAGCCCCCAGACCAGATATCGCAAATAATCATGGATAAATTTGAATACTACAATAATTTAACTTATCTGAATTGGTTCGTAACAATTCTCCCAATAATTGAATTCTGGAGAAATGGAAGCATAAATTGCTCAAGGAAAGATTTTCTTCTGCAGTTAGCTTTTGCTGTTACATTCATAAATCCCAAGATTTAACATTAGATGAAGCAGTTGTGGATAATGAGGATATATAGGCACCAGTTGGCTTAAAAACGTATGTAGAGTGAAAATCCTTCAAAATTAAGCATTCAATAGAAATTTTCCTTACGAAAAATTCTACAATATCAAAAATTCTCATGCACTAACATGTATAAAAATGAAGAAATTAGAATAAAAAGTTTTACAATTAAAAATTCATAGTACCAACGAGAGCAGATTTCAAATGTTTTTTCAGAAAAAAGGATTTTGAAGAAGTAACTTTCTTCAAGCTCTCTTCAAATATATTATTCTAAAATAGCTATGAAAGATTATTTGATGTTAATTACAAAGATTGGAAACATGCATATTACAATCAACTTTAAAAAACACCAGTGGCTACTGGAAATTGTAAAGACATCTTTAAAAGAATTTTTAGTTGAAAATTAAAAAAATATTTTTTAAAAGTTTGCTTCGAAAATATTTTTTTATTCCAGTCTTATATCATAAATTAAAAATTCCTAGGAAATTGATAGTTATTTGGCTGAACTTACATTTCTAGAATTAAAATGCGCCAAAACATAAAATAACATTTTTGTTTAATAAAGATGCAAAAATAATTTTATAAAATATTGTTACTTTCAAATGTCTGTTTTATAAAATAATGCTTCGCGAATCCAAACAAAGCATGGCTTTTGCTAGTTTTTATAAAGTAATTTTTTCACATTTCTTGCTTTAAAAAGTGTATACTAATTCATTCTTGTGATATATTTTGTACAATTTGTAGAGTTTTAACATTTTATATCCGTTTAATAATTTACAATAAAAAGGCCGTAAAAAAAATATTTTGCCCAGGGCCGCCAAAATCCTAAGCATGGCCCTGGCCCTCACAAGAGGTTAATAGTAGAAATAAGTAGTGTGTATTTCCTCAAAACATACTATTGTTGCTTACTATCTATAATTAGGTTAAAATATGGCGTATTTTTTAATACAAGACAAATTTTTGAAATTTTCTTGTTTGGACCACAATAAGAACTCTCATTGTGGCCCAACTCTTAAACAATAAGAGCAGATTATAGAATTTTAATTTAATAGATATTTAGACAACTTGTAAAGATTAATAATTAGTATATATAAATTACACAGTAATAAGTTATATTAAAAAAAAAGAAATTTGTGAACGTTATTTGAAACTTTTAATATTTTAAATTATACAGGAAATAGGCAAAACATTAATTTAAATAAAGAAAGAAAAAAGATAGTTTTATTTGGCAAATTTATTGTGTGTGCAAAAGGAAAAAGGGATCATCTCATAAAAAAGCAATTAAAAAGTCAAACGACCTTTCATTTCCAACCGTTCTGTGGCTATCAACAAAAAAGGGGGTATGGAAATAAATTATGAAAAAATAACAAAACCTTTAAATTTCCACAAACTGATGACATGTTAATGGTAAAAGATAATATTCTTAAACCATTTGCATTCCAGAAGTTACTCTTACTCACCACTAGTGTTGCCAGGTGTTTCAAGTAAATCACAGATTCATTTGCTCTGGACACCACTAATTTCTTACAGTTTCTTTTATAACAATTTGCAGATAATTCTGTCAATAGACAGGGCAAAAAAAAATATCACTTAAATTTTGGTGTCCAGAGCATTTGGAATCCTGATTTTATGGGACGCCTGGAACTCTAGTGGTGAGTGAGAAACACCTCTCCAGTGTAAAGAGTTAAATTACCTGCCGCCTATTTCAGGGATTATATTTCCTGTAAATTCATTCTCTTTTGAGTTAAAACTAATTCAATATTACATTCTTTAATGGTTGTTCACCTTTGTTTTATATTTTTTTTTAATTGCCGAAACGTCAGTGAATGTTTACTTCGGAGACACGAAATTTTTTGGTTTCCGTCTGTCTGTCTGTCAGTCAGTCTGTCAGTCTGTCTGTTCCGCGATAACTAACGCAAAAAACATCCGATTGGCTTGAAATTAAGTGGGTATGTCAGTGAGGCACTGGGATTAAGCTGTATAGTTTTTTGTTAGATATAATTCATTCGTTCGGAAAATATAGAATATTTTATTTTGTGCAATAATGCTTTTCAATGGCAAATCCAATGACTTAATTTTTTTTTTCCTTGATAGAAAATGACACATTTCATTAATGGAATTCAATGATAAATGGACACTGAAATTTACCGGTTAAATTATTCGTATTGTTTTGAAATTTTGTCTATGCATTTGTCAGATTTTTAAAGTTATTTCTGTAAATTTTGGAGATTTTTTATAAATGTGTTCCAATAATATAAACTAATTTGTTTTAGAGATTTACTTATTTAAAATGCATTTATTTCATTTTCTTTATTTTCTCTTAATGGTTGCTAAGCAACAATTCATCCTAATCCTTATTATATTTTAATGCTATAAATTTGAAAGCGTGTTCGAAAATTTAAATGAAGTCAATGTCAAAACTGATGAATTAATTAATGTCTTTGTATCTTTGCGGATAAATATAACATAGCCCAGAAAAGAATATAGCCTATGTTTTATTAATTTTATTCAAATATTTTCCTTAACAATTCAAAATTTCCTTCTTTTTCATACAGAATCAAGAGCGATTTTTTAGATAAAATTTAGTCAATTTCCTTTATCGTTGCCAAAAAAAAAAAAAAAAAAAAAAAAAAAAAAAAAAAAAAAAATCTGGAATAATTTTTCAATGGCAATAAGTTTCAATTGAACAATTTCCATTCAAAAGATTAAACAAAGAACAAATAAATATGACGTCAGAATTAAAATAAAAATAAAAATAGTACTTTGTTAAATATTAAACACAAAAATTTGTTTCATTAATAAGAATTTTTCTGAAAAAAATGGGAGCATAATTAGAAGTAAACGAAATAAAAAATAATTATATTTTTAACAAATATTTCAATTGGTAAGATTTGACGTCATAATTGAAATAAAACAGGTATTTTATAGGTGTCGTTAAAAATACAAGAAACATGGACAGCAATAACTGATGAATAATGACGTCATTGTCGAAACTTCAGTGAAGGCTTATTTTGGCGACGCAAAATTTATTGTTTTCCATCTCTCAGTCTGTTTTTCTGTCTATCTGTCAGTCTCTGATAACTGCCACAAAATGCAATCAAAACTTCTTTTTTTTTTTTTTTTTCGTAAACAAAATTGTAAAACCCTAGATTACTGAGTTTACACTTTCAAAAGTCCCTGATACATCAGATTTAGGTGTTTTTGGTGGGCAGGTATATAGAAGTATGAGGATAATGAAAAATGCTTATTAAAACTGTCACTTATCCTTATAGTCCCTTAAATATCCTTATATATCCCTTAAAATGTAGAAAAAAATACAAGATATACGATAACCATTAGCAGATTGATAGAAAGTTAGAAATTTAAATTTAATGAGACTACGGGGGGTTCAGGGGGGGCGGAGCCCCCCTGAACCCAACTAATAAGTTTCAATTGAACAATTTCCATTCAAAAGATTAAACAAAGAACAAATAAATATGACGTCAGAATTAAAATAAAAATAAAAATAGTACTTTGTTAAATATTAAACACAAAAATTTGTTTCATTAATAAGAATTTTTCTGACAAAAATGGGAGCATAATTAGAAGTAAACGAAATAAAAAATAATTATATTTTTAACAAATATTTCAATTGGTAAGATTTGACGTCATAATTGAAATAAAACAGGTATTTTATAGGTGTCGTTAAAAATACAAGAAACATGGACAGCAATAACTGATGAATAATGACGTCATTGTCGAAACTTCAGTGAAGACTTATTTTGGCGACGCAAAATTTATTTTCCATCTCTAATTCTGTTCTTCTGTCTATCTGTCAGTCCCCGATAACTGCCACAAAATGCAATCAAAACTTCTTTTTTTTTTTTTTTTCGTAAACAAAATTGTAAAACCTTAGATTACTGAGTTTACACTTTCAAAAGTTCCTGATACATCAGATTTAGGTGTTTGTGGTGGACAGGTATCTAGAAGTATGAGGATAATGAAAAATGCTTATTAAAACTGTCACTTATCCTTATAAATCAAAATGTAGAAAGAAATACAAGATATACGATAACCATTAGCAGATCATAACCATTAGCAGCTTTCTATGAATATGATAGAAAGTTAGAAATTTGAATTTAATGGGACTACGGGGGGTTCAGGGAGGTGGAGACCCCCCGAAGAAATCTACTGTGGTATACCGTAAAATACCGTTAATCCGCCCTTCCCGATCAACCGCCCCCTCCCCACTTCATAAAGAATTTGAAATTTTCAAAAAATCCCGAGAAAGCGTCCTCCCTCCCCATTCTGAAAGGCGATTGAGAATGGAAAGAATCATTATGAAACGAACGAATCATGAATCTGATGAAAAGTGCGTTTATTCGAGATTTTTTAATTGATTTCATGCTTCTTTTGCCTTTTTTTTTTAAATAAATTACTCCTTTTTTCTGCGTTTTTTCGACAAAATTTACTTTAAAAAAAAAAAAACCCAAATTTTTTCAAGTATCAAAATTCATGATTCATTCAAAGATTCATTCATTTCATCATGATTCATTTTTTAAAATTTTGTTGACCGATCGCAGAAAAATCCCGTGTAAGCGCCCCCCTCTAACTATATTGTACGATTTTTCGTCTCGTTTGGGGGGGAGGGGCGGATTAACGGTATTTTACGGTAATAAAAAATCAAAAACAATAGATCATGAATTTTTCAGAATATCGTAACATAACTAAAACTTTAATTTAACGGCTTTTGATAGCTTCAAATTGCTTATTCTTATTTTATTTTTATAAATAATTACGTAATTCGAAAATTTTAAATTACAGTTTCCAGGAAGTTGAATATTACGCTAAGTGTGTTTTTTAAAAAAGATGTGAAAATATGACGTTGAGGCTCTTGATCTGCAGATTTATAAGTTTATACATGAATCAATTATTTCTGAATGCATTAGATATTGCATTAATGTTGATACCTACTTCTAGTATATTTAAAAGTAATCATTTTTTTTATAAATTCAGTACAAAATTTTAAGCTTATTTAGATGTCTCATTGAGTCCTACAGATTGTCTCATAGTGACCCACTCCTTAGCCTAAATGGGACATTATTCTTGTTATTATTATTATTACAAATACAATAAAATTCTATTTATAGGATTAAAAATTGGTGGGATATATAAGTTTTTAATAAAATATTCTATTTGATATGTTTTTTGTAATGTTCACTTTAACCCTTCACTGTGCCATGTGCTACATCTGGCACATACATAAAAACAGTACATTTTTCATTATGTGCCATGAATTTGGTCAATGTGATCACTGTAACAGATCAAGAACAGTCCAAAGAATGGAATAACACTTATTTTGTCCATGTCAGATGGCTGCATTTGACAAAAAGTTGGAACTTCTTCTTCAGGGGAAGAAAAATCTATAGACAAAATTTATTTTATTATTTTGACTGAATACTTAAAACTATTAATATAAAGAAAGTGGCAGAGTGTTAAGCTGGTAAATTTGAGCCCATATAATCGCAAAATATAGAAATAAAATATTGAAACCCCTCAATTTTATACATAGGGTACACGCCGTAAAATGTCAAATTTTAGCTGAAAATTTCAAAATTAAATTATTTTACCATTCTTCCCATTATTAGAGCGATACATAAATTTAAAAATATTGTTTTCATAAAAATAGAAAAAATCGTGCAGTGAAGGGTTAATAAAATAATTATACAAAAATTGAAAATTTTTTTGTCTTATTGTGGCCCACCCTTCCCTAGGGTTTCAAAAATTGACATGTTCACAGGTGTATCATTCAAACAGTGATAATGAAAATCATCCCCTTGAATCTTCATATTCTATGAGTTTGATAGAGTGCATGTTTTTGTTGTTTAGTTTCATCAGCTGTATCATTTGACTGCCAGACAAACTGACTCTGTGATCTCTTAAGCTGCTCACCTAAAAGGTACATGGATACCCGATCATGGTTAATGTTACCGATGAAAATTTAAAAGTTATGAGCATTATATTTAAAACATCACTCAGTTGATTGGGACTAGATCGGGTTTTTCATGTGTCACAGGACTGACTCACATCATTATAGTTTTAAAAAATTATCAACCAAAAGTTTTACATCTTAATACTGATCTCAGAACTTCAACCCACCTTTTATCTCTTTTATAACTTGATTTAAAGTACATTGCATGCACAAATATACATCTGTATCTATATCTATGAAAAAAAAACTTCTCAAGTTCTATTTTACCTAAGAATATAAAATGTGATATTTTATTGTATTAATTTTGTACTCATACACATACTAATAATTAATTTTAATGTACAGTAGACTCCCTGAAATTCGCACATAATTTACAGATGTAAACAATGAAACTTTCAGTTGAAATATAGGGACAAAAATTGTTTTTTTTATTTTTATATCAATTCTATACAATATTTAACCTGTAATTTTTCTTAACGTTACTGAATTCATGCTTTTTCATGAAGAAATAATAAATTAATTTCTAAAAAAAATTCAAGGCATTGCTGATATCACTGGTAATTTCACCTTCTTGCCAAATATATTTATGCATTAATCAAGCTTTTTTACTTTCTTCTATCTTCAATAGAAGAAAGTATTGTAATCGAAATTTATTTCGACTTCCGGTTTTCGACGGATTTATACGTTTTATGGGTCAGATATTCCAAAAAACATGTTTTTACAAAATGTCTGTCTGTCTGTGTGTCTCTGTGTGTGTCTGTATGTCGCCATTCTACCATCAAAAAGTGTATGAAGTTATGCATAGAATTGAACCAATTTTTTTGTGAATGTTTTTGGCTGTAGCAAGCAGGTCCTCTTTCAGTTTTGAAATATTCCGCCGGAAGGGGGCGCTGCAATCACGATTTTTGTGCCATTTTCAATATTGTACCGACCAAAAGTATATGAAGTTATGCATCGAATTGAACCAAATTTTTTGTGTATGTGTATAACTATGGCTAGTTGGTCTTCCCTGAATTTGAAAAAAATCCACCGGAAGGGGGCGCTGCAATCGCCATTTTTGTGCCATTTTCAATATTGTACCAACCAAAAGTATATGAAGTTATGCATCGAATTGAACCAAACTTTTTGTGTATGTGTATGGCTATGACTAGTTGGTCCTCCCTGAATTTGAAAAAAAATCCGCCGGAAAAGGGCGCTGCAATCGCGATTTATGTGCTATTTTCAATATTGTACCGACCAAAAGTATATGAAGTTATGTATCGAATTGAACCAAATTTTTTTTTGTATCTGTATGACTATGGCTAGTTGGTCCTCCATGAATTTCAAAAAAATCCGTCGGAAGGGGGCGCTGCAATCGCGATTTTTGTGCCATTTTCAATATTGCACCACATAAAAGTGTATGAACTTAATTCTAGAACTGAACTAAACTTTTTGTATATGATTATTTTTTGGTAAGGCAAGTAGGTCCTCCCTAAATTTGAAAAAAAATCTGCTTATCATTCTATTGTCCATCGGCTCGTGCAGAGACGGAAATTCGTTTTTACTCCGATTCCGATTAATTGATTGACGCAGAAATTTAAGATGAAAATCAAAGTTGGTAAGGTATTGAATTAAAATTATTAAAGCATTAAAATGAGTAACTATTTTTTTTAATATTAAAATGTATGTATGAGATAGAAGAAAGTTTTGGGATTGGCACATCCAACTAGTTTATTATTAAGTGTGGCCAAACCTGAAATAAACCTTCCATATTTTATGATTTTGATGGGAATTATGAATACACCTTAATTTTCTGGGCAAGTTTAATTGAATAATTTAGGAAAAATGCATCTCATTTTTACAATGAATATTTAACTATACATTATGATTATTTAATTCAACTTTGCTTTTAATATTTTAATCATTTTAAATTAGCTATTTTTTATTATTTTAGTTTATTACCTTACTTAATGATTTTAATATTTTAGTACATTGTAAGCATTTATTATAATTTCGATCGTATTGTTAATTGCATCCAAATTACTGTTTAAAAAATGTAAACAAACTCATGATCAGAAATCCGCAAAATTCTAAAATCCGCACAACCTCTGGTCACAAGCTGTGTGCATTTGAGGGAGTCTACTGTATTAATTTTGTACAAAAATACACATATGTATCTATATCTGTGAAAAAAAACTTCTCAAGCTCTATTCTACTTAAGAATCTATAAAGTGATATTTTAATGTATTAATTTTATATTGTTTAAAGGAAATGCAATTTAACAACTCTGATATTTAATCCAGAGTCAAAATTTAGTGCAACTTATTAAACAGTTTATCATTTTTCTTTCTGATTTTAGATTCAAATGTAGATGAAATTTTTTTGCTGAAGTTTTCATGCTGATACTTTAGGAAAGTTTCTCTTATAATCCAAAACAAATCTTTCTCACTTACGGACATGTCATCGATTCCAGCGGAAAATCCTTCCTCTAATGAACAGCATTTTGTACCTTGAAATGGTGATAAAGAAAAGCATTTCTCCAGTGCAAAAGAAAAAGTTTTTGTTTGTGAAGTATGTTCCAATACATTTTCTAAGTATGGTCTAAGAAAACATCTCTCGACTCATACTGGAGTGAAACCCTTTGTTTGTGAAATATGTTCTAAAGGATTTAATGATAATTGTATTTTAAGAAACCATCTTTTGGTGCATACAGGAGAAAAACCTTAAAACCTTTTATTTGTGAGGTATGTTCCAAAGCATTTTCTTATAAAAGTAATTTAAGAAAACATCTCTTGACTCATGCAGGAGAAAAACCTTTCATTTGTGAAATATGTTCCGAGAAATTTTCTCAGAGTAACAGCCTAAGAAAACATTTCTTGACTCATACTGGAGAGAAACCTTTTACTTGCGAAGTATGCTTCAAAACGTTTTCTGCGAATAGTTATTTAAGAGCACATCTCTTGATTCATAAAGGAGAAAAAACTTTTGTTTGCGAAATATGTTCCAAAGCATTTTCTCGTGATCACCTTCTAAGAAAAATTTGTTGACACATACATGTGAACCAGAAAAACCTTTTGTATGTGAAAGATGTTCCAAAGGGTTTTCTGTTTAGAGTAGTCTAAGACAACATCTTTTGGTACATACAGGTGAAAAACCCTTTGTTTGTGAAATATGTTCCAAGGGATTTTCTCACAATAGTAATCTAAGAAAACATCTCTTTACACATACAGGAGACTTAAAAACTTGACTTAAACAACTTACATAAACTGTAATTAAGTTTAATTACTGTAATTAAACATCAGTTACATAGTTACATAAACTTTAACATCATATTTTCCATGAGCAACCGCATGTAAACAGAGCAGCTCTCAACAACGACAAGTACAGTTAACTTAACAGTTAATATCTGGGCTACAGTGAATAAATAACAGGTGAATAAGATAACAGGTATTGATTTATATTTAGCACTTCCCCTAAATCCATACCTACCATACAGCCACTTAAATTAAAATAAATGTCTTAAGCAAAAGTCTTAAGTTCATACATTCCAATTAATTTGCAAAGTTTCTGAAAACGAAATTTTGCCAAGGGCTTGGTGAAAATGTCTGCCGCTTGACATTCACTGTCACAATGTTGAATATCAAGTTCTCCATTTTGAAATTTTTCCCGGACAAACTTGTATCTAACATCTATGTGCTTTGTGCGGTTGTGAAATTCGGAATTTTTAATTAATCTTATCGCACTTTCATTGTCAACTTGCAGAACAGGCACACATGCTTCAGTTGACAGATCTTGAAATAATCTGTAGAGCCAAACAGCTTCTTTTGAAGCTTGGCTAGCAGCCACAAATTCAGCTTCAGTAGTCGAAAGTGAAACACATTTTTGCCGCTTACTAGCCCAAGTTATAGCACCTTCACTGTATTTGAAGATCATCCCTGAAGTGGATCTCCTTGTCAAGGGGTCTCCAGCATAATCTGCATCACTGAAGGCTTCCAATTTGTTTTTTGTCCCAGATTTGTACAAAATACCCCATTTAGAAGTTCCTTTAAGGTACTTTAAAACCCTTTTTTACCAAACTCCAATGTACTTTTAGAGGCTTGTCCAGAACTTGAGATAGCACACTAATTGCATAAGCAATATCAGGTCTGGTAACTATGGCTAAGTACATCAAGCTTCCTACTGCTCTTCTATATGGTATACTTTCATTTAGCTTTTCGGAAGGCTCCTGTGACATCAATGATTTATCAATTGGAATACAGACAGGATTGCAATCAGACATGTTGAAACAATCCAAGATTTTCTTGATGTAGTTTTCTTGATGAATGAAAATAGAACCGTCATCCAAATATTTCAGCTGCATACCCAAGAAATAATTTGCAGGTTCAACTCTAACGCTGAATTCTTCTTTTAATTTTTCAAGAAATGTTTCCAACAAGTCTTCATTTCTGGCAGCAACAATTCCATCATCTACATACAGAACTAAGAATAGAGACTTATCCTTGTTGACAAAAAGACATGGATCACTATCCATTTGCTTGAGATCACAGCTTTGAAGAAAAGTTTTGAACCTCCAGTTCCAACACCTGGGAGCTTGTTTCAAACCATATATACTTTTAAGCAATCGGCAAACACGTAGTGTTCCATCTTCAAATCCTACTGGTTGCTTCATGTATATTTTTTCATTTAGTTCCCCATATAGAAATGCACTTTTAACATCAAATTGGGCTAACTTAAGATTTTCGCTAGCAGCTAAGCTAATTACAGATCTAATTGTATCCCAGCGAACTACAGGACTGAATGTATCATGAAAGTCAATTCCAGGTTTCTGCAAAAAACCTTTTGCAACCAGTCTTGCTTTGAAGCGTTCTATCTTGCCTTCAGAATTTCGCTTGATTTTATACACCCAGCGATTTTCAATAGCTTTTCTATTTTCTGGAAGATCCACCAATTCCCAAGTCTCATTTTCTGCCAATGAATTCAATTCTTCGGTCATTGCTTTTTGCCAACTTTTTGAGTCATCAGAAGTAATTGCTTGATGATATGTCATTAGTTCATCATCTTCAGCTAACATGACATAGCCTTCAAATCTAGATGGCTTCTGCATTTGAGACCTGTCTCTTAAATTCATTTTATTATCGCTGTCATTTTCAGTTCCTGTAATGCTCAAACTAGGAGTCTGAGAAGCTTCCCCTACGTTGCTACTCTCATCATCTTCACAACTATTTTCAGTTGAGAGTACAGGATTCTGTTTTACTAATGTCTTTGTTGAAGTAATTTCCTTCTTAAAGACAACATCTCTGCTTAAGATCACTTCATCCGAGTCTGGCAACCATATTCTATATCCATCTCTATCTCCACAGTATCCTACTAAATAACCTTTCACAGCCTTTTTTCAAATTTTCTTCTTTTCTGTTTTGGAATATGTACAAAACACTCTGTACCAAAAACTTTTACATGATCAAATACTGGTGCTTTCTTAAACCAAATTTCATAGGGTGATTTACCTTCTTCTGGAGTAGGACCTGTTCGATTGATGACATATGCAGCGGTGTTGACTGCTTCACCCCAAAGCCTTTCAGGCATTTCCTTGGCATGCAACATGGATCTTGCAGCTTCAACAAGGATTCTGTTTTCTCTTTCAATCGCTCCATTTTGTTCTGGAGTATAGGGCATGGAGTTCCTGTGATTTAGACCTACTTTTTGCACAATATGATGAACTTCTGAATTGTTAAATTCTTTACCTCCATCAGTTAAGAGTTCTTTGAGTGTATAGCCAGCAGTCTTAACTTCAGCCAAAAAACTAGAAAGCATTTCTTTCACTTGACTCTTTTCTTTTATCAAATAGACAGTTCTGTATTTTGAGTAGTCATCTTTAAACGTTACAAAATAACGATTCCCACCGAGTGACTTCTCAGGCATTGGGCCACATACATCTGCATGAACAAGTTGACCAGGGCTTGTAGGACGATTTTGTCGAGAGCCAAAACTCAGCCGGTGCATTTTTCCATACATGCAGGCATCACAAAATTCATCATTAAGACTTACATCAATGCCTTTCTGTTTCAGGAATTTTTGTACATGGCGTTTGTTTTGATGTCCCATTTGCTCATGCCACAACTGAAGATTATCATTTTCCACGACTACACAAGCAGATTCAGGAATTATCACACGCATATTAAGTCTGTAGACACTATTGTATCTTTCACCAACAGCAACAGTTTCACCTTTTTTATTTCTGAACTCACGTACTTTGTTATCAGCATATTCATACAAACCATTATCTAATGCTGCACCAGATGAGAAAAGGTTTTGATCACTCCCAGGAACATACCAGACTTTAACAAGGGTACCAGGTTTCCATAACCCATTTACAAGCATTTCAATCTGGATTTCTCCAATACCTGTAGCATGCATATTTCTTCCATCACCTAATCTTAAGGGCTTGGGCGTATCAAACTGTTTAAATGAAGAAAACCAGTCCAACTTATAACAGATATGATGAGAAGCACCAGAATCAATGAGCCAGTAATCTTGGCATTTTAGTTCAGCAACTGTCACAAAAGCTTATCCTGATTTCAGAGATTCAGCTCGCTCATTATTGTTATTCTTCAAACTATAACAGTTCTTTTTAATGTGACCGATCCGACCACAAGCATAACACTTCAGCTTTTTGCTTTTAGAGTTTCTCTGATCACATACAACAGTTTTATCCAAGGGCTTCTTAGGACAGCAATTATTTGGCTTGGCCACAAATGCCACACTCTTGTTTTCAACAGGCAGTTTTAACTCATCTAACCGCTGTTCATGTAAGCGTAGTCTTTCTGTAAGACTTTGTAATGATCTTTCATTATTTGGCACTGATTCCCATGCATTCTTAAATTCGAGATATTCATTTGGCAAAGTGTTCAAAATTCTGTTTAGCAGCATAGATTTCGGTAACTGAACATTTTCACTCTTCAATTCTTCTTGTAATTCCTGCCAAATTCTCTGCAATTTTGAAACATGAGTTGCAATATTGTCCATGGTATCGTTAGTGTAGTTGAATAATTGAGAATACAAAAGATCTAACCTTCTTTCATTCTTCTGTTCATACACAGAATGCAAGGCATCCCACATCTCCTTTCCAGTTTTACAGGTGAGGATGTGCTGTTTGGGTTCAGGCCTAACACTAGATCCAATTGTATATCTAGCAATAGCATCTGCTTCTTCATAGGCCTTCAAAGCTACAGCATATGCCTTTCTATCTGCCTCTGCAGCGCCTTCCGGAAGCTCATCAGGCTTAGTTGTTATTCCCAAAACAATGAGCATGGCTCTCTGTACTGTTAATTGAAGTTCAATATCAAACTTCCGGCTTATCCAGTTCCTTTCACCCTCTAATTTTTCCATGTTACTCATATAACTGGAACACACAATTCGATGACAAGGAAACTAAGCCTAACTTAAGCCTAACAACGTGCCGATCGGCGATGTTTCAAAGTTTAAAAACTACTAACTGGGCTTGCTGGGCCCATAACCACTTAAAAACTTGACTTAAACTACTTACATAAACTGTAATTAAGTTTAATTACTGTTATTAAACATCAGTTACATAGTTACATAAACTTTAACATCGTATTTTCCATGAGCAAACGCATGTAAACAGAGCAGCTCTCAACAACGACAAGTACAGTTAACTTAACAGTTAATATCTGGGCTACAGTGAATAAATAACAGGTGAATAAGATAACAGGTATTGATTTATATTTAACAAATATTGTCATTTTTTAATATTGAAAGTGCATTTTGACATAAATCATGCACCTTTGTTTTCTTGTGTAAAAATAAAAAGTATTTTTTATTTATTTTTTTTTTTTTTTTTTGGACAAATAAAATGAAAATGACCTGAAATTCAGATTTGGTAAGATCCAGGTGGTTCTAGCTTTTAGGATTTATACTACACAAGTGCAAAAAGGTGTCAGCAGCTATTTAACAGCAAAGTGTTTTCCGATATTTTATTTTATTTTTTTTAGGTCTTGCATACCAGTTGATTCCCTCATTTTAAAGGTTTTTTTTTTTTTTTTTTTTTTAATTTTTCAACTCACATGCGAGTATTAATATTTTTCAGGAGAGTGAGTGAAATGTCTCATGATCTTTTTTAAAAAAGAAGCATGATCTAAATTATGTTTTAACTAAAATTTGACAAAAAGATGATATTTTCTTAATTTTTGGGGGGGGGGAGGAAGGAAGGGTCCATGTTCCCTCCGCCACTGAAATAATGTATTCTAATGGTTGCACATTGAAACAATAGATTGAATAAAAAATTATGAAACATAAAATTGTTGATAATTTCTATAAATTACTATATTTTAGTAAAAATTTACAAATGTCATAAAAATTTTTTAATATTTTTCTTTTCCAGATTTCAGGTCCTTCTGTATTTTTTAATTCTGTATAATAGATCGTCTACTGTATTTCAACTTCCTGAAAATTTCTTTTTAAAGCAGTCAATTTATATGGGGGATATGGACGTTTTTTATTTCTTTAAATGGTGAAAAAAAAAAAAAAAGAATAAAAGAATTTGGTTATCCATTCATTTTAATTTTTCGTTAGCTTGAAACTCAAAATTTTTCTTTCTTTTTTTAATTGCATGTAAGCAATGCAAACTGATTGATACTTTCACAGAGCCCTTTTTATATTTAAAACAAAAGACTTTAAATAATTAATTCTTGTGCAAAAAATGACAAAAAAAGAAAAAAAAGTAGTGTTTAGAATCATGACATCATGATCAGATTGTAAGATAATTTTGCCACTGGAACTAGACTAGTGGAATGAAAAGAGAATCAATATCTTTGTTTTTTTTAAAAATTATTAGAAGAGTGGAAGGGTTTCTGCACCAATTTTAAGAATTCCAAAGTTATATTTTTTTAATATAAAAAAAAAAAACGCCAGTAGCCAAAATATCTGGATTTCGGACAATAAGAAATTTTGAATGCCCAGATTTGAGACTTTGCACTGTATTGTAATTTTTTCTTAATCATTTTCGGAAATTTATTCAAATGTGTGCTACAGCACCATTTATGATATTTAATTGAAAATAAAATGGAATAAGCATACTGAAATATCCGATTTATAGAAGTTTCTTCATTAGAGATGTCCAGATTGAATATGTTATACTCTGTATGTGATTGATTACCTCTTACATACATGATGACAGAAACATACTTTCATCTTTCAGTTGCTAAAATGTACAAATCAAATATTTTTAGATACTGTATTTGCTTTAAAAGGGGCTATGTGCATATTAATCTATGACATTTATTTTTATATAATCATTGTATCCTTAAGAAGTATTGCCCTCCCCCTTCCTTCTAATAAGAACATTTATAAAAATCTCATTCTTTACCGAATTGTGTTATTTTTAATTTAATGAAAACTCAATCATTACCAGCACTAAAAGTTCTGGTATATCCATCAGAAGACACTGAAATTACATAAAATTTCATAATTTGGTAACATTTTTTTTAAATCAATGTCCAGCATTTTTACAAGTTTTTGAAACTGTATAAAAATCAAATTTAGTATTTTAACATACATACAGCCCTTATACTGTAAAAGATATGTCATCTATTAAACCGAACTCACTTTCTATGCTCCTTGTAATGCTTTTATCATCAGTGATTTGTGAGGTATTTGAGCAGACATATATTTCTAATCACCAGTTATCTTTCTCCTTGAAAGAAGAAGAGGGGGTTGGCACAAAAAATTAAGCGCCTGATTGTTACTGTTTGGCTCGTCAACTATTTTAAATGACAAAGAATGTAAGCAAAAATGAAAGTTGCGACACAAAATTTTGTGTCATCACTCATTCAATTCACTAATTCACGAATTTTTCAGCAGAAGAATAATAAATAAAGAGAAACATATTTTACTATTAATATACTTTACTAAAGAAGATGAGTCAGAAAATTGGTCTAAAAAATTTGCTGTCGTTAACAATCAGAGAACACTTATTTTCTACGCATTATCACCTCGTTATCAGAAAAGTAAAGAGACACCAGTAAAATGAATGATTTGCGAAATTGGGAACGAATCAAATATTTCTTTCATAAATAATGAATCGTTCTTTAAATCACTGCATCAGAAATGTTCAGCTAATTTTCCTAACAAAACATTTATTTATTAAAAAAGAATAAGAAGCATAATTCAAAATACGCGAACATAGCACTTCAATATGTCCTCGGGTTTAAAATTCTACACAATATGATTCCGAATTACTAACATGAAAATTTAATGGTAAAACCTTTTTCTGTTAATACTGGTCTGATAACTAAAAATATAATGAGAAATGAAAAGAAAAAGGTGTAGTTATATTGTCATGCTAATATTTTTTATTATTAAATAACAGTTTAATTAGTAAATTAGTTAACTAAACGGAGTTTCTCCTTTTAATAAAATGATTCCTTTTCAAGAAATCATGATGTTAAAATCCGCGATTCGTTCTTGCATTTGGCGTCTTGTCGTTTGCCTTTTCTGTATTATCAGGTAACTTTTAAAAATTCAGTTAATTTATCCCACCGTCATTACTAAAATAAGTTTATGCTAAGATAGTTTACCTGAATACTCTTTTACTGAAAGTTATACAAACTGTGGTTTGATCATTTAGCTGAACAAAGTTTCATCCCACCCAATTTTCCTTTTGCTGATAATTAGTCATTTAAAGCATTATGTATTAAGATATTTTTGTTATAGCAGGTAATTTTATTTATTTATTATTAGTTCGGCGCATATTATTCGTATTTAAATTAAAAAAAAAAACGAATTGTTGGTTTGTTTGTTTTTAACATTTAGATTTAAAAACATTGTGTTGCTCATTGAAAGAATTTGGTTGTATTCTTTTCCATCAAACGTAAATATTTTTTATATAATTCAAAGCATACTCAAGTTCCTATATAAAATTTATCAAAATTTACACAAAATATTGAAACAGTTAAAGAAACCATGAATAGAATTTGAATTCCAATATCTTCATAATGTTAGATCTGCTGCCAATAAGTAACTGTGTTTTGCACTGATTAAAAAAAAGTATTTTATTGTTTTGTAACATTGTAAAAATACCACTTGTCTATTCTCATGCTAGAAAGATATGCTGCACCACCAATGTTAACCATTTTTAACATTTTATTTCCTTTGCAATTGCATATCTAATCTTATACATTTGGTATTTTAAAGACAGCTGCAGAAGTATTTATTATGTCTGACATAAATTATTCAGAATGATGTATCTTTTTTTTTAAATTGGAACACAACTCATAAATTAATGTGTTGTTACATTTAGAGTGTTGTATTATTTTTATAGTATTTTATATGAATATTCTATTATACAGCTAATCTATTATTTCTTTCTATTCTAAAAAAAGTGACTGATGTTGCCGCTATCATAATTGAATTTATTGCGCCTTTTTGTTTTCGAATAGGGATGGGAAATAGAGATTAATTTTGGTTAACAGGTTTATTTAACAGTTTAACTTATCGACAAATCTTGACTTATGCTGGGCAATTGCCTCATGGCCCTCCATGAGAGTAATTAACATTTATACTAAAAATGTCAAATGATTAAAATTAACCAAAAAGGATCAAAATTCATATATTTTCAAACATTTAGTAAAATAAGAGTGGTTCCTTTATTCTCTTTTCTTCCAATATCTCATTCATCAATTCGAAAAACAAATTACATGGAAAATTAATAAATAAATGTTTAATACCAACTTAGTATTCTGTTGCTTTCAAAAGAGATTTTCTATTAACATTTTCCTCGTAGCGTCTCTATTTAAAACCGTTAATTATGACCAATTTGCAACATTTCCTTTTAGTCATCTTATAACAGATATTTCTGTCAACCAATTTATCTTTATTCTACAATTATCCTGCTAGTAGGTACTTATTTTTAAACTTGTTTCTATCTTCATGTAATACCCTGCATGCAGATGTAAACAGCCCCAGGTACAAAAGTTATACATATATACAGAAATTTAGTACTAGCCACTTATACATTATTGATACACACACACACAAAATAAATTAACAATAATAAAAAAAAAATTCTATCAATAGTCAGAAGGGGGCCTTGCAGATTAATATTTCCCCCACCCCATCCCCATATCTTTAGTCAGGCCCTGCTAATCACTGCATATGATGTTAGCAGATGTTTTAATTAGATCATATTAACACAAAATGCTTCAGATAATTTTGAGACATTGAATATAGGCACTGTTTTCTATTAAAATGAATGCTTGCCATTAACCTAATTAATTTTATTTAAATACTCAAATTTTCAAAGAGAAAAAAATTACCTATCATGATGATTTGAATTTGATGCATTTTCAGTTTTTTCTGGCACAAAAAAAAAGAAAAAAAAAACTTTTTATTTACTATGTTTGAAAACTTTAAAATTCAAAGTATTGTAACAAGTAAGTTTTGGTCATAGAAGAATCATTTTTTATTTGTAAGAACATGGAGGAACTTTTTGAAAATAAAACTTATGAGACCAAAGCATTGTATAAAATTTGTAACTTCCTAACTATTTAAAAATTAATTAGTTTAACATGATAGCTGTTGATAAACAATAATAAAAGATACAGTAGATAAAAATAAACACAGTGTTAAAAGTTTGTAAAAATAGAGAAATTTGATAA
The DNA here is from genome assembly GCA_964019185.1 of Maratus speculifer. Taxonomy (NCBI): domain Eukaryota; kingdom Metazoa; phylum Arthropoda; class Arachnida; order Araneae; family Salticidae; genus Maratus; species Maratus speculifer. The sequence continues at coordinate 37,126,233 of CAXHSM010001376.1, forward strand.
CCCAGCTTCATTCCAGCCATATCTATCGACACATTTTTAAAGTGAATCCCACAAGAACTTGAAAATATTTTTCACACACTTTTAATGAAGTGCAATTCATTAAAACAAATTTCTTATGCAAAAATGTGCTTTTCAAGTTAATTACATTTGCATTAAAATTAAGTATCTTCACAAATTATGCAATAGTATTTCTTTCTTTCTTTTTATTTTTCAATAAAATTAATTTACAAAAAAAAAAAAAAAAAAAAAGTTTTCTAATTCTCATTTTCTAAAAATGCAATAATGGAAAAGTAAAATTACATTTGCATTAAAATTAAGTATCTTCACAAATTATGCAGTAGTATTTCTTTCTTTCTTTTTATTTTTCAATAAAATTAATTTACAAAAAAAAAAAAAAAAAGTTTTCTAATTCTCATTTTCTAAAAATGCAATAATGGAAAAGTAAAATAATATTAAGAAGAAGAAGAAGAAAGAATAAAAACACTTCATCCCTCCATTTAAAAAAAAAATCTAGCATCAGAAATCACCTCCTTCCAATTGAAATTTAAAAAAATCCCCATTTACAAAGCCAATGACATTGAATTAAAATTCTCCTTTATACATCAGAACCATCCTCTGCTCATATCCATTACTAGAAAATGTATTTTTCTTTTCCGTTCCAGAAAACTATATCAGCTCAAATCATTTTGAAATACTATATATTTATCTCAGAGCAAATTGCAATTATTTTATCACTCTGAAAGTCTGAAGTGTAAAAACAATCTGTGCTTCATACCAATAAAATAACTATTGAATTGTCAACAATTGACAGAAATGGTAATAGATCATAAAAAATGAATAATCCAATGTGTTTAAGAAAATCATTGCTTTCCAGCGGATGACTGGATTTTTTCTGAGGAGTTGGATGGTGATTGTTAAAGAATAAACATCACTTGCCAGCTATTAAGCTTTATTAATTTTTCTTCAGCTGCTTGGAAGAGGCTGTTGTCTTGCAAAGGCATGAAAACCAGATTTTTGATTTCTTGTAATTTTGGTACATCATAATAAAAGTTCATAAGTATTTAAAATAGGACTTTTTTAAGTCCATTTTTTAAACTTGTTTGTTATTAATGTAGAGAAACAAACTTTCATTTTCTTTCCTTTTATGTATAATTTTAACGTGTACTTTTAAAAGATTAATGTTTCATCTTTTTTTTTAATACTTTATGCTATTGCATTCTACATTAAACAGAGGCTTTCCGTTAAACAGTTATTAAATAAGTAATTATAAAACAATAAATGTTATTATCCTAACATATTAAATAATGTCCATCCCTGTTTTATAAGATTATTCAGCAAAAAGTATTGCATATAAAAATGTAAAGATTGGCAGTTTTATAGATATATATTATGTATATGATAAGCATGTTGTAGCAGTTAATTTTTAAATCAAAAATTATTTGAACATCTTACTTAATGTTGGAATCAGTCAAGAAAGTTTAGTTAAATAAGTTTTATACAACAAAATTCTATTCCTTGTAATTTAACCATCTTTTCCTAGTGTATACTTTATTACATTGTGATGTGCAGTATCCAATTATCTATTAAATTTGTTTAACTTTTAAAGATTTTTCTTTTTTTAATTATCTAAATAGGGATTTAATTTATCGTTTTGAATAGCTATTTTATCTCGGATTTTAACCAACATGAACAATTGTATCCAAATTACTTTTAAATTAAAAAATAAATTACACATGATTTTTAAAACGAAAGAAAACTTCTAAATGATTGAAAAATATAGTGAAATATATATATATATATTACATCCTTTTTCAAATAATGTATTTAAAACAATTTCCTAGCAGTGCTTAAAAAAAACTTTATTTCTAGACGTTATAAAATCTGAGAGATAAAAAAAATCATTGAAGTTTTGTAAATGATAAAGAATTATTATACGTATATTTCATATATTTTTTTGTTATTCATACACATAAAAAGCCAAAGTTTTGCAACATTCAAAGTTTTTGTTTTTTAACTATCTCGCATATAAGTTGACCCCCCCCCCCCCTCATAAGCTGTTTTACAAATATGTAACAGATCTTACGTAAGCTCAAAGTCAATTGCCAGCTGTTTTGACAGTAGTGCCTGTGGCCTTGGGATCTGAAAAATATGCAGTGAAAGGGAAATGAATATCAATCTGATTATAGAAGATTGCCACTGGTTTTGATAATATTATTTAATATCACATAGTCATTTTTTGTGACGGTTCAAATTTGTATGTTTCTAGGTGCACTTGTAAATATATAGTCTAAGTTCTATAATCCGCACACGCTGCGGCCAAAGGTTGTGTGGATTATGGAATATTGTGGATCATAGAGTATTATGTATATTATACATTATTTTAATATTCCTAGACAGCATTTTAATCTTTTAATCAGTAAAATATGGAAAGATAAATATAAAATCTAATAATTTATTAAATATGCTATCTGAAAAAAATGCCTTTTTAAAGTTATTTTATTACAAAAATTTATATATACGTGCATATAAATAAAAATAATTACTACATATGTTTCATAATGCAGTAATCTGTTTTTTAATGTTAATAAAATAAAAGAGTTACATTAACAAAAAAAATGTTTTATTATGATTTGTTTTTCATTTTTTTCATTATTTGTTTTAAAAATCACTTTTGGATCCCGAATTTGTAAATTTTCTTAACTGTTTATGTCATTGTTTATATTCATAAAGTAACGCAAATTATAGAAAGTTGCGGATTATAGATCTTTGACTGTATTAATACCTACAATCATTGTCTGTCTGCATATTACAGCACAATAACTACCAAACCAAAGGATTTGAATATTAATATGCGAATCGTTTCAGAATTTTGTCAATCCCTTTAAAATTTTATGAAAATTAAATCAAAACTTAAAAAGATGTTCATAAAAGTTTCCTTCATTCTATAAAATCCTATCATATCAAGTTAATTTAATTATGTCTCTTAATAGATAATGATTCTATGTTGTCACAGTGGTTATTTTATTAAATCCTATTATATATAATTAATTCGATGATTTTCCATGAAAAGTAATGATTTTAGAATGACATGGTGATTATTCTATTAAATACTATCATAGATAATTAATTCAATGATATCCCATGACTGTTAATGATTCTAGAATGCCATAGCGGATATTCTATTAAATCCTATCATACATAATTAACACAATGATATGCCCTGATAGATAATGATTTTAAATTGCAATGATGCTTAATTTATGAAATCCTATCATATATAATTAATTCAGTGATATTCTGTGATAGTTAATGGTTCTAGTTTTCCATGGTAGTTATTCTATTTAATCCTATCATACATAATTAATTCAATGATATTCCATGAAAGGTAATGGAATAATTCTAGATTGCCATGGAGATAATTCTATTTAATCCTGTCATACATAATTTGTGATAGGTAATGATTCTAGGTTGTTATGGTGCTTATTATACTAAATCCTATTATACCTAATTAATTCAATGATATTGCATAATAAGTAATGTTTCTAGATTGCCATGGTAGATATTCTACTAAATGTATCATAAATAATTAATTCAATAATATCCAATGATAGGTAATGATTCCAGATTACCACAATGTTGATTTTATTAGTTTGTATCACATGTAATTCATTCTGTGGCTTCCCAGGATAGGTCATGATATTAGGTTACCACGGTGATGATGTATTTTTGAAGTGGGAGTCATAGTATTTATGTATGACTAAGGTATGAGATTCTAATACTAACTTTTAAAAACATCCAAGTTTAATTTATTTCATGTTTACATTCTATATTTAAACAAATAAGAAAAACAGGATTTCAGCTAAATCTCTTCAAAGCTGTCTTATATGAAATACACAAACCAGATGTTGGTTGCCAACAAACAACTCAGACAGCTTTTGCAGAGGAAAGCATTTTCCAAGAACTGAATATAATTTTTCAACAAGTACATGAGTTGTATCCTGAAACACCCATATCGCTCCATATACCATCTAATGTATTGTACACGATAATGGCTTGCATCTTTTTCAATTGCAATGCATACAAGCATTGGAACTGGCAGACTACAATAAGCACATGGAATTTGCGCAGTCATTTTTCCAAGAAAATCCTGCAGATCAAAACTTCACAGCTAGTATTATGTTCACTGATAGGCTACATTCTCACTAAAGGGTGTGCTGAACATTCACAACTTGCATACTCGGGCAGATGGAAACTTGCATGCTATATATATGTATGCCTCATAATGTAAATTTACACTTAACGTTTGAGCTGGCAATGTTGAAGACTGTTTGTTTGGTCTGTACAATTTCCCAGAAAGACCGATAGTTGCATCTATCTTGCATTCTTGAAAGAGGTTCTGCCAGACATGCCTATGATTGTTTGTTGACACACTTGATTTAGGCATGATGGAGCTCCCCTACAATTCAGCTTCTAAGTCAGGTCACATCTGCTAGTTATTTTCTCTGGATGCTGGATTGGTCACAATGTACCAATCCCATGGCCACCACAATCACCAAATCTGTCTCCAATTGATTTTTTCCTTTGAGCAGAAAAAGTTTTTTAAAAACTGAAGAATTTTAAAGATTTTAATCGTTGGGCTTTGAGGGGGTCGGGAAAAAGGCGGAGGGGTGAAGGACAAAGTAATTTTTTGAAAAGTAAGGCAATCGGATAAAATTTTAACAACATTTATATAATCGTTACTCATTATTAGAAAAAAATAACAAAAATAGTTAAAAAATGTTAAAAACATTAAGCCATTTTTAAGATATTCAACTTTGACACTGTGAGAAGGGAAAAAAAATTAACAGAGGGCATTTTTTTTTCTTCAAATCAAAAAATTTATGAATCAAAGAAAAATCTCAATCCTGGTTAAGAAACAATGGGAAAATAAAAGTAATGACTATTAAGAACGTTTGGTTGGCTTTTGATAAAAATAAGGACTTTCAAGTACTGTATAATCATTTTAATAATATTCCTTGCACAAACATACATTTCACAAATCTTTTTCTTAAAGTGTAACTATAATACATTATGATTTGTGGTAAGTAGTAATGAAAATATTGATTTTAAAATTGAAAATTTCATAAAACACCTGCTGAAAACGTTACACTCACCCAAATAGAAAAATTATTTTCCAAGTTTTATCTCATCCAGAATAAACTATGAAATTGTCTGGTGTTAATAACAAATTAACATAAGACAGCTAGTAACTGCTAGTAGTAATGAAGTAGCATGAAGTAACTGCTAGTCTTTTTTTTAAGTTTTAAATTAATTTTCTTTAAACGAAATTGTGTGATCAAAATAAAAGTTAAAGTACAATTTACAAACACTGGCACATTAGATTAATTTTTAAACATGATTATTCAATCGGTAAATTAATTACAACAGAGTAATTTATTCCATTTTTCAATATTGGGTGAAAAAAGTCCGGGCCAGGATTCGAACCAGGAATGTATTGGCTGAAGCCACCAATGCTTTACCAACTGAGTTATTCCGGACACGAACACTGGAGGATTATTTCACCCAATTAACCTCAAACGATTACTATATCTGGTCTGATACTCTGGATCAGCACAACAGAATAATTCGAAGGTCTGTATATGGAACTGCAGAAAATGGAACTTGCACATGTTTTGAAAAATATTGTTAATTGTTATTGGGAAAAAAAACCTTCAAATGTTGCAATGTATTTATCAGTTAAAGAAATAGTTTTTTTTTCTTTGACCATTGATTGTGGAAACACGTTTTGATCAGGATAGTAAACTAGTTTTATCCCTGGACCTGGTTAATACCAATACAACCCCATATCAAAAGAAATAGATTCGCAGTGCTGGTTTGCAAAAAAAATTTTGTGAAAAAACAATTAAAAATGTATAAAATTCAGTGTCAACTATAAAGGATTAAAAAAAATTCTCAGAAAAAATGCTTAACAATATAATTAAATATATGAAATAGAGATAAAACTGATTTAGTTCTGAATATATAGACAGTAAAGTAGGCAAAAAATTTTTTGGATGACTTTCACGAAAATTCTAAACAAGTAGGGGGAATTTCAAGAAAAACAAAACTAAAATTATCAGCTTGCAATGAAATAAATTTTGAATTTTTATCAGTTTCAATATGGAAGAGTATGCATAAAAGAGAGCTGGATATGGGAGTGTGTAATGTATTGCATCCACACCTACACATTTGTATCTGTTAAAAATAGTTTTGTTGTGCATAAAAATATATAATGTGATCGTTTATACTATTTAAGAAAATGAAACTTGCCATATGTGATTTGAGTGCAGTTTATTTATTTTCTTTTTTATAGAATCGACGTTAGAAAAATCCTTTATATTCAATAAGTCATTTGCTTGGATACAAATGGTGAGAATCTCTTCATACTAATACTTTGATGAAGTTTCTGTTAACATTCTAAACAAAACTTTTTCACTTAAGAAAATGTCATTGATTGCAGAAGAAATTTCTTCCCCTAGTGAACAGAACTTGTTTCCTCAAAATGATGATAAAGAAAAACATTTCTCCATTGATACAGAAGAAAAAGGTTTTATTTGTGAAGTATGTTCCAAAATATTTTCTAAGAATTGTAGTTTAAGAAGACATTTCAGAAATATTCATAAAGGAGAAAAACCCTTTGTTTGTGAAATATGTTCCAAAGGATTTCGTGATAACAGTACTTTGAGAATCCATCTTTTGAAACATACAGGTGAAAAACCTTTTGTTTGTGAAATATGTTTTAAAGGATTTTCTCAGAATGGTAAACTAAGAAGCCATTTCTTGACTCATACTGAAGAAAAACCCTTTGTTTGTGAAATATGTTCCAAAAGATTTTCTCAGAATTGTGACTTAAGAAGACATCTCTCAACTCATACTGCTCAGAAATCTTTTGTTTGTGAAATATGTTCAAAAACATTTTCAAACAACGGTTATCTAAGAAAACATCTAAGAAACATTCATACATGTGAAAAAACATTTGTTTGTGAAATATGCTCCAAAGGATTTCTTGATAACAGAACTTTGAGAAACCATCTTTTGATACATACAGGTGAAAAACCTTTTGTTTGTGAAATATGTTTTAAAGGATTTTCTGAGAATGGTAAACTAAGAAGCCATCTCTTAACTCATACTGGAGAAAAACCTTTTGTTTGTGAAATATGTTCCAAAGCATTTTCTGAGAATCGTCATCTAAGAAGGCATCGCTTGACTCATACTGGAGAGAAACCCTTTATTTGTGAAATATGTTCCAAACAATTTTCTCAAAATTTTAATCTAAGAATACATCTCTTGACTCATACAGGTGAAAAGCCCTTTGTTTGTGAAATATGTTCCAAAGGGTTTTCTGATAAGAGTAATTTCAATAAGCATTACAAGTCTCATATCAGATAGACTCCACCTGAAAATCTCTGGTATTCTTATCATCAAAATTGAGTATGAACCCTGTATATGTCATTGCATTTATTATTATCACATTTCTTACATTTTAAAATTCAGTAATGAAATTAAAATTGTAAAATTCTTCCATGAATGTCATAGTTGTCATTTTGGTAAAAAAGCAAAACTCCAGACCTATTCATAAGATTTTAATAAACTTTTATGTAAAACTTTGTAATGCCTTTCAGTGGTTAGTTTAAATATTTTTTATTTCATTATAATGCAATTTCACCCTAAAATAAGAAATTTATCTTTCCTGAAAGAATAATTTGTACCTCTCTGTTTCATGCGATATGAAAGGCTTCATTGAAATAACACATTTTAAAAAATATGAGAAATGTGCAAAAAATGTATCTGTGCAAAAATAATCCCTTACATATCAGTTTAATTTTCTTTAATTCATAAATAGTGATTGTATAACCTAATCAATCATGCGCTTTGTTTATAAGACCTTTTTTCTTGCTTTTGTCTTACATCATTAAATGCAGAAATTTTTGTGGCATGGCAAAAGTGTACCTTATCATCATATAATGTAATGTGACCAAATCTTGTGTGTTTTCAAACTTTATCTAAAAAATATATCTATTAATAATCTTGACTTAATTTTGTATATTACCATTTTGAAGTACAAGAAGACCAATTGATAGATTACATGGTAGAAAAAAATTAGATGAATGGGTAATTTTGGTGCCACTGTGTGTCATTGTATTTTAATAGAAATGAAGTTAAAGTTATTGAAGAGTTGGCATAAAAAAAAGTTCAAAGATTCGACATTTCACCAGATTTGTCAGGAAAATTGATTTTTAAATTTACTTTGTCAATATGCGTGCTTGGCATCTAATGAAACAATGTCACCAAAATTGGAACCATTATATAATTTGAAATCTGCTGAAAATGTATTGTTTTATTGAATTAAACTGAAGACTAATTTTAACTGAGCTATGCCCAGTGTTTCTTGCTGTAATGTTATAATACGGGCAAATGTCTATGTGTGTATGAAAAATTTATTCAAAAAATACTTCTAATGAGTTTGGATCATTTTTGTTAACTGGTTAAAAAATATCTTCTAATTGTAATATTTTAAAAATTAAATTTAATGATGTTGTGATGTATGTTCTTATTTAAAAGATGAAAATTTTCATATTGATTATCCTCCTCAGTCCTGAGACAAATTTTACGTGGCACTACAAAAACCAGTTTAAAATTATTATAAAACATATCCAGACATACATTAGTTTGTATATTGATTCTTCTAACATGCACACATCTATTAAAAAAGTCTGTATGTAATTTTAACAATTCTAAAAGAAATTAAATTAATTTAAAGGGTGATTTTTAGTGTCGCCTCCAGGCGACATCAGGACTGAGGAGGTTATTTAGATTTATTAATTAACCATTTATATTTTGATGTTACTTATAATAACCATTAAAGAAAATCCAATCTAAAATTTGGTTAATTTGTCTAATAAATGTAGATTACACTTTTTGTACAAAATAATTTGGTAAATCCTAATTAGAAAGTGCAGTGAAACAGCAGAAGTTCACTTTGTTTTAATGTGGTTCTGTTTTCAATCATTTACATGGATTTAGATTTTTTTTTTGTATTAAAAACATTATACAAAAGATTTGCAACTGCAAAACATTTCTTCCTTTACAGGTGCGAACCCAGTACATTTATTGACAGAATTCTTATAAGAATGGTGGGACTTTCATAATAACATATTTTGTTACAGAATCTAACTATTCTTGTACATATTTTGCAAAAATAGTTCTCACTACTGATTAATTAAATCCCTTTTAATTTTAAAAAGTTACCTAAATCCTAAAGTAATCACTTTATTATCACGCATATTGTTCTGGATATCTTGGACATAACATAATTAATCATTCAGATGAAGGTATATTTTTCATTCAAAATTCACTCAGCAAAGAAAGAAATAGTGGGCCATCAGCTAGAAAACAGATGGCAGCCAGCAGTGCCATCAGCGGTACAGTGCAATGGTGCCATTACTTAAACCTGTACTAAAGTGTCCGTCCGAAATGCAGGTGCCCCATCAGTGATGACCAACAGCAAGCCAGCATTGGTATGCCATCACATTACTTCAATCCATCAGTTTTCCTGCTGTGCTAGCACCTAACCTACAGCAATTCCTTTGCTGGGCCAGCACTTTTAATCCAGTACCATCACTTATCCTACAGTGTTTATACATTGGTACACCGTTAGACTGCTTTTTTATTACTATGAGCCAACAACTACCCTACAATGTTTATAAAGCGGCAGATTATCATACAGTGTATATGCTGCTGGACCTTTGCTGTACCAGCAGTTTTTAATCAGTATTAGCTTCTAACCTACTGCTCGTTCTTTGCTGGGTCAGCACTTTTAATCCACCACCATCACTTATCCTGCAATGTTTATAACAACCATCAACAAACCATCAGTAAGATTTGTTTTTACTACGAGCAGACATCCACCCAGCAGTGTTAATAAAGCAGCAGGCCATCATGCAATGTTTATGCTGCTGGACTTTTGCTGTATCAGCAGTTTTCAATCAGTAACATCCTCTATAACGATTTTATACTTTGCTAGACCAACACATTACTACCATTTTTATTCCCATGACCAGCAATTACTGCTTGCTGGGACAGCATATTTATTCAGGGTTTGATTTGCAGCAGAGCATCTGGGACACTGACAAGGGCCAACAATTTTGGGAGCTTCAAAATATTTGTATTTTAAAACTTCTGAGATCCAATATTTCATTTATAACTAAGGTTCTGTGGAAACCTAAATTAATATTCATTTAATAAATTCTTTATTTTTCCAAAAAATTCCTTTGAATTTTTGTCTTTGAATACTTTTTACGCTAATGCCTAGAGCCCTCTAGGATGCAAATCAATCCTCCCTGAACAATAGTTTTGCTTTAATTGGGATTGATTTGATACATATTATGTGTATATAATTACCGCTGGCATAAATATAAAAAGAAATGAAATCTATCCAAAAAATTATTTTTATTTTGTATTACTTGTGAATATAAGTCTTCATGCAATCCATTTTTATATCTGTTAACAGAGTTCATACTCTATTTGAAGAACAAAATTTCCTGATTACAATTCACAACATTAAAAAAATAATAATAAAGCTAAAATACAATTAAAATGAATTTAAAGAAACTTTTACTCATGTAAGATATGTAATTAAGCTAAGCTATAATAATATATTAATAAAAGTTATATAAACTTATATTTACATACTAATTTATACACATTAAACATTTATTTATTTATTTATAGTCAGTGCTGCTATATCATTTATGCTTTTACAAAAGCAATTTGTTGTGCAGGTTTCAATTCATCTTTTAAAATTTTTATAGTTTTTTTTTATTTATTATTATTATTATTATTTTGGCAGCTTGTTTGTAATTTTTAATTATTCGTATTTCATCATATTGTTTCGTAGAGATACTGCCTATATAAGAGACTTTGAACCTAAGGCACGACATTACTCTCTCTAAATCAAAATAAAGTTAGATCACACAAAATCACTATTAATCTTTTCGGAATTTAATCAAATGGAAATTGAAAAAATTTAATTGTGGCATATAATATTCTAATCTATTGATGATTTCAATTTTTTTCAAACAAGTTTGCATTATAGTTAACCTGATATTAAGTTTCAAAATAGAAATATAATTGCATTGCATTAACTATTTTCCCCATAATTATAGTAAATACCTACATGTATGTTCCTCATATTTTTTTTAAATTAAATAGAAAAAAAATTCAGTAATGAGCACACATCAAAAAGATTCAACTCTGGCATATATGGTGACAAATATGTATAGCTAAAATATCTATGTTATAAACATGTGGATTTTTGTGAAAATTTTACTTTTATGTGAAAAATTCGAATTTTTTTACAAAAGGGCCTCAAAATTTAGGGCAATCTTGATGAATGGAAGCACATAAAAATCATACTTTCAGGTTAAAAAAAATATATCGCAGTTTTTCCAGATTATTTGAGTTTTTGTCATTTCAAATGTTTTCTAGTTGAATAGAAACACTGTTTAACCAAATCAGTACAAAAAACCCTGAACGGGTTAAAAGCTTGTGACGCAGCACTTTATCTTATATATCTAAGAATTTTAAATTTGGGACTTAAAACTAATGATATCAAAATTTATGTGACGCTATGCTATTAATTAATATATACATATATTAAAATTTATTCATTAAGATTTTATCAATTACATCTTTCATAAATTCAAAATATGAATCTTAAAAGATATGATATCAAAATTTAAGTGACGCCTTGACGAGGCTTTAAACAATGTTTTAAAATTCCATTTATTTATTTATTGTCTAAATACATTTTCATATCTAAACAATACTTTTCATTTTCCAATACACTGTTAAATACATCACTTTCACTGAATATATATAATGCACTGAAATTTATTTATTTGAATAAATAGATTTATCTTTTGGGCTATGCTATCCAAAATCAAAAATAACATTTGAATACATATTTTTTGCGTCATTGTATCTATTTGCATCTATTTAACTTACTTTGGATACAATGACGCAAAAAATATTTATTCAAATGTTATTTTTGATTTTGGATAGCATAGCCCAAAAGATAAATCTATTTATTCAAATAAATAAATTTCAGTGCATTATATATATTCAGTGAAAGTGATGTATTTAACAGTGTATTGGAAAATGAAAAGTATTGTTTAGATATGAAAATGTATTTAGACAATAAATAAATAAATGAAATTTTAAAACATTGTTTAAAGCCTCGTCAAGGCGTCACTTAAATTTTGATATCATATCTTTTAAGATTCATATTTTGAATTTATGAAAGATGTAATTGATAAAATCTTAATGAATAAATTTTAATATATGTATATATTAATTAATAGCATAGCGTCACATAAATTTTGATATCATTAGTTTTAAGTCCCAAATTTAAAATTCTTAGATATATAAGATAAAGTGCTGCGTCACAAGCTTTTAACCCGTTCAGTGTTTTTTGTACTGATATCAGTGCTTTTTTTAGGTTAATAATAAAAAGATAAAAACAAAAAATTAAAGACTAATGCAAAGAATTCATTTTCATGATTTCTGATCACCTTTAATTACCCCTCCCCACCCACTTAAAAAAAGATATTTCATATTTTATTATTAATATATGCTGTGCTACTTGATTTCGTTAAAAACAACTCTGTAGTAAAGTACGTTAGTATAAGATAAGAAAGTAATGTACATTCAGCACTGTATTTCTAAGAAAGGATTTCATAATCTATGCTGTATGTATCATTTCTCATTCTAGTTAACTATGTTTATTCTTTACACATGATGATACATATACTGCAGATGGATTAAAATGATCAGGAATACAATATTCAGAATGTGCAGGAAAGTATTTCATAATCTATGCTGCATGCATGATTCTTGTTAATTATGTTTCAACCTTTGTATAGGTTGGTAATATTGCAGATTGATTAAGACTATATCCGTTACAATATTCAGAATATGCTGGAAAGTGTTTAATAATCTATGGTGCACACAGGTTTTTCTTTCTTGTTAATTATGATTTGTTCTTTATATAGAGTGGTAAAATTACTGCAAATGGATTAAAATGATAGGTTTACAATAATGAAAATGTGTTGGAAAGTGTTTCATAATCTATACTGTATGTGTAACTTTTCATTCTTGTTAGTTTATTTATTTTTTGCTGTTTGCACAAAACATATATAAACTAACAGGGGGGGGGGAAGATTTGGATGGGAAGATTACTGTACAAAGATGAAACTGATAGGTTTAAAGCATTCAGAATAAAATGGAAAGTACAGTAGACTCCCTCAAATCCGCAAACCAGAAATCCGCAACTCTCTAAAATCCGCACATACTTTATGGATGTAAACAATGAAACTTTCAGATTGGATATTTGGACAAAATGTGATTTTTTAAATTTTGTATCAATTCCATATATTTTTTAATTTTTAATTTTCTCAATAATACTCTATTCGTGTTTTTTTCCATGAAGGAAGAAAAATTAAAAAAAAAAAAAAAAAAAAAATCAAGATATTGCTGATATCACTGGTAATCACAATTTTCTTACCAAATATATTTATGCATTAATCAAGATTTTTTGGTTACTAAGCCTGGCTAAACTTTTAAAAAAAATCTTTATTTTATGATTTTGATGTGAATTAGTAATGTACTTTTATGAGGCAAGTTTTGTTGAATAATTTTGGAAAAATATATTTAATTTTTATAATGAATATTTAATCATACACTATTGATCATTAACTTCATCTTTGCTTTTAATATTTTAATCATTTTGAAAATTATCTAAATTTTTATTATTTTAATTTATTACTTATTTTAACATTTTATTATATTGTAAGTATTCATTATAGTCCTGAATGCACTATTAATTGCACTCAAATTACTGTTTAAAAAACGTAAACAAAGCAATGACCAGAAATCCGCAAAATTCTAAAATCCGCACAACCTCTGGTCCCAAGCTGTGCGGATTTGAGGGAGTCTATTGCATATAAACATGTTAAAGGAAAATTTTTTACTCTCGTTAATTATGCTTTGTTTTTTTGCACAGAATGGTAAAATTATTGTACATGAATGACAATAAGTTTACAATATTCAGAATGAGTCAGAAAATGCATCATAATCGATGCAGTATGCATGACTCTTCGTTCTTGTTAGTTATGTTTTGTGGGGTCATCAAGCCTTCTTGTTAGTTATGTAAGGGAGGGGGAGGAGTTTGTATCGGGTTTAAGATTTTATTAAAATTTCCATGCTCTAGTCTGTACGTATTTACATAATTTTTTTTTCTAAAAATCTTGATTTGGTTAGATAATTGTTTTTTTTTTTTTTTCGGGTTTGAATCTCGATTCAGTTTGACTTGAATTGGAATTTTCAGGTTCTTGCAGAGTTGCATTTCAAGTACTAGTTTTCAATTCTGGTCAGTGGATGGGGACAAAAATTACTTTGTCTTTCTTGAACAGATTTTTATTTCCTAATTTTTTTATTTTACTTTTTTTTGGGGGGGGGGATTAGATTGGGTTTCAGGTTATTCTGATCGGGTTTGAGATAGACTTCTATTGGAATTTCCATGATCTGGTCAATACATATCGACATAAATTGTTCTTTTTTTTCTAAAATCTCGATTTGATTAATTTTTTTTTGGGGGGGGGGGATTGAATCTGGTTTCGGATTGACTTCAAATGGAATTTTCAGGTTCTTGTTGAGTTGCATTTCAAGTATATTATTTTGTCGCAGATAAATTGGGTTACAATTGGATTTTTTTTTTTTTTTTTTTTGGGGGGGGGGGGGTAGTGTTTGAACTGGGTTTGGGATAGATTTCAATTGAAATTCTTGTCAGTGTATGTGGACAGAAATTATTTGGTCTTTCTTGGACAGACTTGTGTTTCCATTGTTTTTTCCTTTTCGGGTTTGGATTAGGTTTCATGTTAACTTTCAGACTCTTGTCAGTGTGTATCGGCAGAAATAATTTTCTCTTTTCCGGATTAGGTTAAGGTTCGATGGAAATTTTTTTCAGGTTTCAATCAGGTTCAATTCAAATGGAATTTTCAAGTTCTGGTCAGGTTGCGCTTTAATGGAAAATATTTTGTCCTGTATAGATACTGGGCTCCGGTTGTATGAAATTTCCTTTTTCAGGTTCAGATTAGGTTTAAGATAGACTAATTGGAATTTCCAGATTTCTGATCACGCATATATATGGAAATTAAGTTTTCTTTCCCAAATCGAGATATGGTTGGATAAATTTTTTTTTTTTTTTTTGGGGGGGGGGGTTGAATCTGGTTTCGGTTTGATTTCAAATGTAATTTTCAGGTTCTTGTTCAGTTGCATTTCAATGTATTTTATTTTGCAGCAGATAGATTGAGTGACTCTTGGAGGGATTTTTTTCTTTCTGGTTTTGGAGTGTATAGGATAGATTTCAATAGGAATTTTTCGATTCTGGTCAATGTATGTCAATGGAAATTATTTTGTCTTTCTTGGACAAATTTATCTTTCCATTAAATTTTTGTTGTTAACTTGTAGGTTCTTGTTGGCAGACTTGTATAAAACCAAAAACTTTCGGCAAATTAATTTAATGTTGGGTGTAATTCGTATTTTTTTCGCAATTCATGGTCATCATTCATGTTTTTTATGCGATTTATGAATTTAATTTGCATTTTTGAGCAATTTATGGACATAATTCGCAATTTTTATGCGATTAATGAATGTAATTTACATTTTACATGATTTATGGACGTAATTTGCTATTTTTATGCAATTCATAGACAGAATTTGCGTTTTTTCAGCTTTCTGTTGACGAAATTTGCGTTTTTTAATCGATTTATTGACGTTATTTATGTTTTTATAGGATTTATGAATGTAATTTGCTTTTTTTACCAATTCTTGGACGTAATTTGCATTTTTTGTAATTTATGAACGTTATTAGTGTTTTTTTGCACGATTCATGGAAGTGATTCGCATTTTTTGAGTGATTTATGAATGTAATTCACGTTTTTATGCGTTTCATGGACGTAATTTGTGTTTTTTGAGCGATTCATGAATGTAATTTGCGTTTTTTATGCAATTCATGAATGCAAAACACTATTCGCTATTTTTATGCGATTTATAGACGTAATTTGCATTTCAGCTTTCTGCTGCCAAAATTCGTGTTTTTTGAGCAATTTATGAACATAATTCCCGTTTTACTACACGATTCATAGACATAATTTGTGTTTCTCATACAATTTCTGAACGTAATTCTCACTTTTTTAAACAATTCATGGACGTAATTAACGTTTTGACGATTTGTGGACCCAATTCGCGTTTTTTAAACTATTCATGGGCATAATTCACGATTTTTATGCGATTAATGAATGTAATTTACATTTTACATGATTCATGGATGTAATTTGCTATACTTATGCAATTCGTAGATATAATTTGCATTTTTTGAGCTTTCTGTCGACGAAATTTGTGTTTTTGATCAATTTATTGACGTTATTTGTGTTTTTATAGGATTTATGAATGTAATTCGCTTTTTTTACCAATTGTTGGACTTAATTCACATTTTTTGCAATTTATGAATGTTATTAGTATTTTTTTGCATGATTCATGGAAGTGATTCGCAATTTATGAGTGATTTATGAACATAATTTGTGTTTCAGCTTTCTGCTGCCAAAATTCGTGTTTTTTGAGCGATTTATGAACATAATTCCCGATTTCCTACACGATTCATAGACATAATTTGTGTTTTTCATACAATTTCTGAACGTAATTCTCACTTTTTTAAACAATTCATGGATGTAATTCACGTTTTGAGCAATTTGTGGACCCAATTTACGTTTTTTATGCAATTCGCTTTTTTTGAGCGATTCATGGACATAATTCGAGATTTTTATGCGATTAATGAATGTAATTTACATTTTACATGATTTATGGACGTAATTTGCTATACTTATGCGATTAATAGACATAATTTGCATCTTTTGAGCTTTCTATCGACGGAATTTGTGTTTTTTGATCGATTTATTGACGTTATTTGTGTTTTTATAGGATTTATGAATGTAATTCGCTTTTCTTACCGATTCTTGGACGTAATTCGCATTTTTTGCAATTTATGAACGTTATTCATGTTTTTTTGCATATTTTGAGTGATTTATAAACGTAATTCACGTTTTTATGCAATTCATGGATGTAATTTGCGTTTTTTGAGCGATTCATGAACGTAATTCACATTTTTTATGCAATTCATGAATCCAATTCGGTATTTTTATGCGTTTTATAGAGGTAATTTCCGTTTCAGATTTCTGCCGCCAAAATTCGTGTTTTTTGAGCGATTTATGAACATAATTCATGTTTTACTATACGATTCATAGACTTAATTTGCGTTTTTCATACAATTTATGAATATAATTCTCGCTTTTTTACATGATTCATGGACGTAATTCACATTTTAAGCAATTTCTGGACGTAATTCCCATTTTTTATGCAATTTGCTTTTTTTTTAGCGATTCATGGATGTAGTTCACATTTTTTATGCGATTCATGCATGTAATTAACATTTTTATGCGATTCATGCATGGAATTCGTATTTTTTATGCGATTCATGGATTGAATTAATGTTTTTATTGCGGTCTTTGCACGGAATTCACGTTTTTCGCGTGGTATTTTGTCGAAATGTTGGGTTTTTTTTAGGGATGCACCGAATAGTGATTTTGGCCGAATACCGAATATTCGGCCGACAGGTGAACCGAATACCGAATATTCGGCTTTCCAAATACTTTTTATATTTCAAAATTTAAAGGTATTAAAATGTTACTTTTTAAAACAGTTTTACATAACATTTAATAAAAGAAACTTACATTTTGATAAACATGTGCTTTTTATAAGAACATTTAGTATTGAAAAGAATCTGCCTTGAGTTATTTAAGAAGCACAATTATGAAAGTTAAAAAAATTTTCTACGAATCAAAACAAGCATTTTAAAATCAAATAATGAAAAAATGGTTGAAGAAAAATTTTATAGTCTGATAATTGTCCTTTTAAAATAACTCAAGGCAGATTTTTTTCAATATAAAATACAAATACTTTCAACTGAATTCTGAATAAAAGTATGTTTGGCTCATAGTTCTTTTCTTATGAATGGTGGTATTTTCCACCCTTCCCATCATATCATATTTTACAGAAATCAAAGCATGGGAGTTGAAAATATATTATCTTATTTAATGTTAATGTAATAAATAAACACACAAGTTATGACCTAGACTGAAATGAAATACAATGTACTTATGCCTCAATAAGTTGATTATGGTTTCATGAACAAAAATTGTCTGCCTTGATAGCTATTACTATCTCAAAAGGTTTTTTTTCTTATAAAGGACTTTTATTTGGGGAAAAGCAAAAAACAGATTATTTACTAAACAAAATTTAGAAACTTGTATCAGCACATAATTTATTCCTTAGGAGAATCCTAATAAATCACCATTTTAATCCTTCTCATGGTTAATTTTCTTAAGTTATACTTTACAGACAGCAAATAAATAATGTAAAAACATTCTATTTTATTTAAAAATGATTTTGTTTCTAATTATTTTAAATATAAATTAAAAAATTGACAGTTAAAAGTAGAAATAGCGAAAAGGTTTTATTAAGTATTGGATTCGGCCGAATACTTTGATATTCGGCCATACCGAATATTCGGCAGGCCGAATAGTTTCATATTCGGCCAAGCCGAATATTCGGCTCAACCGAATAGTTTAATATTCGGCCTAACTGAATATTCGGTAACATGGCCGAATAGGCCGAATACCGAATAGATACCGAATATTCGGTGCATCCCTAGTTTTTTTACATGATTCTTTGTTGAGATACCCTTTTTTTTACGCAATTCTTTGTCGAAATAAATAAATAAAAATTGTTTCTTCATAAAATTTTCTGCACATGGCGTGCGTCTATATTATACAACTCTGCTTGTCAGTGTGTATTGTCAGAATTTTTTTTTTTTTTTCAGATCGAATTAAGGTTTGCTAACCCATAGACTAATTGGAATTTTCAGATTTCTGACCACGCGTATCTATGGAAATTAAGTTTTCTTTCCCAAATCAAGATATGGTTGGATTTTTTTTTTTTTTGGGGGGGGGGGGGGTTGAATCTGGTTTCGGTTTGATTTCAAATGTAATTTTCAGGTTCTTGTTCAGTTGCATTTCAATGTATTTTATTTTGCAGCAGATAGATTGAGTTACTCTTGGAGGGATTTTTTTCTTTCTGGTTTTGGAGTGTATAGGATAGATTTCAATAGGAATTTTTCGATTCTGGTCAATGTATGTCAATGGAAATTATTTTGTCTTTCTTGGACAAATTTATCTTTCCATTAAATTTTTGTTGGTTTAGAATGGGTTTCAGGATAATTTGTAGGTTCTTGTTGGCAGACTTGTATAAAACCAAAAACTTTCTGCAAATTAATTTAATGTTGGGTGTAATTCGCATTTTTTGCGCAATTCATGGTCATCATTCGTGTTTTTTATGCGATTTATGAATGTAATTTGCATTTTTGAGCAATTTATAAACATAATTCGCAATTTTTATGCGATTAATGAATGCACTTTACATTTTACATTATTTATGGACATAATTTGCTATTTTTATGCAATTCATAGACATAATTTACGTTTTTTCAGCTTTCTGTCGACGAAATTTGTTTTTTTGATCAATTTATTGACGTTATTTGTGTTTTTATAGGATTTATGAATGTAATTTGCTTTTTTTTTACACAACTCTTGGACGTAATTCGCATTTTTTGCAATTTATGAATGTTATTCGTGTTTTTTTGCATGATTCATGGAAGTGATTCGCATTTTTTGAGTGATTTATGAACATAATTCATATTTTTATGCAATTCATGGACGTAATTTGCATTTTTTGAGCGATTCATGAATGTAATTCGCGTTTTTTATGCAAATCATGAATGCAAAATGCTATTCCCTATTTTTATGCGATTTATAGACGTAATTTGCATTTTAGCTTTCTGCTGCCAAAATTCGTGTCTTTTGAGCGATTTATGAACATAATTCCCATTTTACTACACGATTCATAGACGTCATTTGTGTTTTTCATACAATTTCTGAACGTAATTCTCACTTTTTTAAACAATTCATGGACGTAATTCATGTTTTGAGCGATTTGTAGACCCAATTCAAGTTTTTTATGCAATTTGCTTTTTTTGAGCGATTCATGGACATAATTCGCAATTTTTATGCAATTAATGAATGTAATTTACATTTTACATGATTTATGGACATAATTTGTTATACTTATGCGATTCATAGACATAATTTGCATCTTTTGAGCTTTCTATCGACGAAATTTGCGTTTTTTGATCGATTTATTGACGTTATTTGTGTTTTTATAGGATTTATGAATGTAATTTGCTTTTTTTCACCAATTCTTGGACGTAATTCGCATTTTTTGTAATTTATGAACGTCCTTAGTGTTTTTTTGCACGATTCATGGAAGTGATTCGCATTTTTTGAGTGATTTATGAATGTAATTCATGTTTTCATGGACGTAATGTGTTTTTTTGAGCGATTCATGAATGTAATTCGCGTTTTTTATGCAATTCATGAATGCAAAACACTATTTGCTATTTTTATGCGATTTATAGACGTAATTTGCATTTCAGCTTTCTGCTGCCAAAATTCGTGTTTTTTGAGCAATTTATGAACATAATTCCCATTTTACTACACGATTCATAGACATAATTTGTGTTTTTCATAATATTTTTTAAGGTAATTCTTACTTTTTTAAACAATTCATGGACGTAATTCACGTTTTGAGCGATTTGTGGACCCAATTCATGTTTTTTATGCAATTCGCTTTTTTTGAGCGATTCATGGACATAATTAACAATTTTTATGCGATTAATGAATGTAATTTACATTTTACATGATTTATGGATGTAATTTGCTATATTTATGCAATTCGTAGACGTAATTTGCATTTTTTGAGCTTTCTGTCGACGAAATTTGCGTTCTTTGATCGATTTATTGACGTTATTTGTGTTTTTATAGGATTTATGAATGTAATTCGCTTTTTTTACCAATTGCTGGACCTAATTCGCATTTTTTGTAATTTATGAATGTTATTAGTATTTTTTTGCACGATTCATGGAAGTGATTCGCATTTTTTTGAGTGATTTATGAACTTAATTTACGTTTCAGCTTTCTGCTGCCAAAATTCGTGTTTTTTGAGCAATTTATGAACATAATTCCCATTTTACTACACGATTCATAGACATAATTTGTGTTTTTCATACAATTTCTGAACGTAATTCTCACTTTTTTAAACAATTCATGGACGTAATTCACGTTTTGAGCGATTTGTGGACCCAATTCATGTTTTTTATGCAATTTGCTTTTTTTGAGCGATTCATGGACATAATTTCGCAATTTTTATGCGATTAATGAATGTAATTTACATTTTACATGATTTATGGAAATAATTTGCTATACTTATGTGATTCGTAGGCATAATATGCATCTTTTGAGCTATTTATCGACGAAATTTGCGTTTTTTGATCGATTTATTGACATTATTTGTGTTTTTATAGGATTTATGAATGTAATTCGCTTTTTTTTACCAATTCTTGGACGTAATTCGCATTTTTTGCAATTTCTGAACGTTATTCGTGTTTTTTTGCACAATTCATGGAAGTGATTCGCATTTTTTGAGTGATTTATGAACGTAATTCACGTTTTTATGCAATTCATGGATGTAATTTGCGTTTTTTGAGTGATTCATGAACGTAATTCACATTTTTATGCAATTTATGAATGCAAGTCGCTATTTTTATGAGTTTTATATAGGTAATTTCCGTTTCAGCTTTTTGCTGCCAAAATTCGTGTTTTTTGAGCGATTTATGAACGTAATTTATGTTTTACTACACGATTCATAGACGTAATTTGCATTTTTCATACAATTTATGAATATAATTCTCGCTTTTTTACATGATTCATGGACGTAATTCACATTAAGCAATTTGTGGACGTAATTCCCATTTTTTATGCAATTTGCTTTTTTTTTTAGCGATTCATGGATGTAGTTCACAAAAACACCCCCTTGGCTGTGCCACTGACAACAAAATCTTATGTTGGTGCAAGGAGTAATTTATTCATAGACATGAGAAAAAAGTTTGACAACAAACCAAAAAAAAGTACAATACAGGATTTTTACCTGGCATTCTCATAAAATTTTGAATATACCCTGCCTCCCCCCTCTAATTCATAAGTTTTCATACATTCTATATTATATTCCATATTAAGAAGGCGCCACTTGTCTAGTTTTTTTTTAATCAGAACGCGTTATTAGCATTTTTCATTCAGGTAGAATTTATTTTGAATAGAATTGATAAAGAAAATGCACAAATTGAAAACCATTGAACAAACATGATAGAATCATTACGTATATTTCATGGTTTTAATAATCCACATGGATGTTTCTTGTTATGCCAATACAATCTTGCAATGTCTTAATATACAATGAATAAAGTCTGCAATAAAGTTAACCAGAGAATCTTGCAATGGATTTTTGCCGTCGCTTATTCAAATTTACTTAAGAAGAATCGAGTTAATGAAATGTTGTATAAATGTTACTTGTTAGCTTTATAGATTACTAGGTACTACTAGGTTATCCCGTCGACCAAAAAATTATCGCCAAACTATAAGATTAAATTCCAATAATGGATGATTGTGAATGTCATATTCAATGACATTAAATACAATTTGTATATTTAAAATGTCATTGATTTTTATTTCGACTTTTTATTAATATTTTACTAATTATTTGTTTTTTCATTATTTAAAAAATATATATGTGATTATGTATAATTTGGCGAAATTGGTCGACGGAATAACAGTAATAGCGATTACTAAAATATTTCAAATTGAAATAATTTATGAAACTGAAAATGTTTTAGCCAACATTTCACTTAAGTTTAAAACAAGCAATATATAGAAATTGTAAAGTCCATCAAGTGTGTGTACTTTACAATTTCCATTGTTGGAACCAGACATTGCACAAATATAATGTGCTCATCTTTTGTTTACATTTTTAAAAAGAGTAATTTGAATGTAATAATGTACTAGAAATCATAATGAATGCTTATAATAGAGTATAATACAGTCAACTCTGTGAAATTCACAAAATGTATTATCTGCAAAACATGCTAAAATGCAAACATTGAAAAGTGTTTTAACACTTAAACTCAAAGATAAAAGATATGCAATAATTTTATTTTCATGAAATGACAAATTTTAATAAAATAAACTGGGATTTAAGAAAATTCATGTATTTTGTACCCTGTATTTAAAAACAATACTTTAAGCAAGCCAGTAAGTTTCCGTTTATTAATTATGATTAATGCAAACCTATTCTTTGCTCAAGCAGCGAAAAAATTAAAAAAATAAACAAAATATATATAGAGGTAAAATTGTTTATCAAACAATATACATAAAAAGTTCCTTGGCGAAGGAGAGTAAACTGCATTTCACCCAAAATTACTGACAAAAAACAAAACAAAACAAAATGCAGTCCAGATTTTTAACTGGCATTCTCGTAAAATTTTGAATATATCCTGCCTCCACACTGTAATCCATAAGTCTTCAAAAATACAAGCAAATAACTTTATTGCAAAGTTACACATTCTGTATTAATTACTAATCCATTGCAAGATTCTCCGGTTAACTTTATTGTAGAGCTTATTCGTTGTATATTGACATTGCGAGATTCAATTGGCGTAACAAGAAACAACATGTGGATTATTAAAACCTGAAAATTACTTAATGATTCTATCTTGTCTGGTTTATATTTTTTAATTCGTGCATTTTCTATATCAATTTAATGGACATTATGTAAAAATATTACTACCTGAATGAAAAATGCTCCGTGTAACTTGCCGCGTTCGGCTTCGGATTCAAAACAAAACTAGACAAGTGGCGCCCCTAGGCGTATGAATACATGACTTTCCAACAACAAATAATTTAAAATAATTTTTGTTTGAAAACTTAAAAAAAAAATCATAAGTCGAAAGTATATTGAATATGTATAATTAAAAAATATTTTCCTATTTTAAAAAAGGATTCAAAATATTTTTTCCACAAAATGCAAAAATATCCAATGTAAGAAACGTAATATTTTCTTCTTACGAAAAATAAAGGCAAAATAAATAGAAATTTGATTTAGTATATATTTATTGAATGTTTTAAAGCCCATGATAAGATGTTTTTGTAGTTTAAAAAACATTTATTGCTTCGATTCGGGTGTTTTAACTGTGACCATAAGTACATAAGGTTTTTCACTCAGGCTCCGTCTGCTAACCCATAGAATAACATGTAATCCGCGAGCTAATATAGTCCAATTTTCCAAGACCAATATATAACAAACAAGAGTTTTCCTAGAAACAAGGCAAGTCTTATTACCTCTATCTTAAAGAGATTCATATTATATATAAGTTTTAATAAAATCTCCCAGCCCGTTTCCTAGACCTCATTATCAGGAACAAACACCATCGATTACAGTTTTAAAATGGTTATCGAGATCTAAAAATATACGGCACGTAGAAATGTAAAAATTATAGGATAAGATTAGACTGGGAATATAAGACTATATTAAAAAAATTGGACCATTCTGACCAATATTTGCTGAGTTATTAGAAGGCGGCTTTTCCGATTTTCTTTGATGTTGAGTTAGCTGTATATATGAAGTTCCGCATCTACCCTTATGACGATGGTAGGTTTTGACGATGGTAGGTTTAAAGCTGCGTCACTTGAAGGCTGCCGCCTTCTATGATATGTTAATACTTATATTTTCTCTGCAAGACATTTTTAAGGGCAGCATTTATCCTGCCTTCATTTAAACATTTTTTTAATTCAGTAAAACACCAATTCTACAAGACTCACTTACTTCAGTTATTCCTTTTGCAAGGTTGTTGCCAAAACAAAAACTGAAACCAATAATTTTATTGAGAATACAAATCAATACATCTCAATGAGATATCTTTAATGCATCTGTTGTATGTTTTCATCGAAAAGGAATCTTATGTAATTACTAAGACAAATAATCCCAGAATTTGTCTGTGACAGTTAGTGCAGTGTTCTTAAATATTTCGAATATCATTTATTGTTGGCAAATATTATTAGATTGTTGAATTGAATATCTAAATAAACACATGGAACAAACCATCTAGTTATAATAAAATTGCAGCTATTTGAATTTATACTGTGAAAAGCATTGTGTAAATTGTTAAAATATTATTTTATTAATTTTTGTTTAAGTAAAATGTAATATTAAAATAAGGTCTGCTGAATGATCTGGGCTTCCCCCCCCCCCCGACAAACGAATTTATTTGAAAACAAAAACAAAACTTTCTAGTAATTTCATAACTACAATCAATTTCACTAACAAAACTATACCTTACAATACAAGGTTCATATTAATGAAAATATAAACAATGACAACAATGTAAGTTCTCATAAAACTTTATTTGGCTTGGCCAACTGGTCTATCATGAGTATTAAATATGAAAAATGTTAAATTTGAAACAACCTATTTATCTTAAAAATTTTGTTCTAAATGTTTTCGTAGCCTAAAAGCTAAGATAAACTGTTGTGCATTATATTTAAGTTTTATTCACCCAATCTAAAGATATCAATCAGTGTGAAGCAAGACATTACCTTTTTCTTACACACACATATCTATAACTTAGGAAAAAACTTTAATGAAAAAACTTTTTGAATTAACTTTTTTTATTTGCATAATCAACGGTACATTAAAAAAGTTATCATAATGAATCTCGCTGCTGAGCTGGATTACTGAGCGCAACCAAAGCTTTACATCTTCCACATTTGCTTGTAAGACTGTTCTGGTAGTTGGTGTTTGACAGGCTACAGCTGGAAAAAAAAAAGAGAGAGAGAATTGAAATTTTTTTAAATGCAGATGTATGAATACAAACTAGCAATGAGACAAACAAATTAGAAACTACAAAATATATTGTTATGTTGACTGTGTTCTTAATTTTCTAAATGATTGATTTCAACTTTGCAAAATTGAATTCTTAAACATTCTTAAATTCATTTCATTTTCTTCAATTCAAATCCATTCATTTTGAATTCTTAAATATTCAAAACTAATGGACAAAAATCAAAATGTTTAACAGGAAAATAACCATCCCTATATACATTGAAGTAATGTTTATAATCTAAAAATATCAGGTAACCAAGAAAGTTCAAGCGGTTTTTGAGACCAGCTACATTTGTTGCGTAGGTGTGGTCATACTGATTCTGATGACGTCATTTCTGTACATTGCCTTTAAATTGCAATCAGTAGAGAGTTGTTTAACATATATCACCTTTCGCTATCAGTTTTGTAGGAAGTACAATCGTTGAAAAGGATGTCATTGACAAAGGAGATTTTGAGGCCTATTTTGCTCTATGAGTTCAAATTAGGAAACAAAGCTGCAGAGGCTGCTAGAAGAATATGCTCCGTGTTTGGAGAGACTTCAGTGAGTGAACGGACCGCTCAAAAGAGGTTCAGCAGATTTTCGTCCGGAGACGAGAGCTTCGAAGAAAAGTCTCGTGTTGGTCGTCCATCCATCTTAGACCAAATCCAGCTGAAAGAGGAAATCAAAGAGAATCCTGATCTAACATGCCAGGACCTTGCGCAAAGGTTTGGAATATCTGACAAAACCATCCGATTGCATTTTCATAGCCTTAGTAGGTCGTGGATACTTGATAATTGGTTCCTCATGTCCTGTCCAAGGAAAAGAAGCTCCAACGACTGAACATCTGCTTGTCATTGCTGTCGCGCCACAACAAAGCCTCTTTCCTGGATCAGATATTGACATGTGACGGGTAATGTATGGAATGACTGAATGGGTAAAAACCGAAAGAGAAAATCATCATTGGTTGACTTCTGGTTCCGTCTCATTGGTTGCTAAACAGGACATCCATCAAAAAAAGATAATGCTGTGTATTTGGTGGACTAGCGCTGGTATAGTTCACTAAGAATTCTTGGAAAGCAGGAAAACAATCACAGCCAAAGTCTACTCATCGCAATTGAAAAGGGTTTCAGCTGCTTTGCTAGAAAAGCAGCCAGTGCTGGTCAACAGGAGAGGAGTTCTTATTTTCCACGATAACGCCAGATCTCATATGGCCAAAGCGACCAGGGACGTGATAAAACCGTTAGGCTGGGAAGTTTTGCCTCACCCACCTTACTCCCCGGACATCGCCCTATTGGACTATTACTTGTTTTTGGCAATGGATAATCACTTGCAGGAACAGCAGTTCAAAAC
Source organism: Maratus speculifer (assembly GCA_964019185.1). Lineage (NCBI taxonomy): Eukaryota > Metazoa > Arthropoda > Arachnida > Araneae > Salticidae > Maratus > Maratus speculifer. The sequence continues at coordinate 37,153,597 of CAXHSM010001376.1, forward strand.
CCAAGATTAAGTCACAAAAACTATAACCCAGTTTTCGGACTCTAAACCAAAAGATTTTTTCAAAAAGGGTATTTATAAGCTTGTTTCTCATTGGGAACATGTAATTGAAGACAGTGGTGATTATTTCAAAGAATAAAATAAGTGTTTGAGATTTTTGTGGGTCATTTTTTATGTCTGATGAAAACCGCATGAACTTTCTTGGTTACCTGATAGAAAAAGAAATTTAAACACAAAGTGGATCAATTGATTTGCTAACACTTGAGCATTTAAACATTTTACAATTGAATTCACATGCTTTACACAGAAATGCCAATGTTTTGTTTTACCGTCAGTATTTTTCAATAAAATAAAAGTTTATGTTGGTAGTGATAATGAGAAACAACAGTTGGTAATTTTTTATCCCATGATTGTGTGTGATGCAAGTTACATTAAATGTGAAATAAAATTTATTCTATACGTTAGTGTCGCAAAAAATATTTAAATTAAGATAAAAATAGACCCACATTCAAAACCATAAATATCATTGGAACAATGCCTGTAGCATGGAAAATGACAGTATACAACTCATGAAAAGAATACAGATTTCAATAGCAAAAATTTTAGAAATTACAGTAAAAAAAAGTTTTGTTGAGATTGCAAGTTTTTAACATAGCAGCCTTTTCAAACGATTATGGATTTCATTCAAAAACATTTATAGCAAAGATAGTAACCTGTAGGGGAAGCAGGACGTTTCGGTCCCGCCATTTCAGTCCCGCCGTTTCAGTCCCGAGACATTTCGGTCCCAAGACATTTCGGTCCCGAGACATTTTGGTCCCTGGCCATTTCGGTCCCAAGACGTTTCGGTCCCGAGACATTTCGGTCCCGAGACATTTCGGTCCCTGGACTTTTCGGTCCCTTCTCCAGCAAGCTGAAATTTTGTGCACGAGAAATATCTGACATAATTTCATAAGGAACATTTTAGAGTGTTGAATTCAGGGGCAGGTCATTCCCCCCGGAGCTATCAATTACCCCCCCCCCGGAAAATTTGAAATTTTGTGTTTTCAGTGGTAAAAAAGTGTAATCCCCCCCGGAGCCACAGAAGTCCCTCCCGGAGAAAAGTGTCTGAATTCAACACTGGTTTTTTAACTGAAAGTCGCATAAAATTTTAGTGTAATGCGATTAATTAGAAGTAACAGTAGCCCAAAACTTGATCAATTATTTAGAAATCGATGGAGATTTCTGAAAAAAATTCACAGATGAATAGCATTTTTTAAAATTGCCAGAATGTTTTGAATTCTTGAACGAGGAAACGGGGAAGTTAACTTGGAAACTGATAACTAAATTTATAAAATAACCCAATTAACTTATGATATTAACACACCCCATAATAGTTGTAAAATTTTAACTTCTGAGATGCATGTTTCCTCTCCAGGGAGACAAAGGCTTTTAAATTACCAGGAGAAAAGAAAGAGTTATTGTTATATGGAATTTATATTCTGACACTTAGCATATTATAGGATTTCATCGCTGAAGCCAATTTTCAGAATTATAAGTGTTTCATTATTTTGCATCCCCGCCACTTCCCGCATAGGAGCAAAAATGTTGAAATAAATAAAAAACATCTGTATCTGGTGGTATTTTACCCCCTGTGCCAAAATTATCATTGAATCCTCTTTTTGTTTGTGGCATTTTTTATATATTGTTTTTGGTTACTAGCATTTATTTTCCTTTTAAACTTTTCCGTTTTTAAATTAAGAAAAGAGTTTCCAGATTGCAACACGTGGAGGTAGTTAGCATTGCAATTATTTTATTACATAAATATATGACACGAGCAGAAATAATTATTAAAATAATTTGTAACCTAAAGATTTTTTTTTTCTTTTCTTTTTTTTTTTTTTTTTTACATTTTAGAAAAATGAATTACATCTTGAATTATTAGCAATTATTTTTTCATGACAACAGTTCTTTTTTTATTGTTATTATTACAATCTAGAATGTTTATTATATTGACGCTTCCCTGTTTTTATTAATGTTTTCCAAAACAACGGCTACAGCAAAAAAATTATATTGCCATACTTTTATGCATATATCACATTTATACAACACATCTGTTAAATTTTCTAAAACCAGCTTAAGGAAACTAATTACAAAATTATTAATGCAGTGCGTATTGAAATTGGGTTGCGGACATAATCCGCGCGGACAAAATCCCCACGGACAAAATCCCCATGTGTATTTAGAATTGTAATACTATCTTATGGAAACATAATTCTATTGATAAAGATTTTAATAAAAGTAAAATTAGTCCAACTGAAGAATTTTGCGTATCTTACAGAATTTTTTTAACATAAAAAGAAATATAATTGCATTAATAAATAACATAGTAGATAACTCAGAGAGTAATCCCCCGTAGTTTGACGGTCACAAAATTGAGCAACTGAAACCTCAGGATTTAATCAACTATGTTATATAATAATAATAATAGCTTTAAGATATATCATGCATTTGTATACATTATTGTCTTTTAATTTATCATGAATCTTTAGGATAGAATTTTTACTTTATATTTTAAAATGTAGAGATAGATATTTTCACACTTTTTCATTCATTTATTGTTTTAATTGTAACTCACCTTGTTGGAGTTTTTAATAACGCGTTAATTCTGCGTTGACATTGTCATAAGTAGTAAATAGTCGCAGCTTTAGAGCTATTACAGCGAATATACAACTTATATACTGTATGTGCTTATAAGAAGCCATATCATTCAAGCGAAATACTCATTTGCTAATGTTAATTCTATGTAGATTTTTTTAAATTTCTATGAAGATTTTTTTTAATTTTATTTTTATTTATTGAGTTAAAATTTCGATTTAAAAAAAAAATTAATTATATAATTTGTAAACAAAATCACATGATGAAACTTCTCATAAATATTATATATATATTCAAAATATGGGTAAAATGATGTATATTATCTGCAGAATTTCACTTTTTCTTTCACTCAAATAAATAGGAATATAAACGCTTTAATTTTCATTCAGCATTTTTGGAAATACCAATTTAAATAAAAATTAAAAATACTTAAATTAAAAATATGAAAAAATATAACTTAAAAAAGCGTCATATTTTTAAAAGTAATTTTTTTTTATTTGTTGAATCAAAATTACTGTAAAAGAATTAAGAAAGACATATTTCAAGTTTGAACCATTTGTCTGTAACGATTCTTCACTTATAACGGTTTATCTAAGAGAAATGGTGAATAAATCCATTATGAAGAAAATCGCACTTTCGTTGCTCCATATCAATCTTTGCTGGAAAGTGCTAGATATTGAAAACAAACCAAAACATAAAATTTAATGTTTCTTTTCCCAATTAAGATAGAAACATGATTTAAATGTCATTTTAAGCAAAATAATAATAATAATTATTATTATTATTATACTGTTTATTTTATTTATTTTATTTTTTATTATTTTTTTATTTATTTATTTATTTATTTTTTTTTTAAAGAAAAATTTGAAGGTTTTCGCGTCTTGAATTCAAGCTGGTTTTAATACTGTTTACGAAACTATAGCAAAATCAGTAAGCATGTTTCGAAGGGAAAATTATAAAAAACAAATACTAGTTATTCAATTTTTTTTTCTTTAGGTATGGATATTTTATTTTCAGCTGTGTGTCGGTCTTTCTAACTGCATTTTTAAATGATTTTTTTTATCATTATTATTATTGCTCGATCCAAAAATGGGCTGATATCTTTTTTCAACTTAATTCTTTATTTTTTACTCAGAATTTTTTGAGAATTTTAAAAAATGGGCTTCTTATCCACAATTAAGAAATTTCACATCTTTAGTTACAATAAAATAAACACACATGCACAGATACAGGGTGACTCATATTTATCGAAACAATAGGCTATCTCTTTAAATATTGCCCCTAGGTACAATACTTACAGTTGCAAAGTTTCTTTTTTTTTCTTATTTATTTATTGCCTAAGTGGGGGCAGAATCAGAAAAGGGTGCAAAGTTTGATAAAATAAGTTGCAATTACACAGGGGGACTATTTAGGGAAATACAAAAATTAAATTTTTATACGGCCCTGGTTGATTAAAATTTCCCCTTAGGAAGTTTTTCCTTATCATTTTTTAATTTAAACAACAACAAAAAAAATCTATCTTGATTCCTGCAAAACTCAGAGAGTTATGTCTATTTTAATAATTTGCGGGGTTTCAAGGGATCAGACACAAATGGAAATGCGTGTTATTCAATGCGCAATGTTACTGTAAAAGTATCAAGGAAACATTCATTTTTCTTTTATTTATTTATAGAGTTAGAATTTTGAATGCTTTGAGATGGTTAACCATATAATTTGTAAACAGAATCACATCATAAAACTTCTTTTAAAAATAAAATTGCATTTTTTTTTTTTTTTTAAGAGTAATTTAAAACTGTTATTAATCAAAGTTTCATTCGTCGAATTGAATTTTTTTCTTTTGATTAAGTATCTTATTTTTTATTTTGATTTAGCATTTTAAATAATATTTATTTAAAAAAATTAAAATATTTAAAATAGCAATTTAAAACTAATCGGATGTGGCAATCCCAAAACTTCTGTATCATGCATGTGAATATTTCAAAAAGCGCTACCAATGCGCGAAAATAAAATAACAAACTATGCTCATCATGAGAATTCTAAGGACATGAAATTCCATGCATTATTTCTTGAATTAGACAATTGCAATATTGGAAAAAATGCAACATAAAAAGCGCCACTTGCTGGGCAACTTATACCAAAACATAAAGTGTAATAATATTTATCAAGCTGAATCTGATATTTGAACCTGAATCTGAAATTTGTTGAAAAAATTCGTGCATTAGCTCTTGGATTAGAACTATTGAAGGAATCGGGAAAAATTCAGCATAGCAGCATCACCTGTTGGGTTATTGACACTAAAATATAAACAGAACTAGTTCATACCACGGATTTACTAAATCTGAAGTTTAATGAAAATTCGCATATTAGTCATTGAGATAGAGCTCTTGCAAAAATCGTAAAATAATACAACATAACAGCGCCACCTGTTGAATGATTTACAACAATGACTGATTAGTTTCAATGTATATCAAGAACTATCTGAATATGCATTTTTATTGAACTCCGTGCATTACTTTTTGAAATAGAGCTATTTCAAAAATCCTGAAAAATACAGAATAGCAGCACCACATGTTAAGCAATTCACATAGAAATGTAAACAAAACTATTTCATATCATGGGTTTACTGAATCTGAAGTTTAAGGGAAATCCGTGCCTAAAGATTAGGGGAAATCCTAATGAGATATAGATGTTGCGTAAATTGTAAGGAAAAAATGCAGTATAGCTGCGCCATTTGTTGAGAAATTTACACCCAAAACAAATCAGCAACAATTTATATCAGGAACTACCTGAATATAAATGTTTAGCAAATTCAGTGCATTAATTCTTGAGATACAGCGCCCCCAAAACTTATGTCACAGACAGAGCCATAGACAGACATTTTGTTTAAAAAAAAATCTGTTTTTTGGAATTTCTGACATTTAAAACGTAAAAAACTGGAATTCGAAAATTTTCATGAATCCAATACTTTTTTCATATAAAAATAAAAGAAAGTAAAAACATTAATTATGAACAAATTGGAATATTTTCTTTTAGACATCTTACAAAACACACATAGATAAGCAAAATAAATGTTGCAAATAAATATTCGTATCTACCAATGAATCACTTTTCTTATTATTATCCTTCTCGTAATTTTTCTTGAAGATGTGGCCATTTTTGCGATACTCTGCATATAAATGTGAGTAGTACTGGGTGCATAATTTATGCATACATATAATACATATGAAGTTTAGCATTAGCCACTTCCACATTATTCACAAAAAATTCTATCATTCATCATGGGAGATCAATCCAAAATATTCATTGCCCCCCCCCCTCCCCTTCCCCCCGTCATAGCTGTATTCGGACCCTGTTTCCTTTATATTTAACAAGATACTTTGCATTTAACATTTCATTGCTAAGACTGTGGCAAACTCAGTAGTACATTTTTCCACTCTCTCCCCCACCCTCCGCAGAGTACCAAGAATGCCGAAATAAATTAAAAATCATCATCAGGTGATATTATTTACTAAAAATATGCATTTTCTAAAATTGATCCAGAAAGGCTGTTATAGATTGTATACTCCCTACTCGGTGAATGAAAGGGGGACAAATTAAAACAATCATAATCTTTGGAAAAAAAAAAAAAAAAAAACGTATAATCTTAAAAATATTAATATTTGTATAAACGAGATCTAAAATTTAAACTAAATTCGAAGCATTAGACAGACTTTAATACATTTAAAAAGCAATTAAATTTAAAAAATATATGTATCAATTAAGAAAATAATCAATTTTAAAAATTGTTTCATATTTAGTGTAAATAGTCTTTTATTTCAGACTTTAAAATATACATGTATATTTAAGAAATATAAAATATCTATCACATAACTTATAACTCCCATTTGTCACTTTCATTTTTCAAATAAGCTTAAAATTTTTTTTAAATGTTTAGAGATCCTGTTTGAAAAAGAAACTTGGTCAAAATAGAGCTTTTATTCAGCAAAGAGGGTGTTTTGTCCGGTGGTGTGATTTTGTCCGTGAGGATTTTATCCGCGGGGATTTTGTCCTGGACTCATTGAAATTTGTCATTTCATTTAAAGCTGATATTATTATATAAAATAATTATTTTTAACATTAAAGTATAAAAACCCTCATAAAAAATATGAAAAAAAAGCCTTCTTTCAAAGTAAGTTAAATTAAAAAAGGTAACTTAAAATATTATGTCTAGGTGGTAAATATCTTATCTAACAATCTTATTTAGTTATGTTATAAATTTTGAATATTTCAATGTCATTCATAAGCTGTAATAATAAGGATAAAAAATATTCCATTCTACTTTTTATACTGGTTTAATTGATACTAAAAGCGTTTGAAATGAAGATAACAGCAAGAGGAATAAAAAACACCGAGAAATGCTGTTCTTTTCAAAACATTCATATTTCTTCTAAAAAATTCCAGCGATTATGTGGGAGGTCCGTCCGCATTTGAACTCCAGAGTATAAAGGGCATTGTAAAGAATAAGGGTTTCATCTGACAAGTGTATAAAGATCAAGATACGTAGAATAAAGCTAACTACCTAGCTCTTCTAGCTATCTTGTATAAAGATGACTATTTGTTCAGATGGGCGTTGACAATTGATTCACATGCAGAAGTTTTGCTTAAAAGAGGTTAATCGTAGTACTTAGCTGATACTTATATGCATACATTTCCAATTTTATAGGAACACCAACATAAAAAAAAGTGTTTAAAAATTCTCGGCACACGGTTTTGATTTGTTATTTACTTAATGTTATACATTATTTTATTAAATGATTAACATCATCTTAGAAAATTTGAAAGCATTAATAATTATGTTGTTAAATTAAAAAATTCTCAAAAATTAAATTATTTTTATCAAACATATTTATTAATAAGGATTCAAAATTATTTTAACTATCAATTGTTTAAGTGACTTACTTATCAATTACTTGTTTAAAATCTAGTACAAGAACTATATAGAAGTTATAGCAAAATTGAAAAAAAAAACATATTTTTTAAATTTCAGCTACTATAATGTTATTTACTTCATTAGGATGTATAAAAATGATAAGGATTCTCAAAATAAATATGTTATTTATTCATTTATTGGTTAGTTTATCATATTTTTCTTACTCTTTAAATATAATAATTAATATATGATTGATTTTTGCGAACTGTAAACTATAACATTGTTTCAAAAAATTTCAGGGTTGCCACGCCACCGGGAAAACCTGGAAAACCGGGAAAACACAGGGAATTTCAAAATACCCTCTCAAAACAGGGAAAATCCAGGGAATTTTTCAAAAATCCCAAAAAAACCTGGAAAACACAGGGAATTTTTTTCCTCTTATATCCAAACATAATTTTTTTCTGCTTTCAAAATAAAATTCTAATAAAATTCGCGGAAGAAATAAAATTCCGGAAAAGCGGCGCGAAAATTCCCTTTAAGCGGCTCTTCCATGTGTCTGCCTACACCCCTTCTTTGCCATGAGAATAGTTGAATCCACAGAGCACCTCCTCTCATACCTTCCATCTGCGACTGCGCGTAGTGTTCTTTCCCTTTCTCCTTATCTGTTTCTCCCGTCGCATCAGTTCAAAACAAACATCAGATTCTTTCGCGGATCCGCGATTTTCCGCTTTTTGGTCATTTTTAGCTTTTTCAATTTTTTTATATCATCAAAAAACCGCGGAAAAAAATAGAATTTTTGCGAAAAAAACGCGATTTTCCTCTTTTTTGTCATTTTTAGCTTTTTTGATTTTTTTTTTTATATCATCAAAAGACCGCGTGAAAAAATAGAATTTTCGCGAAAAAAAAAAAACGCGATTTTCCACAAAAAATCGCGAGAAAAACGCAATTTTCGTCGAAGGATCCCAAGATCGTGAAAAATACGTGATTTTCGACAAAATATTGCAAAAAAATGCTGTTTTCGTCAAGAGATCGCGAAAAAATGCTGTTTCCGTCACAATATCGCGAAAAAATGCTGTTCTCGTCAAAAGATCGTTGAAAAACGACGATCTTTATCAAAAGGCTGCGAAAAAAACGGCAATTTTCGTCATAAAGTCGAGAAAAAAACGTCAATTTTCTTCATCGAATCGCAAAAAAACGGCAATTTTCTTTATCGAATAGCGAAAAAAACGTGGTTTTCATTTAAAAACAGCGATTTTCGACGAAAAAAACGGCAATTTCTGTAAAAAAAAAATAGGCGATTTTTGTCAAAAAAGCATGAAAAACGCCGATTTTTGCCAAAAATTGCCGTTGACAAAATTATGACAAAAATTGTCGATTTTTTTTAACAGCAATTTTTGTTGCAAAATAGCAAAAAAAAAAAAAAAAAAAAAAAAAAAAAAAAAAAAAAAAAAATGCAGAAACTTTTGTTTTTTGCAATATTGTCTTCACCAACTTTTTTTTTGCAGTTGAGTGATAAATATTTCAAAGTATTTTTTAGCTGAATGCTTGAGTATTGCTGTACTGTTTTTATTATTATTAACATAAAATATGGGATTTTAATAATAAGTGCAATAACTTTAAAGAGTTATTTTTATTTGCTCATATTACATAATGTATTATATTTGCTCAAATAGTTGGGTAATGGGAAATTACAAGGTGGTTAACTGGCATACATATACGCATGTATATTTGCACACTGAACATAGAATAAACGCGTTGCAGTACAGGGAAAACACAGGGAATTTTTTTTCAAGATTAGAGTGGCAACCCTGAATTTAAATCTGCATCTGGATAATAATGTTACCTAAACCTGTTAAGAAATATTTTTACGCATTGTTACAGTGTTGCATTATTATGTTTAATTAATTATTACGTTACGTTACTAATTGATTTTTCAAAATAATAATAATAATAATAAAAATTTCCTTTTTTGAAATAAATAAGAATTTTTGAATAATAACTTATGGTGATGAATAATTGCTATAAATTAAATCTCAAAAGAGTTAGTGATTTTAAAATGAAAATCAAATTAATATTTTATTAAATTTATGTATTTTTAATTTAATGAATCTTTATATAATTAAATTGATAAAATTATTAATATGCATTTCGAATTTTACTTTACATAAACACAATAAATAATCTGTTTTATATTCAATTTATCATTATGTTTTGTAGTAGTTATAAACTGAAGCTTATCGTTTACCTGTTTATTTATTTTATATTTAAAGTTACTGAAATTTAAAACTATTTATTCAATTAATAATAAAATTAAAATAAAAATTGTCAATGTTTTCTGTGAAAGTGGGAGCGAAAAGGTAATGGAAATAAATAAATAAACGATAAATTAAAAAAGCTTAGTTTTGTCAGTTAAAAATCGAAAATAAAATTATTTAAAATAATAGTTACATTATTATATAAAATTAAAAAATAATCATTTTATTACAAAGAAATAGGCCCACTTTCAATGAAATTAACTCACAAAAATTGTCTTCATAAGGTAAGAAAACTGTTGAAAAAAAAAAAAATGCAACCAATAATTATTACATAAAAAAAGGTCGTTGGAGCATTTTTATTTTTTTAACAAAAATTTTTTATAGCACGCCTAGTTACGAAATCACTAATTTAAAGATTCTAAGAAAGTGTGCGAAAACAATCAATAAAAATAAAAGTTAATCAATAAAAATAATAGTTTATAGTATAGATAAAATACCTAGTACAAAAAATATATGATATAACTTAAAATATTTATTCTGTTAAATAATAATAATAAAGACAGTGTAAAATTATATAACATTGTTTAATCAAATTTACAACTCGCTGTGATTTTATTGTCACGAGTTACAATAGATTAAACTTATTGGACTATTATATTCAGCTTTGTATAAAATTTGAGGGAAGGGGGGTAGGATAATAAAAATATTAAAAAAGGCCCGAACAATGTTGAGCTTACAGCGTTTAGTGGGCCTTCATCAATCAGAAACCAAGTTATAAAGTGGCCGGTAAAGAAATAGCAATGGGCCGAAATGGCAAGAGACCAAAATGATTAAGGACCGAAATGGCCAGGGACCGAAATGGCAAGGGACCGAAATGTCCAGGGACCGAAATGTCTCGGGACCGAAATGTCTGGGGACCGAAATGTCCAGGGATCGAAATGTCTCGGGACCGTTTTGCTTAAAATGTACCATTTCAAAAAAAAAAAAAAAAAAAAAAAAAAAAGGTAAACCGACTTAACTTCAATGAATGTTGAACGACTTCATCAAATGGAATACAATATCTTACACTCACAGGGTTCAAATAAAGGTAAAATTTGAAGGCCATTTAACCCCTTCACGAAAATCCATTTAATAAAACAGACCCTTTCACAAAATTCTTTGTTATAAAACCGTCTCCATCATCCTGATCATTCGAATCCTGATTTCATATATCATTTTAAGTTATTTTTCACAAAAATAAAATAAATTTTACAAAAGTTTCATGAGTTCTTTAATATTGTTGCTAAGAAAATTGATTAATTTTACTTTAAATTGAATTGTATTCAATCGAAAATCATGAATTACTTCCAAAGAATGTAAAAATAAAATAATCATTTTAGTAAAGTAACTATTTTTATATTTAATGTCTGATTTATTATCTACTTAATAAGATAATTTATAAGCAAATTATGTATAATTTGCAATCACTATTTTTAACAATGCTATGCATACACACACACACACACACCAAAAAAAAAAAAAAAAACTTTTTTCAAAGAATTCGGATATAGTGAACCAAGGTTAATGTTGTTTTACAGAAATTTGAGTAACAGTTTTCAATATATTTTATAGTAATCAAGGTTATATATAATTTTATATAGTGAATTAAGGTTAATGTTGTTTTACAGAAATTTGAGTAGACGTTTTGAATACATTTTATCAGTATTAAATTTCAAATAAATGAATATTCTAAGCATACATTTCAATGCAAAGGATCAAAGTATCAATAAGATTTTTTACAATTTGATCCATCATTATTTTGATAATGAAGGAGAAAATGATCAAGAGTTACCTCAAATTCAGTGACCAGGAATTACCCTGGATGACTCTACTTTATTAAGAACTACAATTAACAAAAATGTGGTAAACAATGTGATTACTGTTAATACTTGAAGTGTTTATAAGTTCCGACAATTAAAATCCCTTCTTTACCATTTTCTTTTGCGATCCAGGCACATGGAATTAAGCATATCTGGCCCTTTTCGTCTGAATTTTATGACAGCATATTCATATTTTGAGTTAAAAAATAGTTTCATATTGTTAAAAAGTAAAAACACATTTACAAAAATGTACATTAAAAACAAATATTGACAATTCAATAAATATACAAATATAATTACTTATACATCAATGCTATAACTGTGATAGTTCTAGTATAAATTAATATCAAATCATTTTGGCTGTATATGTTCATTGTAAATTTAAAAAAGAAAACATACTTAAAAAAAAACTGTGGTGAAATTATTATTTTAAGTTAATTGAATTTATGACAAATATTAAAAATGACACGCTATTTTTATGTTTCTAAACTATAATTTCTGCAGATCGAATATGTGTAAATAATATTTTATTTCTTTTTCAAAAACACAGAATCTTCATCAAAACATTGTCATTAGTTAAAAGAGGGAATGATTTTTTATTCAACATTGCTTACTTCAATCCTTAGGTCTTGTTTGAAATAAAAGATAATTTTAATTCTGTTTAAAATTGAGGGGAAAAGAAATTAAATAATCCCTATAGTTTTTCCCTTTTTTTGGCCACAAAACTGAAGTTACTTTGTTGCCATCAGTGGCGCAGCCAGAATTTGGTTCTAATTGGGGGGGGGGGGGGATTGAGTTTCTGATAAAGGGATTGCAGGTTATTTGAATCGCCGGTTAATAGAATCAGTACTAATTAGAATATTTACTGTATAATACTTAAACTCAAAAAGCATCTGTGTGGCCGGAAATCATAATTTTTTTTAGCATGAAGCATCTAAGAAAAGTAATTTAGTTCAAATAAACAATTTTTACTTAACTGATTCATGTAATATGCACTTTCACAATTTTAAGTAGAATTTTCGCCATTTAATTGAATCACTTTATTAAATGAAATCTGATTTAATAAAGTGGCGGATTACGAAACGCGGCAAAACATTTAAATATTAAGTTTAAATTTCATTCATATAAGCAGCAATTATAGCGATCTTTCTCAGCTCTGGGAGGGGTTTTAACCCTAAAACCACCCCCTTGGCTGCGCCACTGGTTGCCATCATTAGAAAATGTTATTTAAATTAGAATATATATATATATATATATATATATATATATATATATATATATATATATATATATATATATATATATATATATCTCAAAAACAGACAATTTTTTCAGAATTTTATAACCATTTCTGAAATTTGCAAATTTGGATTTTATGGATGATTGATATTAATTTCAATGTCAAACATTCACTATTTTAGGAAGAATAGCTGTGAAACACAATCATTTAATCAGTCATTTCACTATGATTTTACATATACAGTGTAGGTGTACAAAATAAACTCATCTCTGCTGGAAATTAATTACAAATATATAGATTGCAAACTGCTACAAAAGCAACTTGAAAAAAAGATTGTTTCTGAAAATCGCACATTTTACTAAGATACCTAAAGGTGCATTATTTTTTTTAGTTTCATGTCATTTAACAACTAAACATAGTACAAGGTTTTAAATTATATCAATAATAGGTATACTGGTAAAAAAAAATATTACTGTAATTTAGGGAAGAAACCCCGCACCCTCAAATATTGACATCTTGGTTAAAAAAAAAAAAAAAAAAAAAAAAAAAACGGCATAATCACCGCACTCGAAAGGAATTATTTTGCCTTATTAAGGAAGCATTAAACTACCCAAATATTGCATAAATATGGCAAAAAACTGGATTATTAGATTAATTAAATTATTAAAATAACTAATTGTCAAAAAATATGTAGGAATCAAATATTTATATTACAGAACTGATTTTCAGGAACTCCAGAATTTTTTTTTTTTTTTTACTTTAAATACATACAATAAAATCTAAAAAACACTGCTCCCATTTTGGACAAATTTCATTTTTTCGAAATGTATATCAATTTGTAAGCTTGACACCAAAAATATTTTTTCTTTAACAATAATAGAAAAAGAAAAAAATTCAAGCACAATTCCTTTCTGTGTAACTAAACGTATCTATGGAGAGCAGATGATCTTAAGGCCCAAACACATTTGACCACTTTTTAAAGTTCGATGTTGGTTTCTTTGTTGTAGCGACACGGTGTTTTTAATCTTAACGAATTTTGCAGGAAAGAAACAGTTGTCCGGCAAAAGAAAAATCTTTCCATCAAGTAAGATGGATTGCGCATCTCCCGATTCTTTTGTTCACTCCCTTTAGTGTTATTATGAAAAAACCGCAAATGGATCTTATACGAAAGACTTCCGTATTTTTTTCCAAGAATTTAGTTGAAGGAAAGGGTATTGCAATCTGAATGCAGCTTTATTCCGATAATATTGACTTTCGAGAAACCTCAGACTACCTGTTTTTCGTTGGAGTTACTTTGTAGTGGACCTTTTAATAGAGTGTTATAACTTTTGAATAACTTATTATATTTTAATAAAAATTTATTATTAAATTGAAAATTTGAAAGAAATTGGTAAATTATCACAGAAGATCGTTTTTTTTTTAATACGAAAGAAAACGTGTGTTTCTTATCATTTTTTGCTGTTTTCTTTTACGTTTGTTTGCAACTCATTAATTTCTTTTTCCACACTCAAACATTGCGGTTTTGATGACACATTCATGGGGTCCTTTTTTTAACTATAAATAGAATAGAATTTAAATAATTTCTCACTTTTCCTTTATTGGAAATTTTTAAAAATTTTCTTGGAATATTTTCCCTCCGAATGGTTACGGAATATGCCTTAAAGTGTACCAATAAATATGTGTTATCGGTCGTCATAAGAACGGAAATTATAAAATCCTGCATTTATTGTTGGATAATTAATAGAAAAGATTTAATAAATATGCAAGTAATCATAAGTGAGAAATGGAAATTCTGCATGAACAGGAGATCGAATATAAATCGGACGGAAAATATTGTAAGTTTTTTAAGTGAACTAAAATATGCCAACAAAAGAGACATCATTTTGTCAGGACTGAAAATATTTTGACTCCCCCCCCCCCCCAATAAGCGAGCAAGAGCGCACATAACTTATGTTTTTCCCCGATCTTTCGACAAAATTTGCAATTTTTCTACTATTTTTAGCGGAAATTTGCAATTTTACTACAGCTTTAATACAAAATTTGTGATTTTTCTACTACTTTCAGCTGAAATCTGCGATTTTTCGATGAAATCCAATATTTTATACAACCTGTTAACGAAATTTGTGTCTTTTTGTGATCCTATGTCAGAAATCGAGTATTTTTTGCGATCCTATGTCAGAAATCGCATGCTTCTCGTGATCCTTTGACAAAAATCGCATTTTCCCTGCTATCATTTGATGAAAATTGTGGGGTTTTTTGTGAACATTTCACGGAAATCGCATTTCCCCCCCCCCCCGATCATTTGGCAAAATTTGCGTCTTTTCCACGACCCTTTGATTAAATTCACATCTTTATTGTGATCCTTTGACAAAGATTGTACCTATTTTGTATTCTTTGACTAGAAATAGAGTCTTTTTCATGATTGTTCGATGAAAGTAGCGTCTTTTTCTCTATTATTTAACAGAAATAGAGTCTTTTCGTGATCCTTTGGCAAAATTCACATCTTTTTCGTGATTCTTTAACAAAAATCGCGTTTTTCCTGCAATCATTTGATGAAAATCGTGGAAATTTTTGCGATCATTTGATGGAAATCGTATCTTTTTCTCGATCCTTTGGCAAAATTTGAGTCTTTTCTACAATCCTTTGACAAAATTCACGTCTTTTCCACGATCCTTTGATTAAATTTGTCTTTTTGCGATCTTTTGACAAAAATTGCATCTATTTAGTATTCTTTGACTAGAAATAGCATCTTTTTTGCAATTCTTAGATGGAAATAGCATCTTTTTTGCGATTCTCTGGGGGAAATAGCATCTTTTTCATGATTATTCGACCAAAATAGCGTCTTTTCGCGGTCTTTTAACAGAAATCGCGTCTTTTCGTGATCTTTTGGCAAAATTCACATCTTTTCCGTGATTCTTTGACAAAAATCGCTCTTTTTCTGCAATCATTTGATGAAAATCGTGGAATTTTTTGTGATCATTTGGCGGAAATTGTGTCTTTTTCTCGATCCTTTGTCAAAATTTGCGTCTTTTCCACAATCCTTTGACAAAATTCACGTCTTTCTAATGATCACATCTTTTTATTTGACTAAATTTGCAATTTTTCTACTATTTTTAGCGGAAATTTGCAATTTTACTACAGCTTTAATACAAAATTTGTGATTTTTCTACTACTTTCAGCTGAAATCTGCGATTTTTCGATGAAATCCAATATTTTATACAACCTGTTAACGAAATTTGTGTCTTTTTGTGATCCTATGTCAGAAATCGAGTATTTTTTGCGATCCTATGTCAGAAATCGCATGCTTCTCGTGATCCTTTGACAAAAATCGCATTTTCCCTGCTATCATTTGATGAAAATTGTGGGGTTTTTTGTGAACATTTCACGGAAATCGCATTTCCCCCCCCCCCCGATCATTTGGCAAAATTTGCGTCTTTTCCACGACCCTTTGATTAAATTCACATCTTTATTGTGATCCTTTGACAAAGATTGTACCTATTTTGTATTCTTTGACTAGAAATAGAGTCTTTTTCATGATTGTTCGATGAAAGTAGCGTCTTTTTCTCTATTATTTAACAGAAATAGAGTCTTTTCGTGATCCTTTGGCAAAATTCACATCTTTTTCGTGATTCTTTAACAAAAATCGCGTTTTTCCTGCAATCATTTGATGAAAATCGTGGAAATTTTTGCGATCATTTGATGGAAATCGTATCTTTTTCTCGATCCTTTGGCAAAATTTGAGTCTTTTCTACAATCCTTTGACAAAATTCACGTCTTTTCCACGATCCTTTGATTAAATTTGTCTTTTTGCGATCTTTTGACAAAAATTGCATCTATTTAGTATTCTTTGACTAGAAATAGCATCTTTTTTGCAATTCTTAGATGGAAATAGCATCTTTTTTGCGATTCTCTGGGGGAAATAGCATCTTTTTCATGATTATTCGACCAAAATAGCGTCTTTTCGCGGTCTTTTAACAGAAATCGCGTCTTTTCGTGATCTTTTGGCAAAATTCACATCTTTTCCGTGATTCTTTGACAAAAATCGCTCTTTTTCTGCAATCATTTGATGAAAATCGTGGAATTTTTTGTGATCATTTGGCGGAAATTGTGTCTTTTTCTCGATCCTTTGTCAAAATTTGCGTCTTTTCCACAATCCTTTGACAAAATTCACGTCTTTCTAATGATCACATCTTTTTATTTGACTAAATTAGTCTTTTTGTGATATTTTGACAAAAATTGCATCCATTTAGTATTCTTTGACTACACTGTAAGAAAAAAAATCTATAAAAATGCTACACTTTATCTAGGAAACTGGGATTCCAAGAACTTTCCTGTAACGGTAACAACAAAAACTCAAGTTTTAGAATCGTTTACATAGATTTTTCCTGTTATCGTTACATGAAAAGTTCTTGGAATCTCAGTTTCCTAGAAAATGTTTAGTACCTTTACAGATTTTTTTTCTTTTACAATGTAGAAATAGCATCTTTCTCGCAATTCTTAGATGGAAATAGAGTCTTTTTTGCAAGCCTTCGACAAGAAATTTTTTTTCAACCACCTTTTAACAGAAAACTCATTTTTTTGCGATCCTTTGACAGAGACCACAACTATTTCGCATTCTTTGACCGAGATGACGTCTTTTACTGCAATCTTTTAACATGAATTGAGTTATCTTCACAAGCTTTTGATGAAAATCGCGCCTTTTTTGCAATTATTTGATGATATTAGAGTATTTTTCGCGCTTTTTCGACAGAAATAGCATGTTTCTTTGCGATCCTTCGACAGAAATTGCGTTTTTTTCAGCAAGCTTTTGACAGCAAACGCGTCTTTTTTTCAAACCTTTGACAGAAATAGCATTTTTTTCCGCTATCATTTCAAGAATTTTTTCCCCCGCAATCATTTTAAGAAAATGTTTTTTTCCGCGATCATTTCAAGATTTTTTTCCCGCGATCCTTTGATGAAAAACGCATGCTTTTCGCGATCCGCTTCCGTCCTTGGAGATTTTTCTGTCTCAGGAATGAAAAACCTGCACCCATGAGAGACATTTCAATTGTGAAATTCAGAAAAACTGGCTTTCTAATTCTTTGTTTCTACAATGAAGTGCAATAAAAGCAAGCATCTACTGTCCCTTTCTGCTTACTCCAGTCACCATATTTTTTTGAAAAGGCTGACTCATGGTGAATTGCTTTTGTTGACTTACGCTTGGTAATATCGGGAACATGGGGAAAAAGAAAATTAAAAAAAAAGTGATCTTTTTTTCCAAACACTGAATAATTTGCACAAAATTTTTGCCAACGCAGTATATGAAAATGTTAACTTTTAAACTCGTAAATGCCGTGGCGTTTATTCCCTAAATTACGGTACTCTTTATACTAGAGTTTATTGGAGTAATTCCTGATCAATATTTCATAAAATTAATGGATTTGTTTTTTTTCCACTTAATAAAGGAATAAATACACAGCAGATATTACATACATAATATGTTAATAAATATTTTAGGCATTTATGAATGTACACGTAAGACATGTAATATAAAATATATATGCCTACAATATTTACATTTATTATTATTACCAATAAAAATAATACCTGGAAAATTTTAAAATATTTTAACTAAAATATTTTAAAATTTAGAAAAAAAACTGCCTTGTATCAACTACAGAATGTGCAGATAAAATCAAACTATCACCTAGAAGTGTGTCGTGAGATCAAGGAGGCACACATAAAACATTCTTTGAGTGAGCATGAAACTTGGGCCCTTTGAGGTTATTTTCATGTATCACTCGTATTTGTATGCATAATACTTTTCAATAAATCGGGGTTTGAAAGTGAATGATTCTTTTTTATATTAACCACATATGTGTGACTCAGATATGGAAATGGAAAAACTGCAAAAAAAAGACGAAAATTATTGCTTTTCCAACACATACTTACAAATCCTTTCCTCCATGTTTATTGAAAAAGGGTGAAGCAAAAATTTGAATCTCGATGACGATTTTAAAAAGTCACCTTACTTCAAAATGAAAAACAGAGCAGAAGTTTTTAGAAAATTAACATTAAGGGTATTCTTAAATCAAAAAGGGCAACTTTGTGGCATAAATTTTAATTAACATTTTTTTTTTCGGAAATCCATGAATTCTAGCAATTGAATTGTTGTTTTGCAGAAACTATCTAATCAAAATCATTTTTTGGTGCTTTTTTTTCTTCAAATGCGATGGATATTTCAATGGATATTCCATCATATTTGACATTTCGAACGAATTTTCCGGCGAAAGTAGAAAAATCCAGTCAATGAAAGGGAGAAAATCGCGAGATCGCGTGATCAAAGTAGCTTATAATTCGGTAATTTAGCTATCACAAAATGGAAAACTCAGTTCGAATCGAAAACGCTTCCCTAGTCAGGCCTTCCAATTGCATATCTTTCCGTTGAAAAATGAATTTGTAAATGTGTCAAAACCTTTTGCGCTTGTTGAACAGAGCAGTTGAGAATACCCTTAAGGATACCCTTAAGGACCCTTAAGGAACTATGTTCTGTGTGGAAGGACAAAAGGAGAAATGAAAATTTGGGAGAAATGAGGGTTGTTTACATGCTATTTATTCCTTTATTCTTACCATAGAGCAGCAGATTGTTTTAAAATAAAATTTTAGAAATTTTTAATTTAGGATATGTGCGTTTGTAAAGGGCGTTTTGATGTTAAAGAGATAATTTAAGTGGCAGATTGTCTATTTATTTTTACTGGAGGGCAATAAATAATAAAGGACTGAATTTTTTGAAAAATAAATCCTTTCCAAATTATAAACTTTGTGTTTTGGAGGGAATGTTGGTGAAATATCAATTCTGAAGAAAGAAGATTTCTAATATTGAGATCAGCAAATAGGGCAGAGGATATTTATAATAAATGGAGTTTAATAACTAAAACGCTTTGTTATTTTTTAACGCTTGTAGAGAGCAACAAATAAAACAGATACGTTTAAGTAGTTTTAAACTTTGTATATTGTGAGAAGAAGAGGTTAAATGTAAATTGCATTGGCACATATATATTTATTATTAAATATATTCCTTAATTAATCTAATCATCATTATATATTTTTACATTTCAATTAATAATAATAAAAAATTTTTGCTTTGATAAAAAATCTCTTTTTTCTAAACGAAGTGCTAATTTTTTTTTATCTTTGAAATTTGGTTATAGTAATTATTATATTTATTGAATAGTTAATACCAATTCTATTAATTCTGTCACAATACTTGCTTATCAGAGTTAATAGAGTTATTTTTTACTTGAGTAGAGTTATTTTAGAGTAAATAGAGTTATTTTTGAATAACAAGTGGCATAGTTCAATATTTGTGCAAGTAATAGGTTCTAATAATTTGTTATTGTTGTAATTTATAACTAATGGACTCCCCAATGGAATTTGTAACGCCAGCCTCGGGTAAATACCAATAGGCATGAAGAACATTTTAACACTATTTCTCCTTCGTGCAATAAACGGTGTTTTTCTCTCCGCAGAGGCATGGCTGTTAACACTCGTTGGTAAAGTCCATTGCTGTGTATGCTGTCATCAACAGTTTTAATTCGGAGGCCTTTAAGCAAGATGTTCGAAATAATTTTGAAATGTAAGTATAGACGAAGTTTTTTATTGAGATGAATCTACACCATTAAAATCAGTTTATAGTTTAAAATATTTATTATTAAACGCTAACCTAGTTATGATACTTTGAATGTCAGCTTTTCTGGCCATAAAAACAAGTTTTTTTATTTATGATGAATAAAACTTTAAAAGTTCATAATTTTAAGTATCATAACTCAGTAAATATAGCCATAGAAGAATAAAGTTTAGCTGTTTTATTTGTTAAAACACGAAGAAACTCTTGCTAGATAAAAGTTATCGAACGCTAACTTTATAAGAAAATTTCATTGCTTAACTATCTAAAAAGTAGCTATTTTAACATAAACTGAATTTCAAATAATGCGTTACAAAATTTGAAAGATTTTTGCAAGTGGAATTATACCTCTAAAATTAATGGTTTAGAAATTAACTTTTAATAATCAGTAAGAAGAGATACCCTGTATAAAAATAGACATTGTTTTAACCACGTGATTTGTAAAAAAACTGAAATTTGATTCAAAGATTTATTGTTCTCATATCAATCACCACAACTAAACTAATAGGAACATAAAAATATTATTTATACCTTTCTAATCCAACGTAATAATTTATCGTTTCAATTCGGTGTATAGTTTTTTGTAATACTAGGGGGCTTTGTCTCCTGCGAGCTATATTCGCCTATTCCCCATTCCCCTATACCCAAGATTCTGAAAGCACGCTAATTTCATAGGCTTTAAAGAAAGAGGATTAGGATTTTTAAAAAAAAGTAGGGGCGATCTCTTTATGAATGGATTTCCATTCATATTTCTTTGATTAAAGGCTTTTAAAGTTAAATTAGTCACTTTCAGGAGATACAAAATCTGCCTTTGATTCTTTGACTAAAAAATTAGTTAAAGCATTGAAAATAAGCTAATATCAGAGTTGGACAAAATACATCGAAAAAACATTTTCGGTACAAAATACATTAGTTTTATAACCTAAAATACAAAATACTTTTCAAATTGAAAAAGTTCCAAATACAAAATACATGTATTTTCAAAATACATTTGAAATACAAAATACATTTGAAAATTAAAAAAATATATATGTATAAGATTAGAGGTTTCCACGAGCCATGTCTGGCACACTCATTTAGTCAATTTTAATTCACGATACTCGGGTCGGGCCTGACCAGACAGTTTTTCAGTCATTCCGGGCCGGGTATCGGATTTAATTTTTTTTTCAGAAAGGGTAGACTTAGATGATATTGGTCCTGATCCAGCCCATATGGAAATTATTGGCTCATCTCGGCTTGGTTGGCCTATGGGAAAAATCAGTAAAATCTGGCCCGACTCAACAATTTTTTTCCAAAAAATATGTATTTTTTTAAATTGCTATAATTTTACCATTGAAAATTGTATTATTTTTAATGAATAGTAAATATATTTCTGGATAATTAAAATAAAGCACAGCAAAAGAAACTCTGAAAATAAATCTGTCTATAAATTCTGTCTGAAACGAAAAATGTGTTGATTTATGCAAAATATAATTCTTAACAAGAAAAAAGAATATGATTCATTTAGAACAAACTATGTTCCTGTTAAGAAAGAAACTTGTGTATAATGGATTTTTTCTGCTGTCCTATGCGAATCCGTCTTCGAAGATTTTACTGTGTAAAATATGTATAAAAATGTTAAAGATATAAAATTTCTCCTGTCCTATGCGAATCCGTCTTCAAAGATTTTACTGTGTAGCACTTTTCAGATGTTTAAGTTTCCAAGGCATAGAATGATATTAAGGCTGCTCTCATCTACACTGATCAACAAATGTAAAACTTTTTCACACATTTAGGAGTTCATTTTTTAACGGAAAGGTATAAAATTGGAAGGCCTGACTATGGAAGCGATTTGGAATCGATATGAATTTTCCATTTTTTTATCAATAACTTACCTATTGATTTATAAATAATTTTGATCACGTGAAAAACATGATTTTCAACCCAGTTTCAGTGGTTTATTCTTTCGCGAAGAAATTCGGTTCAAAATGCCCATTTTCACAATATTTTCTAAAAAATCTATTGTGTTTGCAAAAATTGGGAAAGTGAGTGCGATTAGATAGTTTCTGAATATCAACACCTGTTAGTTTCATGCATTCCCAAACAAAAATAAATTAAAACATATGTCATAAAATTGCCCCGTATGATTTCAAAACAGCTTTAATTATAACTAAAACATTTACATAAAAATAAAGAATAATTTAAAAAATGAATATCTCAGTCCAAAGTGCTTTTTGAAAAGGAAGCTTATAAACATGACAATAAAAACAGTTAAATATTTTTGATCAGAAATCCTCGAAAAAGATGATTTTTAAGCACATCGACACAGAAATTTATATTTTGTGGAAATTTAGTCTCGGCTAGTCAAGATTTTGTACGAGCAGGGCCTGGCGGAACTCTTGGCTTTTATATCGAGCCAGGCTAAGTCCGAGATTTTAACTGTTTGAATCTGGCTTTGTGAATATTTTTTCTTTTCTACGGATCGAATCTTTAACTTTATACTAAAACCCGGCCAATAATTTTTGTTTTGTGTTGGGATGGGCCGGACAAAATAGATCTTTGTTCGGCTTGGATCGTACATAATAATTTATCCCTATGTAGATCTCTTATTAGTATTTGCACTACGCAACTTTTACGTGTTTTTGTAACAATATTTAAAATCTTTGAATTTATAAGTTATAAAAATAAAGAAGCAAAAGAAAAGATAGATAAAGAAAACAAATCAATCTTCAGAACACGCTTTATAAAATAAACGAAAAACACATACAGATAAAATGTTAAAATGTATACAAAAATATAAAATATCTCTTGGGTATAATTCAGCTTCATTTTAAGCATAGGTATAAAGTGTTATTAAAAAAATCTACTACTCAAAATTATGTCCGAAAATTACGATTGGATTAAAAAAATCTTTAATTGAGAATCACTTAATAAATTTCTTTTTTGGAGAATTCAAAATTCAGGATCGACAAAACAGCTTTTTAAGGCCAAAATCAAATTTAGGTGAGTGGTAGCAATAGTTAATGTAATAAATAACAGAATATGAAGTTTTATGACATTTAGTGCGTTAGTTCTTGTTAAAATCCTATAAAAACATCCACTTGACCTTGAAAACGCCACCTGTTGGACGATTTGCACCAACACTTAAATAGTGACGGCTTCTCAGAGGCGTGCAAGGGCCCGGCTGGCAGAATTAGAATAATTTTTTCAATGGGCTGGGCCGACAAACAAAATAGACGAGCGGGGCCGGCAAAAAATTAGACGGGCCATACGGGGCGAGCGATAAAAAAAATGAGTGGGCCTACAGGCCCGTTCTAAAGATTTCATCAGAGACGAAAAAATATGAGCTATTTTCAATGAATATGCCTTTAACGAGAATAAGTATAAATGTGCGTCACGAACTGATACTAATTTGACAACATCAATACAGAAATGTAACTTGTATACTGTAGAGATCGGCATGGGACAGTTACATTGTGTATAACCCAAACTTAATATTTTTTTAGCAGACTCGTGGTAGAAATCAGGCTTGCATTGTTTTTCTACATATAGATAAGCCGGACCGGAACTAGACTTAATAGTTCTCAAGAAGTGTAGGGCAGACAACATGATTCGTAAAATTATTAATAGCGATAAAGAACTTACGTTAACGTAATTTTTGAATTTATGTTTCTTGGCTACGACCTTGTTGTCAGAAATAATTCCTATTTATTACACAATTCAATAAGATATAGAACAATATATAAATTTAACCTCCCCCCCCCCCCCAAAAAAAAAAGACTTGGGTACGATAGTCACAAGTATTAATCCTGTGAAAGAAATCTTCTAAAATATCTGCCTTGCATTTCATATTGTTAATCATTTTTTCTTTTTATGGCACTGAATAAAATGCAATCGATTTCTACAAAGTTCTTTTTTTTCGTTTTTGATTTAGTTTTAAGGTAGTCTTAAAAAGATACATTCACAATCA
Source organism: Maratus speculifer (assembly GCA_964019185.1). Taxonomy (NCBI): domain Eukaryota; kingdom Metazoa; phylum Arthropoda; class Arachnida; order Araneae; family Salticidae; genus Maratus; species Maratus speculifer. The sequence continues at coordinate 37,178,103 of CAXHSM010001376.1, forward strand.
GAACTAGATTTCGAAATTATAAGTATCCTCATAAAAAAACCTTTTAACAAAGTTGAAAATATAAAAAAACGACTAATATAGAGATCAACCCCAGGTTGCCAGCAAAAAAATCATCCTTGGAATACAAAAAAGGAGCTCATAATAAACTCATTGTCTTCCAGTCAGGGGGAAAAATGACACAAATCTTATTATTTGATCAACAATTTTTATTTTCTAATTCTACTATAGTTGATATCCAAAACAATTTAATTTTGTTAAATAATGAAGATTGTAAGTACAAACAACCGATCTTCTCGGAAATTTTGAAAAGGGAAAATGAAAATTAAATAAGAAAAAACAATATTAATACATTAGAATTCCTCAAATCCACACAGTTTGGGATCAGAGGTTGTGCGGATCTCAGAATTTTGCTGATTTTTGGTCATTGCTTTGTTTACATTTTTTAAATAGTAATTTGAATGTAATTAATAATACAACTGAAATTATAATGAATACATACAATACAGTAAAATACAGTAAAATATTAAAATAATTAAGTAATAAGCTAAGATAATAAAAATGTATGTAAATTTTTAAAATGATTAAAATATTGAAAGCAAAGATCAAGTAAATAATCAAAAATGCATAATAAAATATTCATTATAAGGATGAGATACATTTTTCCTAAATTATTCAGTGGAACTCGCCTTTAAAGATACACTACAAATTCACATAAAAATAATAAAATAAGGAAGTTTCATTTCATGTTTAGCCAGATTTTATATTTAAAAAAAGCTTGATTAATGCATAAATACATTTGACAAAATGATTTTGATTACCAGTGATATCAGCAATATCTTGAATTTTTTCAAAAGTAAATTTATATTTTTCATGAAAAAGCTTGAATTCCGTCATATTAACGAAAATTACGGATTAAAATACGTTAGGAATTGATATAAAAATTAAAAAAAAATCCAATTTTGTTTCTATATCTTAACTGGAAGTTCCATTGTTTATGTCTGTGAATTATGTGTAGATTTAGAGAGTTGTGGATTTTAGCGTTGTAGATTTGAGGGAGTTTACTGTAATACATTTTTAAAAGAATTTATACATAATTGAAAAATAGACTTCATATACTAGACTTAGAATTTTTCTTTCTTTCTTTTTTTTAAGTTAAATTAAATTAAAACAAAATTAAAAACAAACTGAAGGAGAATACGGTTTAAACATTTCATAACACCATTGGGGTTTTTACTCAATGTATAATATAATTCTTTTGAAATTCAAAAACAAATTTTACAGCCAAGCAACACTTACAATGAGTAAAAACAGGGTGACTGATTCAAAAAATCAATTCTTTACAAAATTTTACCCTGTTTAAATTGAAGAAAATTTTCTTAAAGGAATATGCTAAAGTTAGGAATGAGAAACAATGCACATTCCATTGGTGTGCATGGCACAGAAAAATTTACAAGAGCATTTGTTTATTTCAAAATATGTTTTTTGTAACTGCTTGTCACGATTTTTCCACTTTATTTTAAATGTCGGTCTTTAAAACAGATACACTTATTGGATGGAAATGAAAACCCTGCTGAGAGCCATTAATGATTTTCTGGTGATTACAGAAGAAGGCAGAATAACATTAGGCTACCCTCAAAGCATACAGCATAAAACATCGATGAATTTTTTTAATTGATTGAGATATAATCATTATACAGTTAACAACATCAGGTACTGCATTTTAATTGAATTAATATTTAAAAATTATTCAATGCCCTTTTTGTTAACCCTTTATGTCCTACATAGTAAAATCATGAAATTTTCATATTCAAAAGCATTTTTCGTGAATTATTTAATAATATTTAGAAGGATTTTACCAACTAAAATTAAGTTTGTATTTATAGGAATTTTGAGAAATATTTTTAACTCCTCAAAAATATTTATTTATTTATTTTTCTGTCAATATTTGAAAGTAAAAAAAGTTGAAAACATCCAAAGACAAAAGAAGTCATTCTTCTAAATTTTTTGTTTTGTTTTGGGCAACCAATAATGCTTTTGGAACAAGATCAATTAATATATCTATAACTCATTCTAAACTGCATTGCTACTAATTGATGTATTAAATGAATTTTATAACAAGTTATTTTAATGGCACTTTAAATTACCGCCGGAGTAAAAAAAGGTTAAACTAACACTGACAAAACTTACATTGTATATATGTTTCTAAAAAATAATGTTTTAAAGCAGCTTTTATGTGTAGTCTCCCAGTTCCCTCCCCCCCCCTCCTCCTAATAATAGTCGTTCAACTCTGAATTCCTTTTTTTCAGAAACAGATCTGCAATAGGTTCATCAGCCTAAAAGAAATTTTCTTTACAAAAACAGAAACATGCAAATCAACATATGCATTTTAACATATGTATAAAACACCATTCACTTATTTAAAATCTTTAAATTATATATAAAAAAAGCAACAAAATGTTATACACAGAATTAATTAGAAACATATAAAAATTACTTTTGGAGAGGATGAATAAGTTACAATTCCTTTCTAAAAATTCTACTTACATTTCACTAAGGCACAAAAACAAAAAGTCATTCTACCCCCCTCCCATTCTTTTCAACACAATATATTAATACCTATTCACACTTTTGGTAATACGTAAAATTTTAAAAAAGTTTAGCAAATTTAATAACTATACCAACTTCAATCCCCAGTGACTCGCGTAACGCCTAAATGATCTTTTGATCAAATTTTCTCAACCATATGGATTTTTTCATACTCCAAACTGGTAGGATACAAAATTCAGTCACGAATATTAGAGTCATTTTTTAGATAAAATTTGAGTACAAACATTTGCTCGTATTGTAACATAACAGTATGAAAGACAGAGTGTAGTTTGGTCAAAATTAATTTTTAGTTTAACTTGACTAAATAATACATTCTCGACCAGTTAAGAATTATATATCAGTGCCAAATTCAATTGTATAATTTTATTTTACGCGAAGTAACATGCAAATGTTTTGTCATTGGTAATCGTTAAAGTTGATGTTCCTAACAAATCTTGTTAAATGTAGTAACTATTGCACAGGAGTGTGTAAAGCAATGGCGGATCTAAGGGGGGGGCGATGGGGCGATCGCCCCCCCCTTGAGCCCAGTAAAGGGTCTGAAAACGTTGCCCGCACGGAAAAATTATTGGACTTAAACTCGAGACCGGCGCGGCCCGACCCGGGCCGCGCCATTTTTAAGTCACGGACCTGGGTCAGGTCTTTACACTTTCAGAACCGGGGCGGATCGAGTCTTACATTTTCCTGTAGAGCGGGATCGAGCCACACTTTTTTTTTGAGGGCGGGCCTGGCGTGGATTTCGTTCTTCCTTGAGATAAACGCTCGGTTTAAGATCGAACCAGACCATAAGGGAGGAGAAGCAATGGCGGATCTAAGGGGGGGGGGGGGGCGAAGGGCAACCGCCCTTCTTATATCCGCCATTGGCGGATTCAATGAAAATGCGCCTTGGCACTTTTCAAGGCGAAAGGGCGATCCTTCCCCCCCTTGGACTAATAAAAGTTTCCTGAAAAGACATGCATTCTCGCAGGAAATGAATTGAAGCCTAACTCGAGTCCGGGGCGGGCCGCGCCTTTTTAATTTCGCGAGGCTCGGATTGGGTCAGGTCTTCTCGCTTTCAGAACCGAGCAGTATCGTGATCATTATTTTTCTGCAGATTTGGGTCGGGCCCAATGGCGGGTCTGAGGGGGCGATCGTCTTCACTTCTTGGGCAATAAACGTTTCCCAAAAATACATGCATCCTTGCAAGAAATGAATTAGATCCTAACTAGAATTCAGCGCCCCCCCCCGGGCCGCGCCTTTTTAAGTTCCCGAGGCTCGGACTGTGTCTGGTCTTACCGCATTCAGAACTCGGCCGGCCGTCATTTATTTGATACTATCAAGATCATCATTTTTCTGCTGATTTGGATTGGGCCTGACTTATTTTCCTTCCAGATTGAGTCTGGCCTGTAGTCATTCTTCTTAGATGTCTGCATTATAGAGATGACATAGGTTCAGACTTAGCCCGTGTCCGATACGAAATCGTGCTCTGTTTTTATGCTGGTCTACTGATTTGATTCGGACTCATTTTTTCTGAAATCTGAAAATTTTACTTATCGATGAATAGAAATATGTAAAAAACTTTTTTTCCTCTTAAAAATTAGTACTTATTCCTTTTCAAATCAATGTCTTGCTATTTTGATAAAAATGAAAAAGAGGCACAATTTTTTTTATTTTAGTATTTGAATACTATTAAAGAAATAAAACAAAACAAAACAAAACAAACAATTAGTGATATCGACATCTGTAGATTTATGTTCAAGCATTGCCGACGACCGCCGATCTGGCGCCTACGAAAAAAGGCGGGAATAATGAATTTGTGTTTAGTTCGATTTTTGTTTGTGGCAGAAATTGTTTTGCAATTGGATCTTTTATTATTATTATTTAAGCATGTAACGCGAAAAGAATATTTTCTTTTGATTTTATTTTGCGGTTACCGAATAATTTAAATTTCTAGTGTATGCAACGTATACAAGTCGTAATCGCTTTTCATATAGAAATAACTGTAGTAATTATCATTTCTTTTGGGGTCTCTGCTGATGCCGTAGTGGTAAGTAAATGTATTTACCATATTCTTGCGATCGAGTAGTGTTTCCACTGTTCCTATAAAAGTTTTGAACTTTAAAATTTTTAATTTGAGGTTATTTTTTGGGTCATGCTATAACGAAAGCTTGTTATGAAGAATGAAATGGTTATAGTTAAAAATGTGCATTTTTTACAGAAAATTTAAAAATGTTCGATTTGACAGATAATAGACAGTATTTTCTACATGTTCCATGCATTTATTCATGAAACACACTTCATTAACATGTCCATTGTCCATAATATTTTTTTTACTAAAAGAGAGACAACATATGGAAATCCTTTTATGCGTAAAGTATATTTTTATTTTACATCAAACTGTTCTTTTGATAATATTAAATTTAATGTTTCGTTTAACGCCTTTTTTTAATATAAAAAATAGCTTTAAAATTATAATTACTTTTGGAACATTTTTTATTAGTATTATGCAATTTTTTTCTACTGTATAATTTCATTATCGGGTTTTGCTCTTGATGCCGCAAAATGTTTCTGCCTCAGGCGGGACCAGGCTGTGGAATAATAGCCCAAATTGATCTCTAGTCCGCACTGACCAAAATTTCCCTGGTCGGGGTTCGGCTCGGAATGAAAGTTAAATTTCGGTCCGTGTCCGACCCAGCCTAGACGTATACATGTGCCCGGGACTGTCCGAGTCGGCGAAACGGGTCCGAATTTTCTAATGGGCCAACAAAATTTGAATAATTTTTCCAACAGGCCGGGCCAATAAACAAAATAAACGGGGCGATCTGGCAAAAAAATTGAAGGGCCATATGGGCTGAGCCCATAAAAAAAAAATCGCGGGCTCACTGGCCCTTTGTAAAGATTTAAGCAAGAACGTTAAAATATGAGCTATTTTTAATTATATGTATTTAATGAGAATAAATATAAATGTGCGTCATCAGTCGAAAGTAGTTTGGCAACATCAATACAGAAATCTAACTTTTACAGCATCGGGTCCGATCAGCATCGGAGAATTATATTGTGTGTAACGCGGGTTTAATATTTTTTTAGCAGGCTCGTACCGGCCCGAGATCAGGCTTGCATTGCTTTTCTACATATAGACGAGTTGGGCTGGAACTAGACTTAATTGTTCTCAAGATGTGTATCACAGACAATATGCAGTGCCGCGCGAAAGGGGAGGCGAAGGATGTGGTTGGCCCGGGCGTGGAAATTTAGGGCGCGCCAAATTTATGCTACCAGCGTAATTTTTGGCCTGTTACAAGAAAAAGCTGGGTCGGAGGGGGGGGGGAGGGGCTCCACATTTTGCTTTGCCCCGAGAGCAGTTTTCTCTTCGCACGTCAAATGATTGCGGATTTTTCTACCTTCTCATGCTGTCGCTTCCAGAAATTCTATTCAAAACGATAATTTTCACAGTATTTTCTTAAACTGCTTATCAAAAAATGGATCACATCATAGTTTTTGAATAAAAACACCTGCTAATCCTGCTAATGTGATCCACAACATAAACATTAGTTAACCCGACCAGCAGCAAAAGAAACGAAGTCAACCGGATCCAAACCCGACCCACAGCAAAAACTAGAAGTCAACCGGACCCAGACCCGACCCACAGCAAAAACTAGAAGTCAACCGGACCCAGACCCGACCCGCAGTGAAAAAATTAGCCCCTACCCACGCATTAAAGTTGAGTCTCCAAATTTCTAAAATCGCCCCCCCCCCTTGAGGACTCTCCAGATCCGCCCTTGGTGTAAAGAGAATACTGTGCCCGGGGCAAAGTTTCAGTTTTGCGCCCCTCATCCAACTTTTTCTAATAACAGGTCAAAAGTGACATTGATAGAATAAATTTGGCGTCCTCTAAAATTCCCGCCCCCTTCGCCTCGTCTTTCGCATGGCACTGCTTTTTCGACTTCATTTACAGTCAATTTTTCAATAAATTACGGACTGTTTGAATCCTCTTTTCCATTAAAATCCAATTCCCTATACTGACACCAAAATGACCGACTCATTGAATTTTCTTAAACATTTGACTGTCTCAATGGTCTTCTCGTACCTCAAAATGGTGTGATACAAAATTTAATCAAAATCAGTAGAGTCATCTTTGAAAAATAATTTCCAAAAACACAAGATTTCTCCTATTATAATATATGATGATAGGAGATAAAATTTACGTACTTTAAATTTCTAAATTTGATGATATACGAAACAAACAAGAAAATAAATCTTTCAATCTAAGTACAAAGGATGATTAGTCTATACAACTTTTATTCATGGATCGAGTACACAGGCCAAATAAATATTGAATTCATTATTTACATATTTTTAAGGAAAGTATTTAACTCATGATGAACCCAAAGATTATACGATAATGAGACAGATTTCGTTTAAATCCTTGGTAAATGTTTAAACAAAAGAGTAAGATTTTTTTCGCATAAAACATATTTTAAGCAAACATGTCTTATTTTCTAAAACGTGTTACTCCTGTCATAAAGCTTTTAATATCACATAAGATATTGAGGTACAATTTATCCGTTCAGATCACATTAATTTTTAATTTTAGGGTAAAATTATGTTAGTGCGAAATAACAAAAATTAAAACTAACTACCAAAAAATCTTTACATAAAGGTTTATAAACATTCAATGAATAGGTCCAGAGTTTACTGCTTATTTTCAAAATCGCACTGTGCTATAGAAAATTTTTGTAGATTAAGAAGAAAAGTGTACATTTTTAAAAATTTATAACTAAATACTAAAACAAGAGAGATGTGATAATAGTAAATGCAATGACATATACAGAGCTCATACACAATTTTGAAAATATAACAGGTTTTCTGGTGATGTCTATTTGGTATGAGACAAAAAATGCCTCCTTAGATTACTACTCTGAGAAAATCCCTTGGAACATATTTCACAAACAAAAGGTTTTTCACCTGTATGTGTCAAGAGATGATTTTTTAGATAGTTCTTAAGAGAAAATCCTTTGAAACATGTTTCACAAACAAAGGGTTTTTCTCCTGTATGTGTCAAGAGATGTTTTCTTAGATTACTATTTTGAGAAAATCCCTTAGAACATATTTCACAAACAAAGGGTTTTTCACCTGTATGTACCGAAAGATGTTGTCTTAGATTGCTCTTAACAGAAAACCCTTTGGAACATCTTTCACATACAAAAGGTTTTTCTGGTTCACATGTATGTGTCAACAAATGTTTTCTTAGAAGGTAATCATGAGAAAATGCTTTGGAACATATTTCGCAAACAAAAGTTTTTTCTACTTTATGAATCAAGAGATGTGCACTTAAATAACTATTCGCAGAAAACGTTTTGAAGCATACTTCACAAGTAAAAGGTTTCTCTCCAGTATGAGTCAAGAAATGTCTTCTTAGGCTGTTACTCTGAGAAAATCTCTTGGAACATATTTCACAAATGAAAGGTTTTTCTCCTGTATGAGTCAAGAGATGTTTTCTTAAATTACTCTTATAAGAAAATGCTTTGGAACAAACCTCACAAATAAAAGGTTTTTCTCCTGTATGCATCAAAAGATGGTTTCTTAAAATACTGTTATCATTAAATCCTTTAGAACATATTTCACAAACAAAGGGTTTCACCCCAGTATGAGTCGAGAGATGTTTTCTTAGACCATACTTAGAAAATGTTTTGGAACATATTTCACAAACAAAAACTTTTTCTTTTGCATTGAAGAAATGCTTTACTTTATCACCATTTCGAGGTACAAAATGCTGTTCACTAGAAGAAGGATTTTCCTCTGGAATCGATGACATATCCGTAAGTGAGAAAGATTTGTTTTGGATGATAAAAGAAACTTCCCTAAAGTATCAGCATGAAAAGTTCAGCAAAAAAGTTTCATCTACATTTGAATCTAAAATCAGAAAGAAAACTGATAAACTGTTTAATAAGTTGCACTAAATTTTGACTCTGGATTAAATATCAGATTTGTTAAATTGCTTTTTCTTTAAACAATATAAAATTAATACATTAAAATATCACTTCATAGATTCTTAGGTAGAATAGAACTGGAGAAGTTTTTCTTCGTAGATATAGCTACATATGTGTATTTTTGTACAAAATTAATATGGTAGACTCCCTCAAATTCCCGTAGCTTGTGACCAGAGATTGTGCGGATTTTAAAATTTTGCGAATTTCTGATCATGAGTTTGTTTACATTTTTAAACAATAATTTGGATGCAATTAATAATACGATCGAAATTATAATGAATGCTTACAATGTAGTAAAATATTAAAATAATTAAATAAGGTAATAAACTAAAATAATAAAAAATAGCTAATTTAAAATGATTAAAATATTAAAAGAAAGGTGAAGTAAATAATCATAATGTATAGTTAAATATTCATCGTAAAAATGAGATGCATTTCTTCTTAATTATTCAATTAAACTTGCCCAGAAAATTAAGGTGTATTAATAATTCACATCAAAATCATAAAATATGGAAGGTTTATTTCAGGTTTGACCACACTTAATAATAAAAAAAGCTTGATTAATGCATAAATATATTTGGCAAAAAGGTGCCATTATCAGTGATATCAGCAATGCCTTGAATTTTTTTAAAAATTAATTTATTATTTCTTTATGAAAGAGCATGAATTCAGTAACCTTAAGGAAAATTACAGGTTACATAATGTATAGAATTGATATAAAAATAAAAAAGTCAATTTTTGTCCTTATATCTAAATTGAAAGTTTCATTGTTTACATCTGTAAATTATGTGCGAATTTGAGGGAGTCTACTGTACATTAAAATTAATTATTAGTATGTGTATGTGTACAAAATTAATACATTAAAATATCACATTATATATTCTTAGGTAGAATAGAACTTGAGAAGTTTTTATTTCATAGATATAGATACATATGCATATTTTCGCATGCAATATACTTTAAATCAGGTTATAAAAAAAAAGTTATAAAAGGTGGGTTGAAGTTCTGAGATCAGTATTAAGATGTGGAACTTTTGGTTGATAATTTTTTTAAGACTATAATGATGTGAAAGCCACTTCAATCCTGTGACACATTAAAGACCCAATCTAGTCCCAATCAACTGACTGATGTTTTAAATATAATGCTTATAACTTTTAAATTTTCATCGGTGACATTAACCATGATCGGGTATCCATGTACCTTTTAGGTGAGCAGCTTAAGGAATGGTCACAGATTCAGTTTGTCTGGCAGTCAAATGATACAGGTGATGAAATTAAAGAACATAAACATGTACTCTCTCAAACTAATAGAATATGAAGATTCAAGGGTCAAAAGGATGATTTTCATTGTCACTGTTTGAATGATACATTTGTGAACATGTCAATTTTCGAAATCATAGGGAAGGGTGGACCACAATAAGACGAAAAATTTTCAATTTTTGTATAATTATTTTATTAACCCTCCACTGCACGGTTTTTTCTATTTTTATGAAACCATTTTTTTTAAATCTATATATCGCTCTAATAATGGGAAAAATAGTAAAATAATTTAATTTTCAAATTTTCAGCCAAAATTTGACATTTTATGGCATGTACTCTATGTATAAAATTGGGTGGTTTAATATTTTCTTGCTATATTTTGCAATTAAATAGGCTCAAATTAATTGATTTTACCAGCTTAACACTCTGCCACTTTCTTTATATTAATATTTTTAAGTATTCAGTAAAAATAATAAAAGCAAATTTTGCCTTAATGGCTTGATCGATTCTTTTCGCCTGAAGAAGAAGTTCCAATTTTTTGTCAAATGCTATCATCTGACATGGACAAAATAAGTGTTATTCCATTCTTTGGACTGTTCTTGGTCTGCTACAGTGATCATATTGACCAAATTTATGGCGCATAATGAGAATTACACTGTTTTTAGGTATGTGCTACATGTAGCACATGGTGCAGTGAAGGGTTGAAGTGCACATTACAAAAAGCATATCAAATAGAATATTTTATCAAATACTTATATATTCCACGAAATTTTTAATCCTATAAATAGCACTTTTTTGTGTTTATAATAATAATAATGTTCCATTTAGGCTAAAGGATGGGCCACTGTGAGACAATCTGTAGGACTCAATGAGACATCTAAATAAGCTTAAAATTTTGTGTTGAATTTATAAAAAAAATGATTACTTTTAAATAAACTAGAAATAGGTATGAACATTAATGCAATATCTAATGCATTCAGTAATAACTGATTCACGTATAAATTAAAAAATATATAAAACAAAGTGTCAAGCTGAACAAACATTTAACGAATGTAATATTGGTTTAGTTTTAACTCAAAGGGAAATGAACTTGGTGCATGAAATATAATCTCTGAAATAGACGGCTGCGGTAATTTAACTCCTTACACTGGAGAGGTGATCCTCACTCACCACTAGAGTTCCAGGCGTCCCATATAAATCATGACTCGGAATGCTCTGGACACCACGATTTTAGTACGATTTTTTCTTTGGCCTTGTCTATTGGCAGAATTATCTGCAATTGATGATAAAAGAAACTGTAAGAAATTAGTGGTGACCAGAGCAAAAGGATGCCTGATTTACTTGAAACACCTGGCAACATTAGTTGTGAGTAAGAGTAAATTCTGGAATGTGAATGGTTTAAGAATATTATCTTTTACAATTAACATTCCATCAATTTGTGGAAATGTAAAGGTTTTGTTACTTTTCTCATAATTTATTGCCATACCCCCTTTTTTGTTGATAGCCACAGAACGGTTGGAAATGAAAGGTCATTTGACTTTTTAATTTCTTTTGTATGTGATGATCCCCTTTTTCCTTTTGCACACATAATAAGTCTGTCAAATAAAAGTATTTTTTTCCTTCTTTTTTTAAATTAATGTTTTGCCTATTTCCTGTATAATTTTAAAATATTAAAAGTTTCAAATAACGTTCACACATTTCTTTTTTTAAAATATAACTTATTGCTGTGTAATTTATATATACTAATTATTAATCTTTACAAGTTGTCTAAATGTCTATTAAAATTAAAATTCTATAATCTGCTCTCATTGTTTAAGATTTGGGACACAATGAGACTTCTTATTGTGGTCCAAAGAAGAAAATGGCAAAAAATTGTCTTATATTAAAAAATGCATCATAATTTAACCTAATTATCGATAATAATCTATAATATTATGTTTCAAGACTATATACACCCCTTACTTCTACTATTCAAATAAAACTAAAATAATAGTAGATAAAAACTTGTATAAAAATAACATTTTGTATCCATACAGACAAGAATAACAGTTTCTGTAATACATGACCTAATACCCACTTACATCAAGGAATTCTGAATAGTAATTAGCTTCTGCTTATCCCATGTAGAAGGCTAAAAATATCTGTGAAGTAGTTACTGATGAAAATACAATGTCTCATTGTGGCCCACCCTCCCCTACAATTAATGAAGAACTCAGGGGTTGCCTGGGAACTGCCCCCCCCACCTCTTTGACAGCGACTATTATTGTCTAACAAATCCCCTCAGCTGCAGCAATGGTCCTGGAAAAAATATTTTGAGTCTCATTTAAGGAGGATTTTTTTTAATTAGAATATATTAGGAGTGTACATATATAACTACCTTAATTGTTAACCTTATGCTAATTTTGGATTCCATCTCCCCCTTACGATATCGTACATTATCATCCCTGCACCCTCCTCCTTATTCCCGACCCTAATGATATCATTAATAATATTTAACAACTCTTTTCATTTACTTTTTTAAAGTTATCAGTGATATATAGATAAAGTTTTTATTTATATACTTCACGGATTTAAGACGGATGTGATAATACAATATCACTATTCATATGAAATAACTTTATGTCAGTAAAAAAGTAAATCAAAATCAGTTTTCAACATTACATCACTGTTATTTGCTTGCAGAATACAGTGTAGTAACATGCCCATTAATGAATTTATTTTTATGCCATAATCCCATTGTCTAGAACAAAGCTTATTGCATCAAGATCTGTAGATGGAAGATCACAAATATTTATCTTTCATTTTTTTCAAAATAAAATAGAAAGCAAACAATCAGCAGTTAATTAATCTTGTTTTTAAGAAAAAATAAACTGGCTTATCTAGGAAATACATAATATGTACATCACATGCTAAAATTGTATTTAAAACCCAATGTGGAGTCACATTTTTATATTATTCACATAAAGTCATATAATTTTTATAATATATACATATATATATATAATATATGGGATATAATAGTCTTTGAAGCGATAACAAAAAGAAGCAACCAAACATATATCATTTATATGTTCTTTTTAACACATTTGTGCCTGAAATTTTTATTTTTCAAATTTGTTGATAAAATTACTTTAAAATATTGCAAAAAGAATTGAAAAAAAAAAAAACCAAGAAAAAAAAACTTTGCTAGTATAAGAAGAATCTGCAAGTATGAATCATTTTGGTCTCAACATACAAAAGTTTGAAAATCCAATATGGAGATTTGGATATTCTAATTTTAAAGCTGAATGCAATTCATTTAAATTTCCAAAGCATAATCGTTTTTTAATCAATTCATTTTTTGAAATGATAACATTATTGTTTGATCCTTGCATAATTTAGAAAAATTCATCAATTTAGTAAAAACATTTGACAGTAGCACTCACTTTTTCATGAAATGAGTGCACTTTCCTATGCTCTATTAAATTTACAATGTGGCTTCTCAAGGTCATCCATGCTCCCCACTTTGTTGTCATGGGTAAAAGTAGAGCAGTCAGTCAATCAAATGTACTATTATCATAGTTACTGTTCTAAACTGTAAACCAGGAAACTGACCTTGAGAAGTCAATTGAAATTTCATGTAGTATAGGTTCAAGCAAGGCTATATAACTCAGAGAAGTTATATTACATTTAACACTTTAGTTTATTATTTTATTTATTATAATATTGTACTGTAATGCTATGTATTATTCATATAATTCATAAGAATTTTGTTTGCATTCTTGAATTTTAATTATTGTTTAAAAAATGTTAAAAAAACAATAACTAGAAATCTGCAAAATTCTAAAATCTGCACAATCTCAGGCCCCAAGCTGTGTGAATTTGATGGAATCTACTGTATACAAGAATGATTTTGTTATAAAATGTGGCTATTTGTAGAATTTTTTCCATAATTTATTTTCTAATTGTAATCTACTGAAACTTTGCAATAGATTTCAATTTGTCATAAAAATATTTATTGTGGAGCACCCTATTTATTCCCATGGGATTATCTTTCATTTCAGTCACATTAAAAGTATATGAGTTTATGCAAGATAAAATTCTATCAACTTTTAGATGTAAATTTGAATGATATTTCTAGTAAAACAAGAAATATCAACATTATCTTTATGTTTTTCATTAATTATGGACGATCAGTAAAATTGGGATTCTTTTTTAAATAAAACACATGTAAACCGCCCATTGGTTTTTATTTATTTATTTTTTTTATCAAGCATCAAAATATACTTTGAGTTACTTATTTATATAATTAGATGAAAGTTGAAGAGGAAACAATAGGAGAAATCAGCCATTGAAGTTGAACTTTTTTTTAATTAAAAAAATTACAAAAGAAAATTTTCTGACAGCATTTAATGGAATAAGATGCACAAAAATCTGTTTAAATAAAAGTTTACTTTATTCTAAACAAAAAAACAAAAAAAAAAAAAAAAAAAAAAAAAAAAAGAAAGTTTCAGCTTAAACCTGGAAGAAGTTACAGACTTTTATGCTGTCACATGAGCTATTCAAAATGGTAGCAAATCGACCATGTTGGAAGACAATTAAAAGTTCATAACTCACAAACCACTTGATCAATTTCAATGTGATTGATATATTTGGAGTCAGAGTTAAAATTCTTACAAATTCACTGAATTTGATCAAAATTCATGATAAAATGTGTCATACTTGGAGTGATTTAAAATAACCCAAAATTATGAAACTAAACAATAGTATATCTGCCAACATTGGAATAAAAAAAAAATGAGAGAATTTAAAAAAAAATGTTTTTCTAACTTTCAAAATTATTTCTTATGCATTAGCTGACAAGATTTTTTAATAAATGTATGACATTTAGTTCTAAACACTTTTTGTCTCATGAGAACTATTTCCGAACTGTCAAGTTTAAAAAAAAATTGTTATAAAGGCTAATTTTGGAACAATTTTCGGATAGGTACTTTGCTTTATCAAGAAATGAAAAACGTTATTCAATTGCAGTTTTTGAATGCATCAGGAAGTTGTAAATTTAGATTTGAAGTCTGTCTTAACAACAACAAGAAATATATCTGAGGTATTTTTAAAATATATTTCCACATTTTCTGGCCAAAATAATCATTCACATTTTTCATTAAAGAAAACAAAAGTATCCCCCCCCACACACACACCTGAAAAAAAAAATCGATTATCTCTTTTAATTTCTCGTATACAAAGTTTAATTTTTATGCAATAAATGCTATCTTGATTTATAACAACAACAAATAACCCTGTCCCAAAAGCCTGTCTTAAAAAAACAAATGAGAGATCTCAGGTCACAGTAGAGTCAGAGATTGGCAAAGCAGAAAAATTCAGCTCTTATTTATTATTTTTTTTTTTTACTCTAGTTTTATTGGAGACTGAGAAATTGCTTTGTATGGATATAATGAGAGCTGATATATGAATATTTAACAAGAATAAGATAAATCCATTGAGGTAATTTGTTATAAAGATCGCTATTTTATGCATCATTTGGTTCTAGACATGTCAGAATATACTCTGTCAGCAGCAAAAACTCAGCTACTTCCGATAATATAATTATATTTCATGTAAACAAAATTAGAAGATAATGCAAATTTTGCTAAAATATTTTCTTAACCTTCAGTTGAATGTGCTGTTGTAAAAAGTACAACATTCACTTTCTTTTTCCTTTAAAACAAAATTCAAGCAGTAAGGGGTGTTAATAACCACTTGTATTCGTTTATTGAATCTCTTTACCCAGTTTCTGAAAGTTATTGTATTTCAGATTGCACAATTATTTGCACCTGTCATTTCAGTGCATGAAATTCATGAGGTTTATCTTGAAACATCTTTTAAAAAAGAAAATTTTATGCTTGATATGTGGCATGACTAATATAGATGAAATATAGGACTAATTCTGTAAATCCAAAATTACTTAATTATTGTTTAATAATTCATTATTAGTTTTTATTCTTTCGTGATTTTAGTAGTAAGTAGCTTTTTATTTATTTAAACCTGTGCTTTACTATGTTATAACAAACTAAGTGTATGGCGAAATATTTTCATAAATTGTGATCAGAGATAAATTATATGATATTTGTAAGTTAAATTATTTGCAAAATTAAAATAAAGCAGTAATAATTTATTCTTTTTTGCCTGTTGTACAATTTACAAAGTGTTTGTTCATGTGGTGAAAATTTGTGCGACCGACGAAAAGTTATTGTTAAGGTTGTGAATGACAATTCACTTTCACATTTCAATGACCCACATTGTATTTCTGATGGAATAAGTGTATTCAGATGTTGTTCTTATTTGAAAGATATTTGGGTGGATGGTTTACTTGATCATTTTAGGAACAACCTGTAAGTTTATAGCCATAGATGATGACTGCTTATTTTAGACACTGTTTTTGGTGCAATTAAAAACTTCCTTGCTAAATTAAATGGAACAGGAACATATTTAATTCTACCTGAGATGTCACCATTCAAAAAGATTATATTATATTTTTTGCTCTACTCTCTCTCTGACAAATAAGTAATAAAGAAGTGGGGGTGGGCACATGTGAACAATACATATTTTACTTGGTAAACCTAAGGTAAACAAATTCTAAAAATTACCTAATGATGAGATCACTGGAACAATATTTTGGTTGAATTTTCTGAGCAATTAGCCATTTTGATCTCTGGTTGTTAGATTTATTTCCTTTACAAAGTGTTAAGTAAAAAAATCTTCCAAAATTATTGAACTAAAAATTCATTCAGGACATTTTTTAAAGTAGAATATCAGCATTACATTCTATTGTGTCATTAATTAGATAAGTTAACAAAAAGTTTTGTTTCGTCATATCAATTATTTTTTTTTTTTAAGTTGGGCTTGAGTTGGTAGATGAAGCACTTGTGAACAGTTCTCAAGGGTATTTT
Source organism: Maratus speculifer (assembly GCA_964019185.1). Lineage (NCBI taxonomy): Eukaryota > Metazoa > Arthropoda > Arachnida > Araneae > Salticidae > Maratus > Maratus speculifer. Next base: position 37,194,858 of record CAXHSM010001376.1, read on the forward strand.
TTAGGTTTCTAAATACATTTTCTTGAAAAGTTTAAAATTTAAAGCACCCTTGTCAAACACTGACATACAAATTCAATGTTTTAAAGATTTCTTCACAGTTTTAATTTACTGGAAGTAAGACAACAATTAAAAGATGGGGCTTTCTGTAAAAAGCATGTTTATTTGTTATTCTTTAATGATTTGCAGTTTTAAGCATATTTATTATTTTTTAGCGCACATTAAAGTGTTTGTAAGATATTTTATTTTATGAAAGCAAAATTTAGTTGTCCAAAAAGACTGATGAGCAGCTCTTTCAAAAACATTAATTTTTTACATCACAAGTTTACTAATTTTTAAAATAATAATGAACAATTTTGTTATACACATTTCATAAAATTTAGAAAAAGGAAACACAATACAGTCAAGGATCATTAATCTGAGCACCCATAATCCACAATTTTCTATAATCCGTGTTACTTTATGAATGTAAATAGTGAAATAAACAATTCAGAAAATTTACAAATTTGTGATCCAAAATGATTTTTTTAAACAAAACATTAAAAATTAAAAAAAAAAAATCATAATAAAACATCTTTTTTTTTTTTTTTTTTCAATATAACTCTTTTATTTTATCAGCAGTAAAAAAACAAACTGTATTATGGAACATATGTAATTATTTTTATATTGATAGAATAACTTTAAAAAGGCATTTTTTGAGATAGCAGATTAAATGAATTATTAGATTTAATATTTATCTTTTCATATTACATTAATTCTAAAAGTAAAATGTTGTCTAGGAATAATGAAATGACATATAATCCATAATACTCTATAATCCACAATATTCCATATTCCACACAACTTTTGGCCCTAACTTGTGCGAATTATAGAATTTTGCCTGTAATAGAATTACTCAATAACTTATATAAAAGTAAGATAGTTTTGCTATGCTTGTCTGTAAAGGAGAAGGTATATTAATGTATGATTTTTATGAATAATTTCTTGTATCTACGTTGAAGCACTGATTGATTTATTCACACTACTGGAAAGAGGGCATCTAATAAGTTTCTATCACAGTTTAAATTCACAAAAAATTACTTTTGTCTTATTTATGTATATCTGTTCACATGTACCTCAGGTATTTTCATCATTACCCCTCCAACAGGATGGCTCATGTTAACAAATTTAGATATTTTTTAGAATGATGATGTAAGTTAGAAATTCTTCATAAATGTATTCAAAAATTTCATTAAAAGAACAGACAAAATGCAAATATTCATATACAGTTGGCTCTTGTTATTTCAAAATCGGATAAATCAAATCTTCGCTTAATTCAAACTAAACATGAAGTCCCAAAATTTTCAATAACAGAATAACGTTAAAAGTTTTTATTTATTCGAACTACATTTAATTTGAACTAACACAATCCTGATTTTTCATTTTTTCTTACTTTCTCCCGGACTTCGAATCCTTGAAATAACTTTTTTTCTTTCATCTTTATCAGAATTGTTCTTAACAAGTATGCATATAGTCCCATGCATTTTATATGAACTTTTTTGGTGCCGTCTATTCATCAACAACAACTCGCCCCACCTTTGTTTGAGCTTGTTCCTAATTCCTTAATTAGTTAATGTATATCTTTTAATTTAATACAGTCAAAGATCTATAATCCACACAAGTTGGGGCCAAAGGTTGTGCGGATTATGGAATATTGCAGATTATAGAGTATTATGGATTATGCGTCATTTCATTATTCTTAGACAGCATTTTAATTCTATAATCAGTATAATATGGAAAGATAAATATGAAATCTAGTAATTAATTTAATAAGTAATCTCAAAAAATGCATTTTTAAAGTTATTTTATTTTAAAAAATGATATGTATGTGAATTTAAATAAAAACAATTACATATTAATAATGAGATTTGTGGTGGCGTTCCTTCGTCAAATTTTTTCAGAATATCAATTTTTTGTAGAATTGTCAGTGATACGTGGGATCTTTCAGCTGCTGAAGAACTTGAAATAACATTATTACACTTTCCGTTATTCATGTTGCACCTTGCATTAGCATTAGAGTAAAAAGTAGTGAGCCGTAAATTCATAAACATCAACTCATCAACTGTGCTTGGGGCCAAATTAAGAACGTAAATAGAATGAAAAAAAAGAGCTCCCCGGCTAAAGCTTAGTTTCCCGAAAGATCGGATCTTGAGAAATCAATCAGAGTTCACTTGTAATTGAAGGTCGTTTGTCTTTCGTGATGTTGGCGAGTCATCTGCAATCGATCACTATGATTCGATTACATTGATTCAATCTTCCCAACTTCTGATATCTAGTTCTCAAGTAGTGCTGTGACACGCAAAAAGCACACGAAATAATGTGTTTTCATTAGTTATTTACTTTCCTGAACTTACATAAAAAATAGCTACGAATGAAAAGCCGATGTTTCGAATGTTCAGTAAGCTTAGGTACGTTCCGTAATACAGTTTAGTTTTTTTACTGTTAATAAAATAAAAAAAGTTAATTAAAAAAAAATAGTTTTATCATGATTTTTATTAAATTTTTTATTATTTGTTTAAAAAAATCATTTTTGGATCATGGATTTGTAAATTTTCTTAACTGTTTATTTCATTGTTTACATTCGTAAAGTAACGCGGATTATGGATCCGTGGATTAGAGATCCTTGACTGTATTAAGTCATATCATAATGATAACAGCCGAAATATATTTTAAAATTACTATAAGATTAATACCTTTGTAATAGTACCCCTTTAAACATGTTGACCTCTCATACTTTCCATAATTTGACCTCTGGATAGTTCATGCATTTCTTGTGATCCCACTGAGTTCGAATTAATGCGAGGCAACTGTAAATCAATTTTTGTTCAAGAGCTTTTAACAATTTTAAAATAGAGTCAAAAATGTAAAAATTGTTCACATTTGCCTTTCACTCCCCTATATGGCTATCAATTTCTTTTTTTTTTTTTTTTTTTTTTAATTTCTTCCAAACTTTTCTTTGATTTTAAAATATTAAAATTTTATTGATTTCTATTAATTCACAGAAGAAACCATGAAATGTAAAACTTCACAGAGTGAGAAAAAGTTTTTAAACTACATGCTTCTTAAAATACCAGAAAGCAAGAATTCTTTAGTGTAAAGTTTATTTGTAGAAATTTCTTATTTATCAAAAGAAACTGGAACATTATTGCACATTATCCGGACCAGGAGATAAATTGGTAAAAAGGGTTGCTAAACTTGTTTATTGTTGCCAATCACATTCAAAATAGTAATTTAACATCATTACAGCAACATAAAATTGTTAGAAATAGTGAATAATCAAAAGTAAAGTAATAAATGAAATATAATAAATAAACATAACAAATAAATATCAAAAAGTTATAAAAAAATGAGTAGTACTTTTCCATTATACAAAACACCAATGTCACCAGGCATAATGGTTGTCTCAGAATGAAAATCACTTGAATTGAAACCTTTGAAAAAAAAAAAGAAAAAACATTACTGATAGTAAAGTGAACATTTTAAAATTATAACATTTGAAAAATATATATAGTAGACTCCCTCAAATCCACAACCCTAAAATCACAACTCTCTAAAATCTGCATATAATTTACAGATGTAAACAATGAAACATTCAGTTTTGATGTAAAAACAAAATTTTACTTTTTAAATTTTGTATCAATTCCATAGATATTTTAATTTGTAATTTTCATTAAAATTACTGAATTCATGTGTTTTCCTGAAGGAAGAATAAATTTGTTTTAAAATAAATTAAGATATTGCTAATATCACTGGTAATCACAATCTTCTTAACAAATATATTTATGTATTAACCAAACTTTTTTGGTTAATTAAGTCTTGCTAAACTTGAAATAAACCTTCCTTATTTTATGATTTTGATGTTAATTAGTAATGTATCTTTATAAAGTAAATTTCATATGAAAAATGCATCTTATCTTTATAATAAATATTTAATCATACACTATTATTAACTTGACCTTTGTTTTTAATAATTTAATGATGATAAAAATAATCTAAATTTTTATTATTTTAGTTTATTGCTTATTTTCATATTTCATTATATTGTATAATCCTACATAATAGTTAATACTTCATAATTCAATTTAGTAAAGAAGATAGATCAGTAAATTGATCTTATAAATTAGTAGCGATTCTTACTAAGTACATTTATTACAAAAGTACAGACGCCAAAACAATGAATGAATCACGACAGTAAATTTATTCATGAATAATGAATCAGACAATATTTAATTTCAGTTTGCAAAATAAAATATTTATTTATAAAAAAGACGTTGAAATTAATAGTCAAAATTCGCGAACTTAAAAATTAAGTATTTTTGGGGTTATAAAATTTGACGCTGTTTGATTTTGAGAAACTCTCGAAAATTAACAGAACACCAATGTCACCAGGCATAATGGTTGTCTCAGAATGAAAATCACTTGAATTGAAACCTTTGAAAAAAAAAAGAAAAAACATTATTGGTAGTAAAGTGAACATTTTAAAATTATAACATTTGAAAAATATATATAGTAGACTCCCTCAAATCCACAACCCTAAAATCACAACTCTCTAAAATCTGCATATAATTTACAGATGTAAACAATGAAACATTCAGTTTTGATGTAAAAACAAAATTTTACTTTTTAAATTTTGTATCAATTCCATAGATATTTTAATTTGTAATTTTCATTAAAATTACTGAATTCATGTGTTTTCCTGAAGGAAGAATAAATTTGTTTTAAAATAAATTAAGATATTGCTAATATCACTGGTAATCACAATCTCTTTAACAAATATATTTATGTATTAACCAAACTTTTTTGGTTAATTAAGTCTTGCTAAACTTGAAATAAACCTTCCTTATTTTATGATTTTGATGTTAATTAGTAATGTATCTTTATAAAGTAAATTTCATATGAAAAATGCATCTTATCTTTTCTCAGATTCTTTGGCAAAGCTTGTTTCATTTAGCGGCTGTCTGATAGCTAGTGTTACAAACAAGGATAAAAAAAAGTACTAGCCATATTACCATTGCAGCAGTTTTATTAATAAATAATATAAATAATTTATTAACTACACCAGAAGGAATTTCGATATAGCTCATTTTCGAACGAATGAATCATTTTCGAGGCATGATGCAAAAATCTACGATTCATTCTTGGAATGGCGTTCTATCTTGTGTCTCGCCCTGTTAGGTATGTTAGGTATTTTAATTCATTTTTGACTAGATTATAAGTTTTTTTTTGGATCATTTGAGAGAATAGCCTGCCGCTGTAGCTCTCAGATAAACTCCTCATTCAAAGTAATATTAGGTAACTTTTAAAGCATCATTTTATTAATCTTACTCTCTTTACTAAAATAAGTTAATGCTAATATAGTTTCTTTGGTTAATCTTAAACTGAAATTATACAATTTGTTTTTTTTTTTAACCTGACTATACGAAGTTTCATCAACACTACTTTCATTTTGTAGATTGCCATTTAAAGTATAAGTAAAATGTTTAACTTATTTATTTGTAATAAATTTGAGAAATATTATTCCTATTTAAATTTCAAAACAGCTTTTTTTTTTTTTTTTTTACATTTAAATTAAAAAAAATTGTAGTGGTCGTAGAATGAATTTTGGTTTATTATGTTCTATTGAATATAAATGTTTTTATATAATTGATAGCATACTGAAGTCCTATATAAATTTTATCATTATTTACATAATATACTAAAACAATTTAAGAAACCATTCTTAAGATGATCTTAATGTAAAATTTCAATATCATCAAAACATTAAATCCGTTGCTAGTAAGTGCTGTGGTTGCACTGATATAAAGAAAATGATGTTTTTTTATAGTTTTCTTGCATTTAGAAAAAATGGGACTTGTTTATTCTCATGTAAGGAAAATACACTGTACTAGCAATTTCACTACTTACAACATTTTATTTTCCCGGCAATTGCATATTTAATCTTATAAGTTTAAAATATTAAAGACAGCCAAAGAAATATTTATTCCATGTGACGCAAATTATTTAGGTACTACAGCAGAACTTCTTTAATCTGGACTTCTTTAATCACCGCAATGACAAGGAGTCCAAATTATAGAAAATTCTGGATTACAGAAGTTTTGTAGCAAAGATGCATGAAGATTAATGATAGTACTAATATCTCTTATTAATATGACAATACAAAAAAAAAAAAAAAAAAGAACTGGATGACTGAAACTTTGAGAAAAATCAATTCAAAATGCTCAAAAATGAATGTTTTTTTTTTTTTTTTTTTTTTTTTTTTTTTTTTATATGTATATTTTTTGCAGTGTCGCCATTTGTCATAAATCTTAAAAACAACAAATGTACATTTAAAAAAAATTGCAATTTCTAATTTATGAATGCTATAAATAATGCATATCACAAGACTAAGACTTGTCATGAAAAATATTGAAAATCTAAATTCTAAAATCAAAAGAATTACAGAGAAAAATTTAAGACTTAACAACTATAATTTAAAAAACAGGCTTTTAATTACAGTAACGTATTTAAAACTGTGATATATAACACTAATAATATAAAAAATTAAATATCAAGCAACTATAAATACCAAAGTAACTCATAAGTTAAATACTTAAAAGAAATAACAATAAAAAAAATCTGATTTTGGGATATTTTCGCGACATCTTTTTATCTTTGGAAAAAGAAAAATGAATGAAATTACAATTAATCATTAATTTTTACAAGTTAATATTTAAAAAGACACCTATATTAATTACAAATGTAATTTAGAGTGTTCTTACAGTTTTAAAATTGATTAAAAGATTGTGTTATTATGTAATCTTTTCATTTTCTTAAATATTTTCTGAAATTCATTTATAAATAGGCTATAGTGCCATCTATTATCTCTAATTCAAAATAAAAATGAATAAATGTACCAGTGTCTGGATTATAAAAGTTTCTGGATTATAGATGTCCAGATTAAAGATGTTATACTTTACTTGGTTATCCTGTCGAACAAATTCTAAGATTAAATGCCAATAATATTTGATCGAAAAAGTTACATTCACTGGACATTAACCATGATACATGTGTTTGTTACATCATTGAGTGATTTTTAATTTGACTTTTTATTTGCATTTATATTAATGTTCTACTAAAATATTTGTTCTTTCGTTATTTAAGAAAAAAGAAATTTCGTCTGTATAATTTGGCTATTAGTTTGGCAATTTGGCGAAATTGGTCGACGGAATAATCAAGTAGTACCAGGGTTGGAAAAAAACCTGTTTTTTTTCGAAAAAACCCAAAAAAACTGGGTTTTTGGTTTAAACCAGGTTTTTTTGGTTTAAACCGGGTTTCTTTAAAACATCATTTCTTTTTTATATATGCATGCATATTTATTGATAAAAATAAACATTGTTGGGTTATAAGTTGTGTAACTTTGTTTTAAAATAATTTAAATTAAATAATTGCAGTAATTTATGTAGAAAATTGAAAAAATTCTTATTTTAATTTAAACAGTAGTAGTAAACAATCTTATGTTCAAAGAATAAACTGCTCTACACAATCAAACATTGATACTCTGAAAATCCTTATAAACAATCTTTTGATTATTTATTATAAACATTTGGATGCAGTTTGATAAATATATTTACCCAATTATTCAAAAAATATATTTTGAATACTTCTTGGAATTTTGTTTATTGAGTGATAATTTCAAATCAACATTTTTTGTCATTAGATTCAGCAGATAACAGGGGAAAAAATAAGATTGTTATTGTTAAAATAGAATAACTTGCATCCTGTCTTTACCCAGCAAAGAGAAAAATGCTGGCCAGCAGCAAGATAGGTGCTGGCAATGATGGGAAAGTGCTGGCTATTGGCCTACCACTGCATGACCACTGCTGGACAACAGCAGTCAACTTTGCTGTTTGAAACCATCAGATAAAATTCTGATAGACCTCCACTGATCGACCATGCGCCGGCCCACCGCGCCATGGAACCGCACGAACTTTTGCCGTATTTCTGTTGGTAATCCTTACCCTAGGTGGCGCTGGGAATATCGAAAACATTTTGTATCTTGCAATTCATCGTTTGGCAACGCTGTGATTATTTGGAATTTCATTTTGTAATAAGAACGCGGCAGCTTTGTGTTGTGACTTATGACCATGAAAATGTGACAAGAAAATAAAAATAAAAGCTTGACAAAGAAAAGTAAGTTAAGTATATAGTTTCATATATCTTTTGTAAACATATTCATTTCGTAAAAATATATCTTTTGTAAACAAATTCATATATCGCTTGTAAACGACATCTTTTGCTAAGCATTACGAATGTTTTGTTTCGGATAGAAGTGGAAAATTTTAGCTCTTTTAAAATTTTTATTTTAAGTGTGTTTAAGCTTAATCACAACGATATTTTCTTGCTTTTACCATTTAATTTTGGAATTAAATAGCTTTTTTACTGATATTATCAATTATTTTTGTATATTTAAATAAGTTTTATGCTTAATGTACAAAGTTTAAAAAAATATTTAAATATTCACAAAAAACTTATCCTAGATTGATTTCTAATATGCAATTGTTAAATCTGGTTGCACTTTTAAGATAACTTTAAGCTAAATATATGTGAAAATTATTATAAAACAGGAATATTGTGCTAGCATAATGTTTTAAGATGTAATACATACTTGGCAGTCTTTATGATTATACGTTTATTGATAAAAATAAAATACTTTTAAAAGAAAATAAGTTTTAAGTAGAAAAAAGTTATTTTCTTGTACTATATCAGTGAAATATTTTGAATATTCTCCAATACTTGCCAGTAAACATGGTATTTGTGTTATTTATGTTCATTAGTCACGGAAACTTTTAGCTTTTGACCTGTAATTTTAAATTAATTGATCTATGCTTAAAGAGAATCGGTTTTAAAATTTGTTTTAGGCTGTATTGATGAATATAGTTTTATTTTATTGACAATGAAATCATTCAAATGTTTCATTGCAATGTTGACTCAACAACAAAACTTTATCTTTAAGCTGCAAAACAATATCTATATAATCTCTTTTGTTTTGTTCTTATTTTTTTCTCAATCATCTCTTTGTATGTTGGTTATATTTATATTCAGACCCTTTTGAGCCTAATATGAGTTTTTGACAGTCATTTTTAAAAACTATGTCAAAGGGCTTTTTGACATGACAGATAAAACCATCTGAGTGTTTAAAACTTACCAACCCTGATTTCAAGCTCTGAAATGGTATGCTTCAAATATAGCAATAAAATCTTTATGCATTATCTTCACAAATTTCATTATGTCAAAACAGAATTCATATGCATTTTAAAGAACTTAAAGTATTATTAGTGTTCATTCTAGGCCATTTTTGAAGGGTGCAGCACCCTGCCCTTTCTCAAATTTGCAAAATGCACCCTGCCCTTTTTAAAAGTAGAAAATGCACCACTGGTTTTACCCAGAGATTTTTAATAAATATTTATTCTATTCCGTAGTATTTCTAAATTTGTGTGTTCAAAAATTATAGAATTTTTTATTTCTTTAAGAAAAAGAACATCAAACTATTCAATCATTGTTTAATTTAATTGAATTTTTAATTTTTATATCATAAAATCATTCAAAATTAATATTTGATTTATCTTACTTAAAAATTATGTATTTTCCCGCTTTCTGTTTTCCCTTCTAAAGGCAATAACATATTTTTTCTTGCAAAAGTGCCCTTTTCTGCTGCAGTAGTGCCCTTTTTAGTGAATAGCACCATGCCCTTTTTATTTCTAGAGTGAACACTAGTATTATGATTTAAATGTTGAAATGAACTGTATCGGGCAAATAAAGAAACACATCTAAATCTCTTTTTAATTATTTCAATTGTTATAATCAAATTTAGTATGGTTAAAGCTTCATGTATTTATTCAATCAAATAGACTTTGATTAAAATATTATTTAAATATTTTTGAATTTTAAAGTTTCAAAGATCGTTAATTACCCTGGCAACAGGGTAATTATCAATCACACCCAGGACAATTACCGATAAGTAATTTTTTTTTTTTACTGTAATAAGAGCTATACTGATATATGTATTTAGATGTTGGTTTAAACCAACTGGTTTTTTTTTTTTTTTTTTTTTTTTTTTTTTTTTTTTTTTTTTTTTTAGAAGAAATCCAATGAATTTTTCTTTTTTTCTTTATAATTTACATGTTTCAGAAAATTGGATATATACAATTTCTACTTTCAACACTTTATTTCAGTAATAAACATTAGATATAGTGAATTTAGGTCACTTTTTTGGTATAGGATTATTATCAGTATGTGTTTGTGAACTGTGAACATATCTATTGCTTTAAAGAAAAAGCTTCAAAGGTGTGAATTGATCAGAGATAAAATAAATTTAAAATATTCAATATTTAGTATAAAATATTTCATTTTTTGAAAAAAAAAAAAAAAAAAAACCCAGATTAACGTAATTAATAACATATCATTATGCTTTTGCTTTCTAAGATTATGCTCAAGCTGTAACAAAAAAAAAAAAAAAAAAAAAATCTTGATTGGGGAGTTTATTTTGATTTAAAATCAAAATACGAAGTTGAATAAGAGGGTATTCAAAGATTGGGTGTTAGTTATAGCATTTTAATTTTAACAATCTTATTTTTTCGCCTGTTATCGCTGAATCTAATGACCAAAAATATTGACTTCAAACTGCCACACACTCAAAATATCTAAATCCCAAAAAGTATTTGAAATTTATTATTTGAATAACCGTGAAAAAGAATATTTTATTTATCAAATTACATCCAAATCTTTATTATTAATAATCAAAAGATTGTTTATAAAGATTTTCAGACTATTCATGTTTCACTGTGTAGAGTAATTTATTCTCTGAGCATAAGACTGTTTGTAAATATTGTTTAAATTAGGGATGCACAACCTTTTCAAGAGAAGGGCCACTTACAAATATGTCTGTGTGGTCGTGGGCCACATCAATAACATGAAGAGAATTCGATTTCGAAGGTAATTTCTGGCCTATAATCAGATATTAAATATATTTTCAGAGAAAAGTTGGGTCGGGTGGGGAATATCCCTTTACGTTTGCTTAACCAGTCAAAATATCCAATTCAGTTGGTAAGGATATACAGCAGTTTGTACGTTTAACAGATATAGCAAAAATTATTCTCAAGATGTAGTAACATTCCTTGACTTTATTCAAGTGAGTAAATATTCTTCTATTAAAAGTGCTAAAAATAAAGATAAGTGGCTGGTGCCAGAAAAAATGTGAACTTTATGAATGAAGGAGAGGGAAGGAGCCGATCAACAAAATTTACATCTTTCCATGCCTGATCAACCAAATTTGGGCTTTTTACGAAAGTTATTCGCAGTTTTTACGAAATTGATCGAGAAAATTCGATTGGGAAAATTCACAAATTTTACAAAGCCGATCAACAAATTCGAGATTTTTACGCAGCCGATTGATGAAATTTGTGATTTTTACGAAGCCGATCCATGAATTATGCGATTTTTACAAAGCTGATCCGCGAATTTTGCAATTTTTACAAAGCTAATCGCTGAAGTTCACGATTTTTCTGCAGCTAATTGACAAAATTATCGATTTTTACGAAGTCGATCGCCAAAATTTGCGATTTTTACAAAACTAATCGCCGAAATTCGCGATTTTACTGCAGCTGATCAACAAAATTATCGATTTTTTACGACGCCAATCGACACAAATATAGATTTTTACGACGCCAATCGACGAAATTATCAATTTTTAGGAAGTTAGTCAATGAATTTTGAGATTTTTAAAAAGCCAATTGACGAAATATGCAATTTACCAAGCTGATCGGCAAATTTTGCGATTTTTACAAAACTGATTGGCAAAATGCGCGATTTTTCTTCGCATGAATGATAAAATTCGCAATTTCCAACGGATGATTGACGATATTATCGATTTTTACAAAGCCGATCGACGAAATTTGCAACTTTTCCTCGTATGATTGATAAAATTCGCAATTCTTCCATACCAGATTGACGCATTTCGCCATTTTTACAAACCTTATCGACGAATTTCGCGATTTTTATGAAGCCGATTGACAAAATTCGCAATTTTTACGAGCCTGATCAACGAAATTAGCAATTTTTGCAAAGCTAATAGACGAAATTCGCGAATTTTTTGCACCGAATATATGAAAACAAAAATTTCAGCTTTTCTGCATAAAATCGACAAAATTCGCGATATTCTAATGTTCTACCAATAAAATTTGTGATTTTTCGGAACCCGATCAATAAAACTCGCGGTTTTCCCGTGTCCGATTGACGAAATGTGAGCTTTTTCAGCATTTAACTGACGAAATCTGCATTTTTTCCATGCGCAGTCAACGAAATTCGCAATTTGTAATTAATTTTGACGAAATCTGCATTTTTTTGCACAGCAAGATGAAAATAGCGAATTTTCTTCATAAATTTACAAAACTCGCTATTTTTTTCGCAGCCGATCAAAGAAATTTTCAATTTTTCTGTGCATCATCGTAAAATTCACGATTTTTTTCGTGCCCCGTCAACGAAATTCACGTGATAAACTGAGAAAACTGCAGTGGATGAGACTGCAGTGGAATTTTTCTGCAGTGGATGAATTTTTGCAATTTTTTCGCGCATCATCAACAAATCTGACAATTGTTTCTTGCCCAATCAACAAATTGTACGATTTTGATCGACAAAATCATGATTTTTCCGTGTCCGATCGGTTAAATTTGCTATTTTTCCGAGCCTCATGGGCAAAATTCGCTATTTTTCATTCCTGATGAATGAAATGTGCTTGATAAATGAAATTAACGATTTTTCCATGCCCGGTCTACTTTGAATGACTGGTGAAATTTGCGATTCATAAGTGACTGACAAAATTTTATATTTTCCAGCAGTAAACTGGCGAAATTTACGCTATTTTTCTCGACTTTTGCTCAAAAATTACATTTTTTTTCTAGTTGTAAATTGACGAAGTTCGTGGGTCACATGTTAACCCGTTGCGGGCCACTTTTGGCCCACGGGCCACAGATTGTGCATCTCTACCCAATTTATTGTAATTACTACCCAATTTATTGTAATTATTTAATTTAAATTATTTTTAAATGAAGTTACACTACTTATAATCCAATAATGTCTTTTTTTATCAATAAATATGCATGTATATGTAATAAGGAGGGATGTTTAAGAAAAAAAAAACCCAATTTAAACCAAAAAAACCTGCTTCAAACAATTTTTTTTTTTTTTTTGAAAAAAAAAAAAGTTTTTTCCAACCCTGATCTTAAGACTTAAAATATACCTAGCATTGTAATGTAGTTAAAACTATTGACTTATGCAATAAAAAGTAAATTTGTAGAATTTAGTCTAAATTTTTAAATGTAAAAAATGGCTAAAAATTATGAAATTACAAAACATTTTTTAAATATTCAAGTTATGCGGTTTTGCTTCAAACGACAGTTGGAAACTTCTTAAAAATGTTAGAATTTCCTCTTGTTCCAGATAATTTGATGTAAATGCTCCATACACCTTGGTGACATCTTTTTAAATGTTGGAAGTACATATGGAACATCGTCATTTTCCTTGCAAAAAAAATTATTTGGAATATCTAATCAGGATTGTGAAAGCTGCAGATTCAATCTTTTTTTAAAAAAAACTGATTTCTCAGCTTTAAATTCTTTGTGAATGTCAACATAATCTTCAAACTTCAAATGTATAACTTTGCACCCAAACAACATGCTTTCATAATATTTGCATATTAGATGATTGGAATCTTCAAATGTCGTGCTCTGTTTTTTCAGCCCATGGGCATCAGGTTCAAGTTACAAAGTTTGGTTCTTTACATATCCGGCAAAATGGAAGCAAAACTATATCCTGAGAAAACACCTGCCTAAAATCATTTGCTGTACGAATAGCCACTAAAAACTTATTTTGTGAATTTTCTTTACTTCTTATTGATTAGAATACCATTGTATTTTTTATTTACCGTTATATTTTTAAAACATTGTATAACATCTTGATCCATGTGCAGTAAAATGCATGTAATATTTGTTGGAAAGAAAAATAGTCTTCACTGATTCTAGATGTTATAATTTCTGGAGGATGTGAAAAGGTTGCTAAATCAAGATTTGGATTATTTTTGGGTCGTAAAAAGGAACAAGGAAAAACATTCAGGGCAGGATTCATGCCCGAAATTTTGAAATCCCACCCAAAAGAATATTGTGGATAAGAGGCCTCCCCCCACACACACACAAAGAAAAAAAATCGTGAATTTTCTGAAATTTTTTGCATTTTGAAACTACGGTCAACTTCTGACATTTTTGTGAATTTTATTATATTTTCGTGCGACTGAATCACATATTTTGTCGTGAGTTTTTTGCTGCAAAAAATCGTTGAAATTTGTGATTTTTTTCCTCCAAAAACTGTTCGACAAATTTCGCAATTTTTTTTTTCCTGGCTATCGATTAACACAAGTTTCTTGCTATTTTCTGATGCAAGAACGGAGTCATTTCGCTCCGAATTTTCCTAAAAATTAACAAATTCAATTCCAAAAATTATGAAACATCAGTTATCTGCCTGGAAATTATGTCCGAATTTCAGGGCTGATTAGAGATGTAAATTTTCCGGAAAAATATAAGTGGTGGAAAAAAACTGGTTTTTTACCGGTTTTTTTCGGAAAAAAACGGAAAAATTGATTTTTCATGACTGTTTCTCCCAAATAAATTAATTTTCTTAGAGAATACTAAATAATAAACATTTTTTCCCATTTATATGTATTAAATGAAAATTATTTTCACTTTATATTACAAAATAAAAAGAAAATAGCAAAGCCTGCTTTTAAAAGTTTAGTTTTTTTTCCACAGCCTAAGAATTTTTATTAAACGCTATTGTTTGTTATATCATATCTCTGTTGAAATGATTTTTCAGTTACATGTTTAACTACCAATTAACCTAATGTAAAAACCTGAGCTAATATGTCTGCAGTTTGGAATGAAATAAATTATGCATTCTATTTACATAAGTATAGTTTTTAAGTAAATGATACTAGTTTAAAGAAATTATTGTAGTTTTGTCATTATTATGAATATCAGTATTCAAAAATTCCATTGTTTGTTTAAAAAATATATATTTTTACACTAATACTTTTTTCTTAGAATTATAATATTATTTCCTGTATAAAATATATTTAGTTTTGGTATAGCTTTCCAATCTCAACTCAAAAAAGTTTTGATTTAGTTTTATAATCTAAATTCAAACAAAACTAAGTTTTACTTTGGCTTACTCAGGTCTGCAACTAAAAAATAGTGTAGGATTTATTGACTGTTAGATTTTTACTCACTGAAACCAGAATATATATATATATATATATATATATATATATATATATATATATATATATATATATATATATATATATATATATATTTGTCATTATTATGTGATGATATTAAAATGTAATTTTTTTCTTTTTACCCTGAAATCTGGTATTCTATTCTTGAGTAAGAAATCATATTCAATAATGTTTCCACATGGTAATTTTATATTTCTAAGAGTGGAACTCAAAAATTATGAAAAAAAAACACTACAAATAGAAAATGCTCACTATTTGAGGAATTAACAAAAGCAGTTACATACAGAGATAAACTTCTACTGTGCTTTAGAAAACTACAAAAATTCAAAGTTTAATCAAGAGGGAAAGTATAATTTAGAACATAGTTATTTGTAATAAAATGTGTTTTTTTTTATTGCAGTTGTAGCTTTCTAATGCAAACTGCCCATGTTTTTGCAACATTATTGTACATTATGGAGGCAAAATGGAGGTCAATTTTAGATCCAACACCTTGAAAAAACATTCAATTAGTCAGCTATAATGAAATCTTGAAAAATGCAGCATAGTAGTGCCACCTATAGGGCAATTTACACCAAAAACTAAACAACATTAATGTATACCAGAAACTGTCTAAAGCTGTAGTTTGATTTTTAAAAAAAATCGTCCTTGAGGTAAAGCTATTGCGATAATCATGAATAATGCAGCATAGCAGCGTCATCTGTTGAGCAATTTACACCAAAAAGTAATGAGCACGAAGTTATGTCAAAGATTAACTTAATCTGAAATTTTATAAAAATACGTACATTAGTTTTTGAGATAGAACTATTGTACAAATTATGAATAATGCAGCATAGCAGCATCATCGGTTTGACGATATACACTAATAACTAAACATCTCGAGTTTATATCAAGGTGTAACTGAATCTAAAGTTTTGTGAAATTATGTGCATCAGTTCTTGAGAGAGAGTGCCCATAAAATTTGTCATATACAGACTCACAGAATGGCCGATATTTTCCAAAAATCATCAAAACGTGTTCAGGACCTTCTAAAACTTTTAAATACACCAAAAACTGGAAGTCAAATTTTTGACGAATTCAATACTTACTTCTTGAAAAGATAGATTAAAGTAAAAATGCATATTTCAAAATTTTACGTTGAATTTTTAATTTTATCATTTCCATTAATCGGCATATTATTGCAATAATTTTACACATGAATTAATTTTTAAAAAGAGAAGTTGCATTTAATTACATACCTAGATTTTTTTCATGTAATCAAGTTTTTGCGAAATTGTGAACTTTTTGTATATACTTGTACAAAATATATTCAGAATTTTTGAATAAAAAATTATTACTATATTTAGGTTCCTATTTAGACATTTTTAATAAGGTTATTTACATACATATATGCAACTTAATAAGATTCAGCTGCTGTATGGCATGAGATTTTTTTTTTCTTCATTCACTGCACTTGCAAGAGATTCAGTTTGTTGATTAAACTTTTTCTGAAATGTCTATTTTCAAGAGAAATTTTGCAAAAGGTCTTGTGTTTCAAGCAAGAAAAAAATGTGAAGGATCCTTTCAAGTCTTCTCAAACAGATTTCTGCTCAGAGATCAGATTACCCACATTAAAATTTTCATGTGAAACACTCAACATAAAAGTAAGTAAAATAAAAAGTATGAGAATGTAGCTATTACAAAATTTTCATTATATTATTTTATAAATGAAATTTCAATTTTTCCAGTTCGGAAAAATTGAAAAATAAGCCTCCGGAAAAAAAACTGTTTTTTTCCCAATTTTTCCGTTTTTTTCCCGAGCATTCCCATCTCTAGGGCTGATAGCCGATTTTTCATAAGTTTTGAACCGAGCTGAGTCGCATATTTTCACAATCAATTTTGTCAGTCTTTCTCAGAAAATGGAAACGCACTGAATTTTGTTAGAGGATCTCTATAAAAACACCAATTTTGTTGAAGCATTGTGAAAAAAAACTCTAATTTTCTCAAGGAATAGCAGGGGAAAAGCGTAATCGTCCTCAAAAGATCCAGAAAAAGTGTGAATTTCATAGAAAAATCGCGGACGTAGAGTTCGTGAAAGCAACACAGAATAAATGCGATTTTTTTGAAAGGATCGCCATATAAACCCAAATTTGCCAAAACTCCACTTAAAATTTTCAAATTTCATGAAATCCTATCAATAAACGTGCATTTCATTAAGAGATTGTAAAAGAAACAAAAATTTTCTCAAAGAGTTCTTCAGGGGCAATTCTGAATAAAAATTTTTGTTTGAAATTCACAGCAAATTTTCTGAAAAGTTACAGCAGAGTGTTTAAGAGGGGAAGGGGGGTGTACTTTTGACACTGTTTTTTCCATGACTATTTGATGAAATTTATTTATTTTTTGCAATTTTTTGACAAAACTTGCAGATTTTTCATGATTTTTGTAAAAATTTGCAATTTTTTGATGAAATTTGTGAGGCTTTTGCAATTTTTTGATGATATATGGGAGTTTTTTTAACATATTTTGGCGAAATGAGATTTTCGTGATCGTTTGATGAAATTTACAAGTTTTAAATGATTTACCTTTTCCTGCAATTTTTTTTTTTTTTTTAACAATATTTTCTTTTTTTTTTCAGCTATCTCTTCCCTGCCCAAAATTAGCATTTTTCTGTGAATCTGATGAAATTTGCAGGTTTTTTGCACTATTCTTTGATGAAATTCACATTTCTTTTAACGAAATTTGAGTTTTTATTGTCATTGACTTTGTTTGGACAACCATTTGTTGAAATTCATTGTATGTTTTTTCTCTAAATTTCCAGATTGATGACTTTTTTTTTTCTTTTTCCAGCATTGAATATCTTAAATTTTCAGAAAATACTGAACAGAATCGCCCCTGAATCACTTTATAAATGTAAAATTCATCAAAATACCGCTTTATAAAAGTGAACCAGTGTCACAAAATTGCAAAAATTTAGAAACGTAAAAATCGCGTGTCATTTTTAATCTTTGTCATAAATTCAATTAACTTAAAATTATTTCACCACAGTTTTTTTTTCTTTTTTGTATTTTTTCTTTTTTAAATTTACAATGACATATACAGCCAAAATGATTTGATATTAATTTATACTAGAACTATCACAGTTATAGCATTGATGTATAGTATAAGTAATTATATTTGTATAATTATTGAAGTGTCAATATTTGTTTTTAATGTACATTTTTTCAAAATGTGTTTTTACTTTTTAACAATATGAAAAAAATTTTAGCTCAAAATATGAATATGCTGTTGTAGAATTTACAGATGAAAAAGGCCAGATATACTTAATTCCATGCATGTGGTTTGCAAAAGAAAATGGTAAAGAAGAATCGTGCTACTGGCCACCTATTCGTTGTAGCATTAAGCTTAATAAAGTTATGTCAAAAAAAATGGGGCCAGATTATGACTGGGAAATACGTAACATAAAGATAGTTTGAAAGTCAGGTATGTTTCAGTTTTAATTTTTTGATTACATTTAAATGTCTAGATCTGGGGCCAAAGGTTGTGCGGATTATGGAATATTCTAATAAATAATTTAAAATAATAATAGAATCTTTAAAATAAAGATTATTTTTTAAAAAAATTCCTTTAAAATAATAATAGAATTGAAATAAGTAATTTCTAAGAGAATTAATTTCTCTTAGAAATTATTTCTAAATGAAACAAATTTCTAAGCAGTGCTTAGAACTCCTTAGATTAAGGATGCACAACCTGTGGCCCGCAAACTTCGTTAATTTACAACTGTAAAAAATTGCAATTTTTCTGATTAAGTCACAAAAAATCATCAATTTCGTCAATTTACCGCAGGGAAAAATTAAGATTCGCACTTAAGAATCTCAAATTTAGTAGATCGGCCGCGGAAAAACCGTGAATTTCATTGATCAGGCATGGGAAAATAGCGAACTTTGCCCATAAAGCTTAGAAAAAATAGCAAATTTCACTGATCAGGAGTGAAAAAAATCATAAATTTTGTTTATAAGGCACGGGGAAAAAAAAGTAATTTTGCGATGATGCACAGAAGAAAAATCACGAATTTCATCTTGCCGCGTAAAAAAAATAGTTTGTCAAAGTTGGTTAAAAAACGCGAATTTCGTCGATTTGCCACGGAAGAATCGTGAATTTTTTCAATCATACAAAGAAAAATTAGAATTTCATCAGTCTGCTTTGTAAAAATTGCAAATCTCTGATCGGTTTAGTAAAATTTGCAAATTTTCCTGATCCGATGCGGAAAGATCGTGTCGATCAGCTTTGTTAAAGTTGTGCATTTCATTGATCGGCTTCGTTAAAGTCACATGTTTTGTCGATTGGCCTCGTAAAAATCGCAAATTTTGTCGATCATGCAAAGAAACATTGCAATTTGCGGTGATCATGCGAAAAAAAAATCATGAATTTCATTGATCAGCTTCTTAAAAATCAGAGCTTTGTAAAAGTCGCACATATTGTTGATTGGCTTCATAAAATTCACAAATGTCGTTTTAGGGAGTCTACTGTATATAATTTTTTTTAGTTCTATGATAAAGAAAAGAAATGAGCATAATAATATAAAAGGTCGAAAAAAAGTGTATTGCCAATCAAAAAAAGAAAGAGAACATAGAGAGACTATGTGATGCGACAAAAAATGACTCACTTAGGCTTGAGAAGGAAAGGAGAGATACAAGGAAAGGTAAAATTAAGATAAAATTAAAAGCATTAATAAAATGACACCACAAGAACAAATAAATGTTAGAAAAAATTGGCGAGAAAAGAGCAAGAAATCTTACAACCTAAGCAAAAAGAAAAAAGAATTAAAGAAAAAGATTGAAGAAAATACTCCGCTAGCAAGCCTATCTTTAGGTTTACCAATATTGGTACAAAATGTGCCTTCAACAAGTAGAGAAAGCCTGTATAGAAACAGACGAAGAAAAAATGTACGTGATCTGAAGAATGAGAAATCTAAAGTTAAAAGCCAAGCTTAAAGAATCTAATAATATGATGGAAAAGTACAAAAAAAGAGCACAAAGATCTCAAATCGCAAAGTTGGATACTCCAGCAATAATAATAATAAAAAAAATGTAAAAGAACTTGTTAAAGGTCAGCATATTTCACTAGCAATTAAAAAATATATATTGTATGGTGAAGTCTTAACAAAGCAACTAAAATACAATTTAAAACAAAAGACAAAATATAGAAAAGTAATATCAGGTGTAGTAGACTAGATTGTGAGAAAATACAAATTAATGTCTGAACTTGGCAAAAATTGATGAGTTTAATGAGCATTAATAAGTTTTAAATATATTAATTTTTCTGACATATGTCTTATGCTGTATAATTCATAAAATGCACATAAACCTTCTTTTTTTTTTCCTTCACTCTCATAATTGGTACTTCCACAATCTGTTTCAAGCAACTTTTTTCAAAATTCCCAATGTTGGTGCATGGCTAAGGGTTGAGTATTTGTGAAAATGAAAAAGTATCAATTCATTTGTAAAATCATGTCCGTAGAAATGAATGAGATGTATAAGGTGAACTTTCTGAAGAAATCAAAGATTGGGGTGGTTTTTATTTTTCCAGAGAATGATGACACAGACTTTATTGATCAGAAACAGATACTAGAAATTCTAAATGAACCCACTTTTAACAGAGGCCATTATGTGTGCAATAAACTAACTTTATTTTTGATAATTTTCAAATTATAAAATTTTAGAGCAGTATATGCATTTGTTTTTATTTCAATGTGTTATATTCCTTTCTATTTTAAGATTTTTAGTTACTTTTAATAAGTATATACGTTAATAAGAATATGCATCTCCACTCCGTTACCATTAAATTTTTTAAATATTTTTTATTACATAAATAAAATTAATTGAACAGGACCATAGCTTTATTAGTGTTCCTCACTTGCTTATAAATCCCAGAAAAAAAAAATTAAGTGAAAAAAAAAGTTTTTAAATTAAAAAAAAAAAAAATTCTGAAATATGCCCTTTTTTGAAGAATGACCCATATATAATGTTATATATATGTCTTTTAGAATTTCTAGAAGCAAAATCATCTGACTTCAATCGCTCAATTTAAGTATACAAGATTAGAAAATAGGAAAAAAAAGATGCACCTCATACACTGAATGATATTTATTTCCTTAATCATCTTTCTTAGATATGTTATGAAAGCAATTCACTTTTATAGAAAGTTAAAAAAAAAAAACTTTATTAAGTTCTGTTTTCTGTTTTTTTTTCTTTCATTATTTAATCTTGTTTTATTGTCATATTTAGGGATTTTAATTGTCGGAACTAATAAACACTTTGAGCATTAAGTGTAACCACATTGTTTACCACATTTTTGTTAATTTGGGTTCTTAATAAAGTAGAATCATCCAGGGTAATTTCTTGTTACTGAATTTGAGGTAAGTCTTGATCATTTTCGCCTTTATTATCAATATAATGATTTATCAAGTCTGTCAAAAATCTTATTGATACTTTGATCCTTTGCATCGAAATGTATGCTTAGAGTATTTATTTAGTTGAAATTTAATACTGATAAAATGTATTCAAAACCTCTACTCGAATATCTGTTAAATAACATTAACCTTGATTCACTATATAACATTGAAGTATTTTTTTTTTTTTTTGTGTGTGTGTGTGTATGATATGCCATTGTTAAAAATAGTGATTACAATTATACATAATTTGCTTATAATAAATAGACTTGCCAAGTCTCCCGATTTTTAATTATTCTCCCGATCTCCCGCTTATATACTAATTTCTTCTGATTTCTCGCTTTTCTGCAAATTTTTCCCAGTTTTTTACGATGTATGAAAATTTTGTCATCTTCGTTTCCCGTTATTACATAAAATAGAACCAGCTAACCAATTTGTCATAACGAAGAAAGCCAGAAAACCATTTCTCTTCAGTGATTGGTTAATGGGTTTGAAGTCACATCGTGAGGAGGTGTGGTTACGGCGCAACTGCCCAATAAACGTGAAGTGTCATGGGTTTCGATAGATAAATAGTATAAGCTATTGTTATATCTGTGTTAGCTGTTATTTTGAATATTGTTGATCAGTGGAGCGAAATCGCGTTTAATTTTTTATTTTGTGATATGTTTTGCAATTTTTTTATGAATTCGTAATTATGGCATCAAAAAAGAAATATGATAAGTCTTATCAGTCTTCGTTTACCGAAGAATTTGAACGCATCGTGCCGTCATCAGAAGGAAGTTTATACACCAGATGCACTCAGTGGCGGATCCAAGGGAGGGTCATGACCCCCCTCCCTGGAGCTCTTCAAAGAGGGATGTACACTGTACAGTCTAAATAAAAGGTGCTAAAACAGAAACGCAAAATAGCATCTAATCGAAAGAATTTGCACTTTTTTTCGAAACTGATCGAGAAAATTCGCAAATTTTCTGCGCCTGATTGACATAATTCACAATTTTTCCGCACCCGATCGGTGACATTCGCAATTTTTGCGAAGCCGATCCACGAAATTCAGAATTTTTCCATGCCTAATCGATGAAATTCACGATTTTTTGGAGTGTGATCGACGAAATTTGAGATTTTTCCACAAATGGTCTGCGAAATTTGCGATTTTTCTTCACTTGATTGAAAAAATTCAAAATTTTCGGGCCCAATCCACAAAATTAGCACATTTTTCCGTTCTCGTTCGATGAAATACGAATTTTTCTGTACACAAACTAAGAAATACGCATTTCTTAATTGAATGACGAGCTATGCATTTTTTTCCTGCTGTAAACTGATGAAATCCCTGATTTTTTTCTCGCGATACTGACGAAACTCACGATTGTTCTGCAGACGCTCAAAGATTTAATTTTTTCGTGCATCGTCGACAAAATTTGCGGTTTTTTTCGAGCCCTATCAACAAAATTAGTGATTTTTCATTCCGAATCGATAAAATTAGCTATTTTTTCGTTCCGAATCGATAAGATTTGCGAGTTTTTTGTATTCGATCGCCGGAATTCATGCTTTTTACGAAGCCGATCGTCCATATTTGCGATAATTTCTGTCCCAATCGATGGAATTGTCAATTTTCGTTCACAATATCAACGTAATTTGTAATTTTTTTTCATTGCAGATCAACTGTATATCCGCTTTTTAAGAAAATGATCGACGAAATTTGCGACTTTTTCGTTCCCAATCGACACCGTTCCCAATTTTTCCGTGCCCTACCAAAAGCGATTTTTTTCGTTCCCGATCGACTAATTTCGCACTTTTTACGAAAGCAGTCAACATTATTCGGGATTTTCCCGTGCCCAATTGACGAGATTTGCGCCTTTTTCTGTTCTTGTCCATGAAATATGCATTTTTCCGCATCGAACAATAAAATTCGCTTTTACGGAGACAATCGACTACATTCGCGATAATTTTTTCCTGATTCACGAAATTGGCAATTTTTGCGTTCTATATCAACTCAAAATTCGCAATTTTTTTTATTCCCAATCAACAAAATTCGCGATCTTTCCATTCCCGATCGAATAATTTCGCGCTTTTTACGAAGCAATCGACAAAATTGGGAGGTTTCCGTGCCCTGTTAAGGAAATTTGAGATTTTTTTCGTTCCAGATAGACAAAATTCGCAACTTTTTGTGTTCGGTCGACAAAATTTGTGGTTTTTCTGAGACATACAGACAAAATTCGAATTTTTTGGAGGGCCGATATAAAAAACTCGTGATTTTCCAATGTCCAGTTGACGATATTTTCGATTTTTCCGCGCCAGGTCAACGAAATTCGCATTTTTTTGCGCGGTAAACAGACAAAACTGGCAACTTTTCCACAACCTATAAACAAAATTTTTTCAAGTATTATAAAAAAATTAGATATTTTTCCTTGCCGATATACGAAATCTGAGATTTTTCGCGTCCCATCGACAAAATTTGTTTTTTTTTACGTGCCTAATCGACAAATTTTGCGATTTTTTTATGCCCGATCGGCGAAATTTGCTACTTTTTATCGTAATTCCGTTTTCACAAGATTTACTGTATTTTAAAATTGTTCCATTAAATCATCTTTCAAAAGTTGTGACTCCCCCCTGGAGGTTGGGTTGGATCCCCCCTTGGATGCACTGTGTGTTCTTTTGATTTTAAAATTTCGCAGGGTGGCAGAGCTGATGTTGTAAAGCCTATTGGAACAAAAAAGGAAAAACGATCTAAATTGATTAAAAAAACTTTCATTTTCTGTTGATGAAAGAGATCAACGTACTAATAAAGCGGAATGCCTTTTTACTTCATTTTTATTGGAGCACAATATACTGCTGAGTGCTACCGATCACGCTTCATCACTTTTTAAAACAATGTTCCCAGACAGTGCTGTGGCGGAAAAATATGCCTGTGCTAGGACAAAAATGACTTCAATTGTGAAGAAGATGGCTAGTAATAGTAAAGATACTATAATTGACATCTTAAGATCAGGCCATTTGCAGTGTCAACAGACGGTTGCAATAATGCAGATACAAAGATGTACAAATTGCATTTATATTCTTACTAGTTATTTTACCTAACTTTTTGTTTGTTTTGGCCTTGGTGCAGCATGTCACTAATGAATTATTGCACCATAAAATCCCCATCAGCCACAGTTTAAAATAATATAGTGACTAATTTGTGTGTATTAAATATGCGCATTTTTGAGTAGTGTTTTTCTTCTATCAATTATTATTCCATTGTGTTTTAATGCGAGGTGGGTGGGCGAGGGGCTTAAAAATAATAATCTTCTTACTTCTATGCAAAAATCTCCTGATTTTTTACTTTTAGAGGTTGGCAAGTCTGTTATAAAATATCTTAAGTAGGTAATAAATTAGGGATGCACCGAATATTCGGTATCCAGCCATGTTACCGAATATTCGGTTAGATTGAATATCAAACTATTCAATTAAGTTGAATATTTGGCTTCGCCGAATATTCGGTTTGTACTTAATGAAACCTTTAAAAAGTTTTCAGAATTTCTACTTTTAGCAGTTAATTTACAAAAATATATTTAAATCCTTTAAAAATTTAAATCTTTTAAATTTAAATACTTTAGATCTTTTTACTGAAGCCTGATTTTCTGGTAAACTTGATTTGTTTGCAATTTACACATTTTATAAATTAAAAAATATAAAAATAATAAACACCATCTTTTTTTGAAATAGAATTTTGTGATGGAGACGGTTTTATTATGAAGAATTTTGTGAAGGGGTCTGTTTTATTAAGTGGATTTTCGTGAAGGGGTTAAATGGCCTTCAAATCTTGCCTATATTTGACCCCTGTTAGTGTAAGATATTGTATTCCATTTGATGAAATTATTCAACATTCATTAAAGTTAAATAAGTTACCTATTTATTTATTTATTTATTTTGAAATGGTACATTTTAAGCAAAAATTTAAATTATGCTGTACTATCATGTACTGTATATCATATTGGTTTGGTTGTTATGCAATTACAGCATTAGTTTTGATGTAAATTAATATTAGCATTTTGTCTCAATACTGTGAAAATCTCTTGAATGCCAAAACGCTGTTTTTTCATTCAAGATGATCAATGCATTGAAAAAAACATTCATAGCTAGGAATTGCATGTATAGCCTGAAACAGTGTTGTAGTTTCCATACAAAAAACAGCATTATAATATGCTTTAACGTCTTCAGTCCTGAGATAAATACTGAGAGATGCCACACAAACCAGTTTAAAATTGATAATACGATTCAAAAGATTTGACTGTCATTTCATCAATGCTTATGATATGTAAGCATCTATTTAAAAAAATCTAGAAGTAATTTGAACAATTCTAGAAACATTTCAATTAATTAAAGCAGTGTTTTGTCTCTCTTACAGGTGACATCAGGACTGAGGCAGATATGCAGGAAACTGAGCTATGTTACTATCTTTGCTATAAATATTTTTGAATGAAATCCATAAATGTTTGCAAAGGCTGCTATGTTAAAAACTTGCAATCTCAACAAAACATTTTTTTACTGTAATTTCTAAAATTTTTGCTATTGAAATCTGTATTCTTTTCATGAGTTGTATACTGGCATTTTCCATGTTACATGCATTGTTCCAACAACATTTATGGTTTTGCAATACAGCAATGTTTTGCTGTGGGTCTTTTTTTATCTTAAAATTTAAATCTTTTTTTGCGATACTAATGTATAGGATAAATTTTAATGCACATTTAATGTAACTTGCATCACACACAACCATGGGATAAAAAACTTAACTGCTGTTTCTAATTATCACTACCAACATAAATTTTTATTTTAGCATTTCGCTTTGATAATTAAATAAAACAAATTTTTATTGAAAAATACTGATGGTAAATCAAGACGTTGGCAATTCTGTCTATTGTATGTGAATTCAGTTGTAAAATGTTTAAATGCTCAAGTGTTAGCAAATCAGTTTCTCCACTTTGTGTTTGAATTTCTTTTTCTATCTGGTAATCAAGAAAGTTTGTTTGGTTTTTATCAGGCATAAAAAATGACCCACAAAAATCTCACACTTATTTCATTCTTTGAAATAATCACCATTGGCTTCAATTACGTGCTCCCAACGAGACACAAGCTTATAAATATCCTTTTTGAAAAAAATCTTTTGGTTTAGAGTCCAAAAGCTGGGTTATAGTTTTTATGACATCATCTTGGGTTTGGAACTGCTGTTCCCGCAGGTGATTATCCATGGCCAAAAACAAATAATAGTCCGATGGAGTAATGTCTGGGGAGTAAGGTAGGTGAGACAAAACTTGCCAGCCCAATGTTTTTATTACGTTCCTGGTGGCTTTGGCCGTATGAGGTCTGGCGTTATCTGGAGGAGGAGAACTCCTCTTCCGTTGACCAGAGCGTGCTACTTTTTGAGCAAAGCAGCTGAAACCCTTTTTAACAGCGATGAGTAGACTTTGGTTGTGATTGTTTTCCTGCTTTCTAAGAATACATAGTGAACTATTCCAGCACTAGTCCACCAAATACACAGCATTATCTTTTTTTGATGGATGTCCAGTTTAGCAACCAATGAGATGGAACCAGAAGTCGACCAATGATGTTTTCTTTCGGTTATCATACATTATCCATTTCTTGTCACATGTCAATATCTGATCCAGGAAAGAGGCTTTGTTGTGGTGTGACAGATGTTCAACAAGGTGGGGAGGCCTACCATGCGGCCTAAGCTCAACAAGCCCCCCCCCTAATTGTGGCATGACACCAATGACAAGCAGATGTTCAATCATTGGAGTTTTTTTCCTCGGACAGGACATGTGGAACCCACTTATCAAGTTTCCACAATCCCAAGGCTATGAAGATGCAATGAGATGTTCAAGATGCTTCGTCAGATACTCCAAACCTTTGTGCAAGCTCCTGGCATGTTAGATCAGGATTCTGTTTGATTTCCTTTTCCAGCTAGACTTGGTTTAAGATGGACGGATGACCAACACTGGGCTTGTCTTTGAGGCTGTCATCTCCGGACGAAAATCTGCTGAACCACTTTTGAGCTGTCCATTCACTCACTGAAGTCTCTCCAAACACATTCTTCTAGCAGCCTCTGTAGCTTTGTTTCCTAATTTGAACTTATAGAGCAAAATAGGCCTCAAAACCTCCTTTGTCAACGGTTGTTCTTCCTACAAATATGGTAGTGAAACATGATACAACTCTACTGATTGCAATTTAAAGGTAATGCACATAAATGATGTCATCAGAATCAGTAAATATGACCATGCCTACGCAGCAAAAATACTTGTTCTCAAAAACCGCTTGAACTTTTTTGGTTACCTGATATTTTTAGATAATATTACTCCAATGTATATAGGGATGGTTGTTTTCCTGTTAAATATTTTTTTTTTCATTAGTTTTGAATATCCATGTTTAAGACTTCATTTGGCAAAGTTGAAATCAATATATTTTGTAGTTTCTAATTTGTCTCATTGCTGGTTTGTATTCATACATTATAAGACATCAGCACTTAAAAAAAAAAAAAATCTCAATCTTTTTTTTTTTTTTTTCCAGCTGCAGTCTGTCAAATACCAACTACCAGAACAGTTTTACAAGCAAATATGGAAGATGTACAGCTTTGGTTGTGCTCAGCAATCGACTGAGATGGTGGAAGAATAAAAAGAAAATCAAATTGAGATTCAAGTTGATGATAACTTCTTTAATGTACCATTGATTATGCAAATAAAAAAAGTTAATTCAAAAAGTTTTTTCATTATAATGTAGTAACTTTTCAAAGCTCCATATTAAAATTGATACAAACTTTGATATAAACTTTCAAAACTGATTTTTAAGTATGAATGAATGAGTTAGGGTAAAGGATTAAAAAAAAAAGTCATACCGTATTTACTCGTGTATAGGGCACACTTTTTTTCCAAAAAAATAGGGCAAAACTCCTAGGTGCGCCTTGTACATGGAATATTTTTTACTGTTGGGTGCAGTCGAACGATGTACATATGAAACAAGAAAGTATTCAAAGAATATATCAAAACTCAGAAAATGTTATTTAATTGAAGTATTACTGCATATTTATTTCATTCCTTGCAGATTTTATACAACAGAGCTAATGACATTATTTGCACATTAATTAGCAATTCTCTTTACCGTCACTCATTCCTATTTCCCATCATTTCCCATCAGCCTTATGTACGAGATTTTAAGAAATCGCCATTTTTACATGTAGAGTTCACGTCTTATACCCGAGTAAATATGGTATTTATATTTAAGGGGAAGATAATATTGCCAGTGTTAAAGATTAATGCATTTTTGTTCATAATCTCTGTTTTATTCAAAACATGTGTCCTAAGACTATTAATGAACAGTCTCTAATATACATTTTTTAGAAATAGTTGACATGTTTCCATACTCATTGATTTTTATAGAAACATATTTTTTCATAACCGAACATTGATTATGTGAAAAGTTATGTAATTTTCTATGAAACATAAATATATCTATACTTAATATCAAGCTAATTATAATCCAAACTTGTTTGAAAAAAATTGAAATCATCAATAGATTAGAATATTATATGCCGCAATTAGATTTTTTCAATTTTCATTTAATTGAATTTCGAAAAGATTACTCACTTTATTTTGATTTAGAGTAATGTCATGCTTTAGGTTCAAAGACCCTTATATAGGTAGTTTCTCTATGAAAGAATATGATGAAATATGAATAATTAAAAATGACAAAACAAGCCGGCCAAATAAAAAAAAAATTAAAAAAAACTTTCCAAAATTTTTAAAAGATAAAAAATTGAAATCTGCACAACAAATTGCTTTTGTAACAGCATAAATGATGTAGCAACACTGACTAAAAATAAATGTTTAATGTGTATAAATTCATATGTAAATATAAGCTTCTATAACTTTTATTAATATATTATTATAGCTTAGCTTAATTACCTATCTTATACGAGTAAAAGTTCCTTTAAATTCGTTTTAATTGTATTTAAGTTTGAATTTTTTTTTTAATGTTGTGAATTGTAATCAGGAAATTTTGTTCTTCAAAGAGAATGAACTCTATTAACAGATATAAAAATGGATTGCATGAAGACCTATATTTACAAGTAATACAAAATAAAAATAGTTTTTTGGATAATTTAATTTCTTTTATATTTATGTCAGTGGTAATTATATCCACATACTACATATCAAATCTGTCCCAATTAAAGCAAAACTAATGTTCAGGGAGGATTGATTTGCACCCTAGAGAGCTCTAGACATTAGTGTAAAAAGTATTTTCAAGGAAGCCAAACAAAATTCCAAGGGAATTTTTTAGAAAAATAAATATTTTATTAAATGAATGTTAATTTAGGCTTCCACAGAATTTTAGTTATAAGTAAAATATTGAATCTCAGTAGTTTTAAAATGCAAATATTATTTTGGAGCTGCCAAAATCTTTTATCTGCATCCCAGATGCTCTGCTGCAAATCAATCCCTGAATAAATATGCTGTAGTAAAAACAAATCTGACTGATGGTTTACCCCTGTATAAACACTGCAGAATATGTGATGGTGCTCGATTAAAAGTGCTGACCCAGCAAAGAACCAGCAATAGGTTAGAAGCTAATACTGATTAAAAACCGCTGGTACAGCAAAGGTCCAGCAGCACATATACTGTATGATAATCTACCGCTTTATAAACACTGTAGGGTAATTGTCGGTTCATAGTAACAAATAAGCAGTCTGACGGTGTACCACTGTATAAACACTGTAGGATATGTGATGGTGCTGGATTAAAAGTGCTGGCCCAGCAAAGGAATTGCTGTAGGATAGGTGCTAGCACTGCAGGGAAAATTAAGGATTGAAGTAATGTGATGGCATACCAATGATGGCTTGCTGTTGGCCATCACTGATGGGCCACCTGCATTTTGTACGGACACTTTAGTACAGGTTTAAGTAATGGCACCATTGCACTTTACCGCTGATGGCACTGCTGGCTGCCATCACTTTTCTAGCTGATGGCCCACCGTTTCTTTCTTTGCTGGGTAAATACTCTTATTCAACTTCATATTTTAATTCTTCAAGAAAAATTTTTTACAGCAAATTTTTTTATTCTAAATATTGAGTATTTTTAATCTATTTTATCTTTGATCAATTCATGTGACTTAGGCTTTTTCTTTAGAGCAATAGATATGTTCATACCGATTTTAATCCTATACATGAAAAAATGACCTAAACCCATTATATCTAATGCTCATTGCTGAAATGAAGTGTCAAAAGTAGAAATTATTTATATCCAGTAATCTGAAACATGTAAATTATAAAGAAAAAAGAGAAAATGTTGTTAGTTTTCTTCTAAAAAAAACCAATTTGTTTTTTTGATAAAAAAAACCAGTTGGTTTAAACCATGATTAAAACCAATTGGTTTAAACCATGCCAACCCTGAGTAGTACCATTATTTAATATCATGTACCCTTCTGTTTTTGCTTCGTTTTCAGCTAGAACAAATACAAAAAAATTATAATGTATCTTGTTTCTATGTCATATTTATTTCATTTTATTTATTAAGTAAATTTTCCTGTTGAAAAAATGTTGCATCCAAAGATATGATAAACATGGAGGATTGGGAGCAGTTAATAGTAATAGATAAAAGGTAAACTTACAAGATAACTGTTAAAATTATGTTTTCCATCAAGATAAGACTTAGCGAATCAATTGCATTTTAATATGCAAATCAAGTTTTATCTACTTCTTTAATTTCAGGTGTGAACACACTGAGGTGCTTGTTTGTTTTGCCGCTTCCCATATCATCATACACCATTAGACATTTTTTGATGCCTGAACTTTGCTATGTCATACTTTGTTATCAATTCGGTTACAGTTATCAATAATTTTAAAGTCTTCCATTTCATATGGTAATTTTAACCAGTAAGTTACTATTTTAATTTTTTTATTTATTCACTGAATCAATCACTTCAGAAAATTGCAGGTTCAATACATTTTAGGTAGCTTTCATTACAAAAAGTAAAAAGCTACCTATTGCAGCCGTCCGGAGGAAAGCACTTCCGGAAAATTTTGGTATATTTTCACCGATCATGACCCCAAAACCACCCTCCGTTCAAATGTTGACATACAGGGTGGTCATAAAAAAACTTTGCCGATATATGCAGCTCTAGCGGCCAATCCGCTCAACCGATCGAGGTGAAATTTCAGATATAGCTGTTCAGAGATATGAGCTCGAGATTCTGTGAACGACAACAAAATGGCGCTCACGGTTACGGTTATAGTTACAGAAACTCGAAATTTTCCAATGGCAACACCCATTTTTTTTCATCGCAAAATGCTCAGCGCATGCGAAAACCCTAAAGAGCGTTGGAACCGTACGTGTATCGCAAGAAACGGACATGTTATGCACGGACAAAAAACCGTTCTGGGGAAACCTCCTCCCCTCAGAAAAAACTCGATTGGGGCGCAAGGAGGAAATTTGCACATGACGCAGAGTCAGTACACTAATCTCTGATTACAATACAGTTCGGAGAAACTAAAACTTTTATTTTGATTACACATTTTCCACATGGTGCCATCACAGGCAATTACACGTGATGGCACTCATGTGGAAAATGTGTAATCAAAATAAAAGTTTTAGTTTCTCCGATATGTATTGTAATCAGAGATTAGTGTACTGACTCTGCGTCATATGCAAATTTCGTTCTTGCGCCCCAATCGAGTTTATTCTATGGGGGGGAGGATTCCCAGAACGGTTTTTTGTGCGTGCATAACATGTCCGTTTCTTGCGATACACGTACGGTTCCAACGCTCTTTAGGGTTTTCGCATGCGCTGAGCATTTTGCGATGAAAAAAAATGGGTGTTGCCATTGGAAAATTTCGAGTTTCTGTAACTATAACCGTAACCGTGAGCGCCATTTTGTTGTCGTTCACAGAATCTCGAGCTCATATCTCTGAATAGCTATATCTGAAATTTCACCTCGATCGGTTGAGCGGATTGGCCGCTAGAGCTGCATATATCGGCAAAGTTTTTTTATGACCACCCTGTATATATATATATATATATAACCATATATATGGACGGAAGGACCATATATATGGAAGGACTTTTTATTAATCTTATAACAAGATATTTCTACCACACATGCTATGACTTTTTCATTTTTTTTTTTTTTTTTTTTTTTTGATTTTGTAACTGAATATGTTGCTTATCATTTATTTATTTTAAGGTATTTAAAATTTAAAAATAAATCAAAACAAAAAACTGTACTTCTATATTGTCTAATCTGTGTCACATATAACTCTGCCAAACATTGTTCCAATAATACTCATACACTCAACTTTTATTTTTTAAAATACATTCGTTTATTGCACTGCTACAAGTTTTGAATGGGATGCTTATCACTTAGTGAATGTGTATTAAATTATGATTTTAGAATATACTGTTATATTTTTTACAATCTCTTATAATATTTGTTATTTTTTCTTTCTTGTATTACAGTAGACTTCTTCAAGTCCATAACTCTTTAAAATCTGCATTTATATGCAGATTTTAAAGAGTAATAGATGTAAACAATGTTTATAGATGTAAACAATGAAACATTCAGTTCAGATATATGAACAAAATTTGACTTTTTTTAGTTTTACATCAATTCCTATACAGTAAAATCTTTAAATAATGGAGATCTTGGGAGTGCAGAAATTGTGAGCTATTCGGAGGTGTCCACTATTGGGAAAACCTATGAGATTAAAAAAATGCTAAGAAATGCTTAATATTTCATTAATTGAGTTATATATGATTTAATATTATATGATCTAATTATATAATTAATCAGAAATTAAAATTATTTTTTCAAACAATAAAACTGAAATAAAACTGTGCATACCTTTATCAACTGTTTATTACATTCTTACGGAAAAAAATCTGTCATAAAATTTTGCTTTTGCTTGCGATTAAACGTAATTTGTTTTGCAATGTTGACAATGTTTTAACTGTCAGTAATTTTAATTCTTCTAAACTATCTTTTTTTTTTTTTTTTTTTTTTTTTTTTTTTTTTTTTTTTTTACAAAATAAATAAATAAAATGTGATTGTATTTTGTTGCTTTTTGGAAATTCTCAATACTATAGGAAACATCTTCAGTGTTTCAGTATTTCTTTTATCACTAAAAGTCAGAGCTTATATCGAAAAATTCTGAAGCGTTATAATTGATTCTTCTTCAGCAACTAACTCACCATCAATATTAATAAAAATTTTGGCAGTTTCATCACTCCTGATATATTTCATTAATTCACATATTTCGCTTTATTTTTCATTTGTGTCAGAAATGTATATTTCATCTTCTTTAAATATAAAGCCTACTTTTATGGGATATTCTTATACTCTTTCCCATTTTATACTTTTTACAGCTGAGGAAATCCAAATTATAGCATAGACAACATTAACTAATTTTAGGCAGTTCTCAAGTGTATTCAAATTTAGAGACATTTTGATTTCTCTCTCTCTCTTTTTTCAATTTAGAAGATAATTTTTTATTCTTTATCGCCAAAATTACTGTCCTGTATTCGGAATGTTCGTTATTCAGTGATTAAACATATGAAAAGTTAAGTTTTGGGAATTGGGATTAAAAAATTGTCCGCTAAAGAGAGGTGTCCGTTATAGAGGTTCTACTGCATATATTGTTTTATAATTTTGTTAATATCTTCTTTTATGATGAAAGAATAAATTCTTTCTGAAAAAAATCAAGATATTGCTGATATCATTGGTAATCACAATCTTCTTACCAAATATTATTATTAATCAAGTTTTTTTGGTTATTAAGTCTAGCTAAACCTGAAGTAAAACTTCCTTATTTTATGATTTCGATGTGAATTAGTAACGTACCTTTATGAAATAAGTTCCGGCGTATAATTTAGGAAAAATACATTTCATGCTTATAATTGATATTTAATCATATATTATTGATTATTAACTTGACCTTTGCATTTAATATTTTATTCCTTTTAAAAATTATCAAAATTTATTACTTATTTTAATATTTTATTATATTGTTAGCATTCATTATAGTTTCGATTGCATTTTTAATTACATTCAAATGACTGTTTAAAAAAAATGTAAACAAAACAATGACCAGAAATCGGCAAAATTCTAAAATTCACACAACCTCTTTTCCCAAGCCTTGCAGATTTGAGAGAATCTACTGTATATATATATATATATATATATATTAAAGAATATCAATTATACATATATGCAGATAAATAAATATCATATAACCCTTTTAGACCTGATGAGATTTATCCCTTGTGCTTGTTATACCGGCTAAAAGTAAACATATACAGTGGCGTAGCTAGGGTGGGTGACACCCGGGGCGGACGTAAATGGTGTCACCCCCCCCCCCCACACACACACACACTCACACACCACCAACATAAACGTGAGCAGGAAGAAGAGAATTATTTTTATATTTCAGAAAGTATAGTAAAAATTTATCTGCTATACATTAGCATACCCTGATTGTATTCATGTTTAAAACCAGATTACGACAAAATTGATATATTTTTACATTTGAGGATCCATGAATCCGTTTTTGCTATTTAAAACTTATTGCATATATATGTGCTTGATTAGAATTTCAAAACTTTGGCAATATTGTATTAGCTCTCTCACACACACATACACACAAATTACATTGAGACATTATCGAAAAAACACCAAAAACAAAGTTTGGGACCACTTGGTTTGGAATCTTTAAAAAAAAGAAGAAATCAACATACATTCATATAGATGGGGGAAATGGATTCAGGGAGCATCAAAATGTTAATTATACCAATACCAATATCCAGAGTTCTATAGTATAGACGCACGCGTGCACGCCATGTGCAGAAAAAAATTATGAACTCTGCAGAAAATTTTAGGAACGATACAATTTTTATTTTTTAAACTTTTTAGCGTCAAAAAATCAAAAATATTCTGCCAATTTTATGTACGATTTATTTGCTATTAGCGTCTAATTAATAGCAAAGTCGAAAATTTAAGTCATTTCATGCTGAAAATTTTAAAATTCCTCAATCCGGTATATCGAACACCAAAAATCGTGAATTTCATACATCGCAGTTTTCGTAAAAAAATCAATTTTGTCAATCGTTTTCAGGAAAAACCCACCAATTTCGTCAAATTATCAAGGAAAAAACACGAATTTATTCAAAGTTCTGCGGATAAAGCGCAAAATATTGTTAAAGGACCACGAAAAAAATGCAAATTTCATTAAAAGACAGGGGGAAAAAAATTCACCAAAAGATCGTGAGAAAAATGCGAATTTCTCCGAAAGACTTCGTAAAAATTGCGGATTTCAACAAAGAATCGCGTAAAAAACATGCATTTCGACAAAGGACTGCATAAAAAAATATTATTTCGACAAAGGACTGCATAAAAACTCGTATTTTAAAAAAAGATCATAAACAAAATACAAATTTAGACAAGAGATCAGTAACCTTTATTTATACCCGGTTCTAAAAGTGATACTACTATCCTTAAGTAAAAAAACTATAACCAAACTCAAAAAGTACAAATGGACAATAGATATTGACTTCAGGTATCCCATTAAAAAAAATCATTTAAAACAATAAAGAGAGAAAATCGTAAAAAATACTCCAACAGGTTTAACATTAGCGTTCGAGTTACCACATAACTAGTGTAGGTTCTTAACTCGCTATAGTAATGTTGTCGATACACGTACATAAAAATACCGCTCCTAAGGGAAGGTGATAACACAAAGCTCTCTATGATTTATATGTAGAGCTGTTCTATATGTAGGGACGGACCTATGTAAAAAAAAAATTGTCGAAAAAATATGAAACATGGTAAATATAATATTTCATCTCTCTAATGATTCCCTTTCTTAAAAAAAAACTTCTAAGGAAAGAAACCAAAAATCTTATTACTGCTTGTAATAACAAAAGCGTATAAACAATGATTTTAAAGCAGAGTATATTTTAAACAGCTTTTTATACGTAAAAAATCTGTCTCGGGTGAAATCGATCCAGACCGAAAAACACTCCATTGTTGACAGTTTTCTGCAGTAAAATTTATTGGATTGAAAATCGTAAGGAAGCTAAATATCTTTTTACTTTAGACAGATTCCCTTCAGTCTTATACAGAAATAAAAAACTTAGATACAGGATGCAGTGGAACATGAAAGAAACACAAAGAGAACATTCAAAGGACACCCTGGAGTGCGGTATTGGGCAGACCTGCTCTAACGTATGCACGAAATTCACGAATGACATGACTTTCGAATATTTACATTGAGAACATTCAAACACTTTTGTTTTCAAATTAAAATTTAATTTTAAAATAAAAAAGAAAGTTTTAATTACCTATTAACTGCTTGGACTTGGATCTTTCAATCTTAGAACAAAAAATTTAATTGATAAAACCCTATATTCTAACAATTATAACATTTCAAATTATAATAATACAAAATGTATAACATCTTTGAAATGAATACTTATACATGATTTTATAATGAACTAAATACTAAGAAAGGATAAAAAATGAAACAGAAGTGACGCTCTTCGGTGCCAGACAATCTATGTATTTTTCGCGATGAAGGTCCCGTCATTAGATACATATCG
This sequence comes from Maratus speculifer, assembly GCA_964019185.1. NCBI lineage: Eukaryota > Metazoa > Arthropoda > Arachnida > Araneae > Salticidae > Maratus > Maratus speculifer. Next base: position 37,232,251 of record CAXHSM010001376.1, read on the forward strand.
AACATATTTAAAAGATTTTGATTGGATAATTGAAACAAAGAAACTTAAGTCTTGCAAAATTAATATTATTTTTAAATGTATACAGATAATATTTTTACTTTCTTCTATCTTTACCAGAAGAAAGTATTGGATTGATGAAAATTTTCGACTTCCGGTTTTCGACGGATTTATACGTTTTAGAAGGTCCTGAACACGTTTTGACTATTTTTAGAAAATGTCTGTCTGTGAGTCTGTCCGTCTGCAACAAAAAATTTGTGAGCGCTCTATCTCAAGAACTAATGCTCGAAAATTAATAAAATTTTATATTCAGTTAGACCTTGATATGAATTAGTGCCTATTGGTTTTTGGTGAAAATTGGCCTGCAGGTGGCGCTGCTATACTACGTTTTTCATGATTTTCAAGATTGCTATATCTCAAGAACCAATGCACAGTATTTCACCAAACTTCAGATACTGTGACCCCTTGATATACATAGACGCTGATTAAGTTTTGGTGTAAATTGGCCAGCAGGTGGCGCTGCTATGCCACTTTTTCATGATTTTCATGATAGCTATATCTCAAGAACTAATGCACAGAATTTCACCAAACTTCAGATTCCGCGCTACCTTGAGATACATAGCCGCTGATAAGGTTTTGGTGTGAACTGCCCTATAGGTGGCACTCTATGCTACATTTTGCACGATTTTTGCGATAGCTATATCTCAAGAACTAATGCAGAGAACTTCATCAAATTTTAGATTCTGTTACACTAGAATATATAACATAATTAGACGCTGATTACATTTCGGTATTAACCTTGCAACAGGTAGTGCAGCTATGCTGCATTTTGCACGATTTTTCCGATAGCTATATCTCAACAACCAACGCACAGAATTTCATCAAACTTCAGGTTTTGTTACAAAATGACATATAACATAATTACACGATGATTACGTTTTGTTATAAATCCTTCAACTGATGGTGCTGCTGTGCTATATTTTACACGGTGTTTTTTTTAACTAGCTATATCTCAAGAACTAATGCACAGAATTTCATCAAACTTTAGATTCTTTTACACCATAACATAATTAGACGCTTTTTTACGTTTTGGCATAAATTGTCCAATATATGATGTTGCTGTGCTACGTTTTGCAAATTTTTTGTTATAACTATATCTCAAGAACTAATGGACGAAATTCCATCAAATTTCGGATTCTGTTAGGTCTTGACATAAATAGATGCTTATTAGGTTTTAGTATAAATTACCCAACATGAGGCACTACTAAGCTCATTTTCTCAGAATATTAATTAAATTTTTTGTTTTAGGCTTTTCGGATACCAAAATCTCATTAGGCTAGGTAAAATGTTCGAGGAAATTCGATAGTGGGTAACTTTGGGGTCACCACGTTTTTTTTTTTAAATATTAAAATGTACTTATGAGATAGAAGAAAGTTTTGGGATTGACACATCCAGCTAGTTAATCATGTTCTAGCTATTCTAGTACTTCATAATTTTTTTCTGTTAGTTTCACGTTGACAAAAGTGAACAGGATCTCCAAAATAAGATCACAACAATCAGCGATGTAGTGAAGGGCATACGGGGGTATACGCCGTATACCTTCTGTAATTTTTAAAGACACGTCTTATAACCTCTGTTATTTAAGAAAGCTTGTAGTATACACACTATAGGGTATACCCTCTGTCTTCAGAAAATACCCTCTGCTTAGAGCGTATATCCTCTGTTATTTTTATGACTACACCCCTGACAACAATGACTCATCACTCATCGCGAATTCTGCATAAGTCAATGCAGCGCGTATGTACAGGGACATGCAAAGAGAAAATTGCGTCCGGGGCAAAGTTAGAAATTGGCACTCCCCCTCCCATCCCAACTTTTTCTTATGAAAGATCAAAAATGACGATGGTAGTATAAATTTGGCGTCCCTAAATTTCAGCGCCCGGGACCACGCTCTCCCCCCCCCTCCCCTTCGCTCTCTTCTTCCATTTCGCACGGCGCTGAGTGAAGAAAAAAATTCTTTCTTTTAAAGTTTGTCTTAGTTACCCAGTGGCGTAGCTAAGGGGGGGGGGGGGGTCCGCCCCGGGCGCCGAGGCCTAGGGGCGCGAAATTGAGAGAAATTGTTATATATCTATATTGGGGTGGGGGCGCAAAATTTCTTGCTGGCCCCGGGCGCCAAAAAACATAGCTAAGCTACTGTAGTTACCCACACATTGTGTAATGGGTTTTTGCTCACTGTTGCAAACCTAACTTAGACGCCGCATTTGGTGTACCATTTCACTTTCTCCAAATAGTAGAAAATAAAAGTAAGTCTGTTGCGCCTTGTTTTGCTCTAGAAAATTCATTTTACGTCAGAATTTTTTCCAAAATCTTGTAAGATTATGCATATTTTTTTACAAATAAAGATCGGGTGTCACCCCTTCGAAGTTGACACCCGGGGCGCCCCCTCCCTCCCAACTTTTTCTTGTGACAGACCAAAAATGACGATGGTAGTATAAATTTGGCGCCTTCTAAATTTTAGCGCCCGGGGCCTGCCCCCTTCGTCCCTCATTTAGCATGGCGCTGCGTGTATAAGTAGAAAAAAATTCTTCCTTTTTAAAGTTTGTTTTTCTTACCCGCACTTTGCGTAAATGGGTTTTTCCTCACTGTTGCAAATCTAATTTATACACCCCATTTTTTTAACCGTTTCACTTTCTCCAAGAAAAGAAAACTAAGTCTTTTGCATATAGTTTTGCCCTAGAAAATTCATTTTACGTCAGAATTTTTTCCGAAATCTTGTAAGATTATGCATATTTTTTTGCAAATAAAGGCCGCTCGGGTGTCACCCCTTCGAGGGTGACACCCGGGGCGGACCGCCCCCCCGCCCCCCCTTAGCTACGCCACTGAACATATATCATAACCGCCATCTGTTGATAAAAAGTTATATTTTACTCTTTCTGCAAATCAGAGCAATCATTTGATTCATGTTTTTATTGCATATGACTCAGAAGCAAAAATTTTAATGGATGCCTGACCTACACAATCGTACGGATTTGGACTTACAGGGTTAGGGGGAGAGGGGATCACATGTAAACAGTACATTTTTCAATCAGTTAATCTGAAGTTAAAAAGTTTAAAACATTACCAATAGATGGCAGTACGAGTGTCTTTTGGCTGAATTATCAAAATAATCAGCTATTTTGATTGCTGATTGTTGTAATTTGTTTTAGAAGGTGGTAAGTGAAAATGTCTTCCAAAGTTATTGAAGTAAAAATTCATTCAAGACATTTTCTAAAGCAGAATATCACCACTACATTCTATAGAGGCATTAATTGGGTAAGTCTACAAAAATTTATGTTTACTTATTTCATTTAAAAATATCTTTATATATATATATAAGTTAGGCGTAGTAAATTGATAGATGGGACACTTGTGAACTGACCATCTGGGGGTAGATGTGAATAATTCACAAGTATATTTTTTAAGTCTGTGAATGTTTCGTTTTAGATTAAACTTGTCTAACTTTTAGCTAATAATTCAATGTTTTTAGAATATCTTCACAATTTTAATTTACTGGAAGTTGGATTATAATTAAAAATAGTGGTTTTCTGTAAAATGTAAAAACCAACATGCTTGTTAGTCTTTAATGATTTCCAGTTTTAATTTTTTTTCAGCTCATATTAAAATTATAGTAAAGATATTTTATTTTATAAAAATAAAATTTAATTAATCAAAAAAAAAAATAAATAAATAAATAAAGAGTGTTTTGATAATCATCAAATTTTTTCTATCGCAATTTTTAAAATTATGATGCACAGTTGTGGGATCTTCATTGCAAAACATTTACAAAAATGTAAAAACGCAGTAACAGAATTATTCAATAACTTATTTAAAAGTAGCATAGTTTTACTATGCTTGATTCAAAAGGAGTAGGTATAAAATTAGTGTATAATTTTACGAATAATTTCTTGTATCTTGTTGAAATATTTATTGATTTATTCATGAAAATAGAAAGAGGGTATCTAATAAGTTTTTATCACAGTTTTTATTCACCAAAAATTATTTTTGTCTGACTTAAGAATGTGTTCACATGTACCCCGGCCATGTTCACAGCACATGTAGGGCACATGTGAACAAATTTAGACGACTTTTAAAATGATGATATAAGTTAGAAATTCTTGATACTGCTGAGCCAAGAATTAAAGACCGGTCACGTGAGTAACAGGTCTGAGTAACGCGAGTCTATTCGCGATAATAAAATTGAGAGCAATGAAAAGGTTCAAAAGTTTTCCCTAGTATTGCTTTTGTGGAGAATAAAGAGAAATTTCCTCTTTCCTTAATGCTTCCCTACCTTCTGAAAGGTCCATTATTTTGGCGGTATGCCAAAACAGGTCTTTAAAACCTGTTAAAGCAATAAGTGCATTTAAAAGTTTCACCAAAAGAACAAACAAAGTGTCATATAAACCAAATTTTATTCCAATATCTCATAATCATTTTGAGAAAATATCAAAAATGTAAAAATTGTTCATTTATGCTACCTCCCTCTTCCCTACTCATGCATATTTTTATAATTTTATGTATTTATTGTATTTGTGAAATTAAAACATAGTATTATATTATAAAGGTGAATGTTATATGCACCTTAAAAAATATAAAAATGAACAAATATATATTTACATAATACGCTACAGAAAAAAGTTATTTAAAAAAAATTCAGGAAAATTAAAAATTATTCAATAAATAAATTAAAAAAAATATATGTATACAGAATTATTTATCATCAATATTGTTGTGAAAAATCCTTTCAAATGTCGCACAAAATTTTTCATTAATTTTTTTTTTTTTGTCCACTGATGGTCGAAATAAATTTTGAATCAGGAAAGTTAAAACAGATATTATCCCTGAACCTAAGTAAAACCAATATAGAACCCTACTTTGGAGGGAATTGATTTGCTATGCTGGTTTGCAAGATAACTTTTATATATAAAAAAAGAATTCAAAATATATAAAATTCAGTTCAGCACATTAGTTTAAAAAATTTTATAAAAATTATGAAAAAGAAGAAAAAATACTACTTGGTTATCCCTTTGACCCATTTCGCCAAATTATACAAATTGCCAAACTAATAGCAAAGTTTTGCATATTGACATGATTTTTATTTTAAATAACGGAAAAACAAATAATTAGTAGAAATAAAAATCACTTAATGACGTTTTAAACACGTGAATGTCATTGTATTTAATGTCATTGAATTGACATTCACGATCATCCATTATTGGCATTTAATCTTATAGTTTGGCGATTGTTTTCTGGTCAACGGGATAACCAAGTTGTGCCAAAAAAAAGTATAACTCAAATGCTTGACAATATGAATGCATATAGGAAGTAGAGTTAAAATTGAGTTGGGATTGGATGTATGGACACCAAAGAGGTAAAAACCTTGTTTTGATATCTTTCAAAAATATGCTGAACAAGTAGGCGTAGTTAAAAAAAATGTAGTTGGATGTGGCAATCCCAAAACTTTCTTCTATCTCATAGAAATTAATATATCCATAAAATGAAACAGTTGAATCAGTTTTTGAATAAGTGAAATCTTTAGTAACATTTTATGTGCTGTGTACCACCATATTTTCTTTTATTATAGCCAGAAACAAACTGTAGAAAAAGAAAACTCTCTGAGTTTTTATTTATTAATGTAACACTTTTTTTGTATACCAATTCATTTTTTATAAATAAAATTTTGAAGTTGTACAGATCGTTTTGAGATACCTTGTATATTGTAATGAACTCTGATTAGATTTACTAACAATTCTTTGGAACCAGTTGTGTTTAGAATTATGGTACCACAGTACTTAGAAAACTGAGTCAGATGTGACAATCTCAAAACCTTCTTATATCTAATACATGTTAATAGTTCCAGAAAAAAATAAACATAGCACCGTCACCGGTTAGGTAATTTACATTAAAATCTAATCTCCACAAGTTCTTTCAAATTCGAACTGATTCTGAAATTTGATGGAAATCCGTGTACTGGTTATTTGAGATAGAAACATCGCAGAAATCGTAAAAGAAACTGGACAGAAGTGCAAACTGCACAGCCATTTACTCAAAAAACTAAAGAATACTAATTTTATACTATGGACAAACTGAATTTAAAGTTTGTGGAAATTTCGTGTATTAGTTCTTAAAATATAGCTATTCCGATAATCATGAACAATATCCCACACTGTAAAAAAATTAACTCATTTGCTACAGCGTCACTCCACCGCTTTTATTGAAAACGGTTACTTTACTGTGTTATGGAGCATTCTCATTGGTCATAAAAGATAATATAGATTTCTATAAAAGCTGTCGAGTAACGCTACAGCAAATGGGTCAAATTTTTAACAGTGCAGAGCAGCGCCAACTAAAAAACGATTTACTCTAAAAACTAAATATTAGTAATTTCTTATCATGAATCTGAAAATTCGTGAATTTGTTCCTGAGATAGAGCTGTTCTAACAATCGTGAATAATGCTGCATAGCAGCGCAACCTGTTGATCAGTTTTCTCCAAAAACTAAAGAATATTAATTTATATTAAAAACTAACTGAATTTGAAGCTTCATGAAAACTCATGCATTAGTTCCTAAGATTGAGCTATTGCGATAATCATGAAGTATGTTGCATAACAGCCCTACCTATTTGGAGATTTAAACCAAAACATAATCAGACCCATATTATATCAAGGATTAAGGGAAACTGAAGTTATATGAAAATCCGACCATTAGTTCTTCAGATATAGCTACTTTGGAAATCGTGAAAAAAGACCATAACAGCAACACATGTTGGGCGATATACACCAAAAGCTAATCAGATCCAGTTGATATCAAGATCTAACTTAATCTAAAATTTTGCGAAATTCTGTGCATTAGTTATTGATCTCAACATAAAGCGCCCACAAAATCTATGCCACATTCAGAAAAACTGACAGGCAGACACTTTGTAAAAACATGTTTTTTAGAATCTCTGATGCCTAAAACGTATAGATCCGTCGAAAACCGGAATTCAAAAATTTTCACAAATCCAATACTTATTTCTTGTAAAGATCGAAAAAATAAAATGTCAAGCACTCAAAGAAATAAATTTGTAGTTTTTACCACTCAAGGTATAGGAGGGTCCCTATATGGGTTATGGCAGTGTCTAATATATCACATGCAAACCTACGCATATGTACCTGCATCTATGAAAAAAAAAATTAAGTTATATCTAAGAATGTATAATTTGATAATTTCATGCATGAAATTTGAACTATTTTAGGAAAAGAAAATTGTAAATTCGGCTTCTTAATTCTAAGTTAAAACTTAGTGCTGTTTATTTTAAAAATGACTTGTTTATTATTTTTCTTTCTGTTTTCAGATTCAGTGGTAGGTAAAACTGTTTTTTCTGAAAATCAGCGAGTCATTTCCTTGGATGAAAATAGCAAAAATCTCTCCTCGCTGATGCCTTTAAGAAGTTTCTGTTATCTTCTGAAATCAAGCTTATTCATTTTTAGAAAATGTCATCGATTACAGATGGAAATACTTTTGCCAGTGAACAGCCCTTTGTTCCTCAAAATGGGGCTAAAGAAATACAATCCTCAACTGATACAGGAAAAAATGCATTTGTTTGTGAAGTATGTTCAAAAGGATTTTCTCACAATAGTAAACTAAGAACCCATATCTTGGCGCATACTGGAGAGAAACCCTTTATTTGTGAAATATGTTCCAAAGGATTTTCTCGGAATGATCATCTAAGAAGACATCTCTTGAGGCATACAGGTGAAAAAACTTTTGTTTGTGAAATATGCTCTAAACGGTTTTCTCAGAATAGTGATCTAAGAAAACATTATTTGACTCACACAGGAGAAAAACCTTTTGTTTGTGAAATATGTTCCAAAGGATTTTCTCGGAATAGTCATCTAAGAACCCATCTCTTGATGCATACAGGTGAAAAACCTTTCATTTGTGAAGTATGTTCCAAAGGATTTTCTCAGAAGGTTCATCTAAGAACCCGTCTCTTGACTCATGAAGGTGAAAAACCCTTTGTTTGTGAAATATGTTTTAAAGAATTTTCTCATAATAGCAGTCTAAGAAGACATCTCTTGACTCATACAGGTGAAAATCCTTTTATTTGTGAAACATGCTCCAAAGGATTTTCCATGTATAGTAATCTAAGAACCCATCTCTTGACTCACACTGGGGAGAAACCTTTCATTTGTGAGGTCTGTTTCAAAAGATTTGCTCTTAATAGCAATCTAAGAACTCATGTCTTGACTCATAAAGGTGACAAACCCTTTGTTTGTGAAATATGTTCAAAAAGATTTTCTGATAATAGTTATCTAAAAATCCATCTCTTGACACATATAGGTGAAAAACCGTTTGTTTGTGAAATATGTTCCAAAGGATTTTCTCGGAATGGTCATCTAAAAAACCATCTCTTAACTCACACTGGGGAGAAACCTTTTGTTTGTGAAGTGTGTTCCATAGGATTTTCTGATAGAAGTAATCTAAAAAGACATCATTTATCTCATACCAAATAGACACCTGCTGAAAATTTCTTAACTTTTTACTCTCAAAATTGAGTATGAACCCTGAATCTTTCGATGCATTTACTGTTATTGCATCTCTTGTGTTTTAGCATGTAGTCCTTCTATAGTAAAAAAAAACTAGCCTTAAAAGGAATGACTCCTGGAATGATGCTGATGTGGAAGATTTCCGGAACTAACGAATCCGGGTTGTCCACTCCTTCCATAAGCCGAATAGACCAATCAGGAAAGGGCTCCGTCTATGCATCGCCGTATGGGTTACCATAAAGAGAGGAAAGGTTACCATCGCCAAGTTTGTCGCCAACTTGGCGATATATCGCCAAATTTGGCGACAAAAATTAGCTGTCAAAAGTGACGCCAACTTGGCGATAACTGTAATATTTCGCCAAATTTTTAATTTCTTTACAACACCAGTCGTTTGATACATCATTTGAGAGGTTTGCAACTGCTTATTCATATAATGGATGTCTTGTGTGTTATCTCCCACTCTGCTCCCTAGGGGGGACACATTTTCAATTTCTGTACAACACCAGTCGTGTTACACAAGATTTGAAAGGTCTGCAACTGCTTATTCATATTATGGATGTCTTGTGTGTCACCCCCACAATCTGCTCTCCCAAGGGGGGGAGGGTCACATTTTTAATTTCTTTACAACACCAGTTGTGTGACACATCATTTAAAAGGTCTGCAACTGTTTATTCATTTTATGGAGTCTTGTGTGTCACCCCCACTCTGCCCCCCAGGGGGGCACATTTTCAATTTTTTACAACACCAGTCGTGTGACATATTATTTGAGAGGTCTGCAGCTGCTTATTCATATTATGGATGTCTTTTGTGTCGCCTCCCACTCTGCCCCCCAGGGGGGCACATTTTTAATTTCTTTACAACACCAGTCGTGTGACACATCAGTTGAAAGGTCTGCAACTGCTTATTCATACCATGGGGTATTGGCGAGCGCAGCAAGCAGGGGTAGCCAATAATTTGGAATCGCGAAGCGATTACGCGGGGGGTTGGCGAGCAGGGGGGCGGGCCCCCCCTAGTATTGAAATAAAAATGTACACTTCTTTTTTATATCTTCAAAAAGTCATCCACGGTGTATTGTGTTTTTGATAATAAGCAAATAACTCATTACTTATTCACCACGTTACGATAAACTTTTATCGCCAAGATTTATTATAGTAACTTTTGATTTTTTTTCTTTCACTTTGACTTGGTATTTTTTTGTACAATTTAAAAGTTTACCTCCAAAATTTATATTTTAGCTAAAGAGAGGCATGTATATATAGATAGCAGATAAAATACAGGTATGTACAAAAATATTCAAGTATGCTTCAGTCTAGCGACATAATTGGCAAAAATCAAATGTCAACCTGTTATGCGTCTTTAACACTTTTCAACATACTTGAAAGTATTTATGGTTTTAATTGGTCTGTCTATCCAACTTTACATAAATATAGTTGGATTGTTCTTCAATTGAACAGAATACCTGCGGGTTAGGAAAAAACTGATAAAGGGGGGAAAGAATCTGAGAATTTGAAAATTTAGGCTGAGAACTTTTTAAATATTTGTAGCGATCAGGGAATTTTTGATCTATTATTCTGCATCGCCGTAAATGAAAAAAAAATTGAATTAATTACTCATCTGATTTAAAATTTTATATAAAATTGTCGCTTACATATAACGATAGAAAAGTTAAAAAGCAGCACATATTTTTATTAGCATTTGTCTAGATTAAAATTGTCCATTGTGTAGGATTTTAAAAAAATATATAAGCCTAATATTTATAGAAAAAGGTCAGGGAAAAGTTCGGGAATATTTTTATCAGAATTATGTAGAAACCCTGCTGAAATAAGTTATTGAGGTTAACTATGGCATGTTTTTATAAAAAATAACATATGTAACCCTTCATGGTTCATTTAAATAGACACACAAAAACTATTCCATTACATAATGTTCTATGATGAAATTTCGTTATTCTATAAAAACAGAGCACCCATAGTCATCATGTGATTTGTCCATCTGTCCACACACAATAGCGCAAGAACTATCCAGCTGATAGGCTTGAAACTTAACATATATAATCATAGCAGAATTTTGTTTATTCATTTCAAATTTTAAGAGAATCGTATCAAAATTTAAAAAATATATTCATAAAAGTTTTCTTCGTTCTATTTAATCCTTTCGTACGTCTTTATTTCAATGATATCCCATGATGGGTCATGATTCTAAGTTGCCATGGTGATTGCATCATATTTAAGATGGAGTCGCATTATTTTTATATCACTGAATTTAATATATATAATTGTAATAAATTTTGTATTCATGCATTGTTGCATGAGAGTGCAACAGCTGTTGCACGAATTTCTGGTGATTTCTAAAATTAGTTATACGGTAGAAGTCCTTCTAATCCATTAAAATTTGTTCCAAGAATTGTATAGATGAGAGTCTTTTTTGCAGATTACACGTCATGTCTATTTAATCTTTGTTTGCATTTTAAAAAAATTCATACATAGAACAAATTTCGATTGTTAATTCCCTCAAATAAATAAATTTCTCATTTTAATGTATAAATAAAGTAATAACTATATTTTAAATAATCAAAATTTATTTAACACGGAATCAATGGTTGTTTGTTCTAAGACATTATTTGTTTATATTGTTGAAATTTATCTTGAAGTCTATCACATAAACTATAGTTAAAAGTTTTTGTTTAGTTACAACGTTTTGTTTGTCTTAAAAAATTAAAAATAGTTTTGGCCTGAGTAAAATAAGCGATGACTTTCATAAAATATTTTTTAATAATTCAGTTTTTTAAGCAATATATATAACCATTGCAGTGTATTATCTTGTTATAATACATGAATTATTACTTACCCACATACGTAGTATAGGGTAAGTCTTGCAATCGTTTTGAAAATCGAAAAAAAATTTTTTGACGGATTTACACGTTTCGGACACTGGAGATTCCGAAAAACATATTTTTAGAAAAAAAATTTTGCCGTCCGTCCGTCTGTGTGTCTGTCTGTCAGTCAGTCTGTCTGTCTGTAACCGCTCTATCTCCCGAACAAATTGAGATACAGACTTGAAATTTTGTATGTGCTTAGTATGTAAAAATGGGACGAAGCCTATTTAATATCAATAACCTCGATTATCCGGAACTATATTTTTCGGACTCTCAAAAAATTCGTTCTGATGAAAGGTATATAAAAATTTTCGATTTTTTTTATTTTAAGGAATGGACGTAAAAGGCAATAAAATAACACAAATTTTGCGCATAAAACAAAGTCAATCGGATTATTAGTTGTTGAGATATTTCTAATCCTGTTTTCTACATTCTTTGATTTTTCATGACCCTGTATTTCATTCAAATTTCAATTCAAAGATATATTTTAATTGGAAATGAGACACTTAATTGGATGCAACAAACCGTTAGTGAATATGATTAATATTTTTAGAGTTATAAGGATGTTTCTTTTAGGCAATTCAGTGCTACTTGAATTGTTTGGCGTTTCATACAATTTATCGAAATTGGTTCATCAGAAATTCATTAATAGAGCATGAATATGTGTTAAAAATACTTAATTATACGTTTATATTTTGTTTTGTAATTGTAATGCATTTTATAAATTGTTTACATATGTTATGTTTTCATATATTATGCATATCCATGATGGGTAAGTATTACGGTGGCCTCCAACGACTAGTTTTAAATAATCTGTTTATGAATAATGTTTAAAAAAGAGAAAAAAGCACAAGACAAGAAAATTTTTATTTGTCAGCTCTTTTAACAAAATTCGGTACAACTTGAATATCCTGTCGACTCATTTTGCCTAATTGTACAAATCGCCAACAAACTATTCGCCAAATTATACAAATTGAAATTATTTTTATTATAAATAATGAAATACCAAACAAATTAATAAACCAAAGTCAAATTTGACTTTTAAATTGACTATTAATAAATTAAAAATCACTCGATGATGTAACAGACGATATGTTTCAACTTGTCAGTGAATGTTAGAGTTACGATCGTTTATTATTGGCGTTAAATCTTATACTGTATGCCCCCGTATTAGCCGGCATGCCACAAAATTCGAAGGAGACTAGATTTTTGAATACGAGTCTCTGGTCTTTCCTGGCATGCCGGAAAAAGCGAGGATTTTCAGAAACAGAGAAGAGTGAGGTTCATTTGTTGTATTCAGTTGCAGCAATTTCTGTTGGGGGATATAGAATTTGTCTCCAATTTTATAATTATTTATTTTACTTTTTTTACGTATTCAAGAGAATTTAAACATATTTCATGTGTCTCGTATCATTTAACACAAAGCTTTCTCCCAAGCACTTATCCGACATTTACAATGTACAAATAGATTATCTCATAAACAGGGGAAAAATTTAATAATTATTTAAATATGCAAAGAGAAGAAATATGGGCTTAATCTATTTAAAAAAAAATTATTTTACATCTTAATTTAATTAACTTAGAAGAAACATCATACATGAAAATATTGCTTAATAATATGATTTTTAAAAAATCTAATATTCACTTAAATAAAAATGAGTATATATAGAGACAGAGAGAACAATAAGTATTGATGTTTTTTCCCCTTTAAATGAAAAATGTTATTTGAAAAACCAAAATAAATCAGCAGCCCACCTGCCAACAGCGAAAGTTCATATTTTATGGCATGCCGGTGTATCTCGATTTTTCCAGTATGACGGCTAATGTGAGGGGGATGTTAAATTGGCGGTAGATTTTTGGTCGACGGGATAATCAAGTAGTACCGTAAATTCGTGTAGAACATGCATTGTTATTTAAGACAGATAATATGGTGGTATAGCGTTGAAGACTCCAATGGATATATAGACCGCGAACTGATTTGCTTGCATTTATTCACGCATAGCTTATTCTTTGTTTGATTACATATGAAAACACGACACAACCATGTACGGTACTACCCAGACCCCTGGCTTCACAAAGAACAAGTACAAGAGATTTCACACTGAATGAGTCAAGCCATTGTATTAATACCAGTGTCTTTAATGGAAATTACACCTTGTTATTAAACTCAAAATACACAAATAAATACTTAAAAGGCGTTGCAGAAATATTGGTATTATTTATTATTTTACCTGAGATCTTTTGAATGCCCACGCATTCATTCTCAAAGGAATATTAAAAAAGATATTTGATTAGAAATAGGAAACTTAAAACAAAACAAAAACAGTTCTCGTGTATAAATAAAATCACGATGAATTCATCGAAATACCAATGATATTGTACCAGAGTGTGAATATTATATAAAATGATGTCATTACAAACAGTATCTTTGTTAAGCAAAATTTCGAGGGATTCATGTATAATGGAAAAGTAATGGTTTGAGGTTGAAAAGATTATTTTAGCTTTGTTAAAATTTATCAAAGTATTTTCTTTTTGTTGCATTCTAGATATGTCTGTACTGTACTTGGCTTGTTGTATTGTATAGATTTTACACTATTCCAAATCTGAACTTGCTCATACTTTTTTCTTCCTTTACCATGTGAAACACATTTCCTGGAAGCGTGGCTAGAAGATTTTCAACAAAACCACAGGGTATTCCGCCCACTGAGAGGACTGAAAGCTGTGAAGTTGCGGATCGTGTTACAAATAATACGGGACTTCCTTTTTTTAGCTTTTTCCAACAAAGTTGAAAAGTGCTTATGCATTCCGTTTGTTTGGCCGTCTGTCCACGCTCTAATTCCTGAAAATACACTCGGATTGCCCAGAAATTTTTGGACGATATTAACATTTACCCTAGCACGAACCCTAATGAAAATGAAGTTTTATTCACAGGGAGAGTCAAATGTTTTCCATTACATTACGGCCTATGGGGAAAAATCGTTTCAAAGAGTTTTTAAATATGTTATGCCCTATCAAACATATTAAGATTTATATGCATCTTCGAGGCATACAAAAATATGTATTCTATAAAATATGCGGTGAAAATAAAGCTATTATTGATTTAAAGGGCCATACAAAAGAATTCCATTTCACAACTGTAAAGGGGATATTGGTGTGTGACATATTTTCAATATATTAAACTGTTTCATGTATAATAAAATTGATATATGTCAATGAGGACACACAAAAGACTTCAAATAGTATATTCTTTCCAAAGTACGGTATATGTATCCGATGATGGCTGATGGATGTGTAAAAGCATTTTAATTATGATATATGTGTTTAAGTTTCACTAAATCTATGCACATTATATGATGTGTATAAATGCTATAGTTGGTATATAGGGCTACCCAAAACACTTCGCCAACGTTACTAAATATGAGCGTAATATACTTAAAGGGGGTTCTTCAATAAGTTATGCATTTTTACGCTGAACTGCATTCAGTTTACTAAGAAATGCTTGCAGAATATAAATTTACGCTGAACTGCATTCGGTTTACTAAGAAATGCTTTCAGAATATAGATAAAATTATATACAGGGCCACGCAAAGAATTGGGTTCATAGACGCCTATGAGTGATAATTTATGGGAATGTGATTTCAGTTGTTTTAAGAGTTTTTTTAAATTTAAATAAATTTTAGCTTAATGCTGACGTGTATTAAAAGTACAAGGTAAACTACAGGGCAGAACAAAAGTATTCAAGTATGTTTCCATCTATTAGTATAAATTGCTGAAAGTGAAATTTCAAGCTACTAGTATTTTTTTTACTAAACTAAATTTTCCCATTATGTAGTACGTACACCAATTGACAGATCAAATACAAGGCTGTTCAAAATTATTGGAATACATATTTAGCTATATGCGCTTATTTCCCTAAATAACAAAGTTTTGTAACACGATTTCATAAAGTGTTGCAAAGTGCTTCATAATCTATGCTTAAGGGTGTTCTTAAATCAAAAAGGGCAACTTTGCGACACAAGTTTTAACTTATTTTTGTTCGGAAATGCATGAAACTAGCAAGTCTTGTTGTTGAGAAACTATCTAATCGGAATCTTTTTTTTTTTTTTTTTTGGTAAACGCATTAGGTTTTTCAGAACAAGTCGCCAAAATTAACGATTTGAACAGCGTTTTCCGATGAAAGCAGAAAAAACTGTCTTACAAAAGAAGAAAAGCGCATGATCAGGTGATTAAAATCGCTTAAAACTTGATAGGTAATTTAATTATCTTACAATGAAAAACTAAGCTAGATTCCAAATCGGTTCCATAGTCAGGCCTTCCAATTTTATATCTTTCTGTTGAAAAATGAATTTGTAAATGTGTCAAAAAATTTTCGCTTGTTGAGCAAAGCAGTTGAAAACAACCTTAAGGCCCCACACTAGGCACAGAAAAAGACCCGGATGATAATGTAAAGTCTATGGGAGCGTTCTTTTAAAATAACTCTCTCAAATTTTAATAAAGTTACATGATTTTTTTGCACAAGATAGCTGAGGACGATTTAAAATCGGCCTAGATTTTACTTTTTCGATTTTGCTTATATATTTTTTATATTACGATAGTTTCAATTTCAGAACCGTTTAAACCGGTTTCGAAAGTTAAAGTAATTTTTTTTTAATCTGAAACCAAAACTGAAAAAATAAAAACTAGGCCGGTTGTGGATCGTCCTCAGCTATCTTGTGCAAAAAAATCATGTAAAAATATTAAAATTTGGGCGAGATATTGGAAAAGAACGCTCCCATAAACTTTACATAATCATCCGGGTATTTTTCTGTGGCTAGCGTTACGCCTTAACGCATGATTTTTCTTACCTGTTTCTAAACAAAACGATCCGATGGAAGGGGGCTATGCCTACACCTCAAGGCACTGTCGCATTAGTGGTTGCTGCCTCTTATTACTCTTCCTTCCTGAGGATTGTCGTTTTATTAGGTAGCAAGATTTCTATAATACTTGGGATTTTTTTACATAATACTTATTCTATTTATGCTTATTCTGCACAAACTTTGGTTTCTTTTGTCTTTAAAAAATCTTTATTTTCATATTAACAAGCCGCCCTTGGCGACCAGTTTGGTATCCCTTGAATGTATACTAAGCATTAAATCATATTGTTTTTATTCATAATTTATTTTAATTGCTCAGTTTTTGGCCAAATTAGAAGATTTTGCTCGAGAAATAGACACAGATGCCATGTACGCACCATAATAGGGCGATTGCAACAAAATTGTAATTATTGTGCCTCAGATAGTAACCCGGCTATTGTTATTTATTTATTAATCGTTTGTTTACTTTTATTTTCTTTTTTAAAATGATATAAATTGTTTTATTCTATAATTATTAACTAAACTTTTTTCAAATTATTATTTCTTGTTTAAAATAAATGAAATTAGATTATATATATATATATAACTGGTATTTGAAATCGAAGTTTTCGCCAAACTGGCGTCAGAAAAATAACGCGCCAACGTGGTGCATATGACATCTGGACTGAAAAATCAGGAATTCAGTATTTTTTTGCTAGCCCGGCGCAGATAATAAATTGCTAAATATTGTACCTTTGACATTTTTTCGCATTTATTAATTATTTAAAATATAATTGAATAATCCTTTCACTCATTTCATTTATAATACATAACTTTAATTTGAAACTGAAAGATTTAAAATTCATGCATTTTTAAATTCATTTTAAAATTCAATTTACAATTCACTTTTATTTAATTATTTCTTTATTCTGAGTAAAAAGAAGAGACAAAATAAAAGTAATGAATAATTTCGAAGCTTCATAATTGCAGCAAAAGAACAGAATATAAATAAAACCAATTTACCGCAGGCTAAATCCTACCAAAGGCTTTTGCACAGTAACCCATGAAATGTGTTTTATTTAGACGTTGCCATTAAACAATTAACAAATATTCGTGATTTTTGTGCCACATACGTTAGTGTAATATATATATAGATTATGTTCGCTATAAAGTTTATAAATAAGCATCATAGAAAAAACAACCACGAATACAAAAAGTTATAAAAAAAAATATGTAGGAGGTAAGTAAAAATAAAGATTTCTTATGTACACAAAATAATTATATTTGCATTACGAAATTAAAATCTATAGCTGTCCTAATGGTCATCAAAACTTGATTTATATAGTTGGAGGATCAAATTATAGTAATTCTTGGGGACCTCTGTATCTAACATACCTAAAACAATCAGTTTACACACTCAGGATGTTTTCGATTAATATGTGAAAAACCAAGATTAATAATAATAATAATGTGACTAATAGTAGTAAAAATGTGTGTAATAGTAATAATGTGACTAATAATAATAATGTAACTAATATATAATGTGAGTGACAGGGACATGGTCAGATACCGGAGGGTGTTAAGGTTATATCAAGCTCTAAACTGAAAAGGTTCCCATGAGAAGCAGATTTGTATAAAGTATATGCATATAGGACATGCAGAGGGCCATCTGACCTCTGTTCGGAAGCTCTAATTTCTTCTTGTATTCCGTGTAACTTAAACCGTATTATGAGGCGAAAGAAAAACTCTGAAAACAAAAACTCTACATTATATTTTTATTATTTTTTACAATATCAAACTCACTTCTTTACCCATGAGATTTACCCTACACAAAATTTAGAATGATACTCAAAATCTAACAACTTTCCTCGAAATTTTTGTTCTTCTTGTAGCTACTTTTGCCAAATGAATAAAATTCTTGATGCTTATGTTTGCTGCTTGAATAAAAAAATGAAGCGTGATATTAAAGTTGCTTTCCAATTTTTTAAAACTTACTTGACAACGAGTTTTTATCTAGGTTTATAATGATAAAAAAAAAATCTGGAGCATAATCATGATGACTACCCCCCCCCCCCCCCCCAATACCCTAACACATGCAAACACATTTCTATTTTTTCCTTTCTATCAAAAATCATATTAATGTCGAGTTATAAATTACTTACACAAAAACGCAATTAATGTAATGGAAAGGATATTGTTATTGTGAGAGCACAGATGTCTGATATGTCCAAACAACGTGATGTGGATCGTTGAGTCGATCCCTCTGTCCATCAAAATTAGTGGAAAAGGTAAAGTATGAGAAAAAAGTTATTTTCTTGCAGTTTTCTTTTTTTGGGGGGAAAGCTTTTTCTTGTTTTGCTTTTGTTTAATTCAGAGTCAAAAGTTTGAAGCAATATATTTAAAACTTCTTTTCGCAATGAAAAATAAAGACACCTGTTGGTTTATTGTGATAAAATGACAAAACGTTCAAAGTATTGTTCTCAGATTCAAGCCCCTTGCTTGTCTTATAATGGGTGAGCTTGGTTGCTGAATAAGAGCTTGCTGGGTTCGAACCCAGTCAGGCATGGATGTGTGTTGTGGGTCAGATTCCATTTTAAACAGAAGTCTCGGTTTATTTAGCTGATGTGTAGAAGAGACAAGCGTAGTGTCCCTTACCAGCAGTGAATCCCACAATCTCTAAAGATTACTTTCCTGATTATATTTAAAGCTGCATATTTCTAGCCATAGGAAAGAATCTTTCATTTTTAAAATCTTCCATTTTCAGAATTACCTATAAGTCTTTTCTGTTTTGTTACTTGGATTGAACTGATAGATTCATTCATAGATTGAATGATATAAGCAGCATGTTTTAAAAAAGATTAAAGATTAACATAGCAAACAAGTAGTACCGTCTATACACGTGTATAATCCGAGCATACAACATTTCAGTGAAAATTCGTCTAAAATTGGAAATCTGTATGTAAGCTGATGTTAAAAAATGGGGATGAAAAAATTCAGTGAACAAAAATGTACATTAGTAATAGGCAAAAATGCGACCTTCAAAAATATTGATCTGTCCTATTTAGACGTGCTGCCAAACCTGGTTCATTGGGTACCGCTCATTCTGTAATGACTTGCTCATTCATAAAAATCAAATATCCTATTTTCGGATCGAATTGCCAAAAGAATGATCGTTTGATCTTTCAAAAAATTGTTCCATCAATAATGTGATGAAGTAATAGACACAGCTCTTTTAGAAGTAAGATAGAAATTGCATGTAGAGCATAATAAATAGGGTACGGTCGTACTATAAAGACGTTTTAAAAATATTCAGTTTTGCTGTTATAGTAAACAGTACTTCGGATGCAACATAGTGATCGAAATCTTTTATGTCTTCTTATAAATATATTCTACTTTCTATTATAGAGGAAATAAATTGTAGTAATCCGCAGCAACGTATATCAATTTTATAAAATGTTAAATAGTTTAATACAATTAAAACGCGCCCCTAACAATGTTCTCCCTACATCTGTAATGGAATACTTTTGTGTAATACTGTAATTTAATAATACATATTCTTTGCACCACTGATTGTACAGAATGTATATGATAGTATAAACCTCATAGATGTATATTAATTTATTATGTCCGAAAGAATGTACCACCTTTAACCTCCCCACTTCCACGACCGTATATCCTTTCACTAGGCTGCAGGTTTCACTTCAGTTAAAGTTTTATTTAAATTAATATATTTCTAGAAATATAATCCAGTTTTAAGAAATTAAGCTATGTCTGATACTTTCAAGGCTTATAAGCATATACGTAACAAAAAAATTACACCATGATAGAACCCTCTTTTATTAACATTTAAAATAAATTGCAGAGAAAAAAATTACAATTTTGCCCTTTTGTTAGGCAGTCAGGGGATTAAAATGCATTTGAAACTTTTTTCTCGTAATGTATCGGGATACTTTTGATTGTCTCTGTAACTGATCTATGCATCCTATTTTCTAAATTCTAAAATGACTCGGCAAAACTATGTAATAATTATATATTTTAAATTCCAAACGATTCGGTTGGTTAGTTTTGCATTGTTATATGTGGACAGACGGACAGATTGAACGACAACTATGAGTGCTACGTATTTACATAATTACGAACGCACCTAAAAAAGACGGCCGGATGTTCTAACGGTAGTGAATGAGACAACAGTTAATATTCATACTGATGCCTCAGTGAAATAAAGCGATTTCAATGCTTGAAAATTCTGGTAATAATTTGAATAATGAATGAGAATTAATAAATTTTTTAATTGTAAAAGAATAGAATTTTAAAATATTTATTGAAATTTGTATGTAATTTTAAAGCTTTTTATATTTATCGTCTTTTTTCTTTTATTTTAGAATATCAGTTTTAAAAATTTTCTTGTACTAGTGTTTAAGCTACCCTCTGTACTTTGTAGCCCAAAAAAGTCCAGAAATCCTCAACTCATGCAAGGAAATATATAGTAATGAGAAATTGAAGAAGCAATATCGCAAAGATCAAGAGAATGAAAAAGTAAAAATCTGGATTAAGTTATTCGACCCAAGACCCATTTACAAATTTGGGGGTCCCGGGCATTGATGCTTATGGGGGAGAGGGGCTCATTGCGCGGATACTTACAGAGGATTTGACTAAAAACTTGATTAAATATTGTTACTATAGTAATCATTATTAACTTTAAAATATACATTAAAAAATTAAATATAATAATCATTACATAACTTTTATAATTATTTCACAATTATGAAATTTAAACGAGTAGTCGTTTTATGTTATTCGACCTAAGTGCCAAGTCATCCTAATTTGGAACCAGCTTATTAAAACTGAAAATTATTGCTTGTTTTTCAGATTATAAAAGAATGAAAAGAAAAGAAACAGAAAAAGTTGTACATTTGTGTTTCATCTCCGATTAAATAAATAAAAAAATCTGCAAAGCGATTGAAAGAAGCTGCTTTATCTTAAAAATCCGTGCTTTATAAACTGCAGCTTTTATGTCAAAAATATTACTTTCATCTGTCTTGAACATGGCTGTTGGAGGTGACAGTCAAGCAGACAGTTTAAAAAATATTATTCATCTTGAATATTAACACTCTCTGAACGAAACTGCGTAACACATAAAAATGGGGTTTAATGTTCCAAAATCAGTACAGTCGATTGGGGTAACTTTGACCATATCAGGGTAGTTTGGGCCAAAATGAGAAAAAAATTTAATTTGCTATGTCATGTGAAGACCGCACAGCTTTTGTCTGAAAATATAAACAGCAACTCCAATACAAGTTTGGCAGCTCATTGGAAATTATTCTCCATGATACAACTATGGCAGCATGGATTAAAAATTTGTAAAAGTGGAGCAATGTCACCCCGAATTTGGGCAAAAGTGACCCTGCGAGGTCACTTTTGCCCAAATTCGGGATGACATTGCTCTACCTTGATTGATAGTTCATTAGAATCATAAGTTATCATCTGATTAATCATCAAGTGAAACGAGAAAAGTCGATCCTATCAAAAACATGAATGTGAAAGAATGCCAAGTTCGTTAAATGTTTTGCTAATAAAAGAAGTGAGATCTAACTGCAAACCAAGTTCTTTCGGAGCTCCTTAAATCATAACTCTTGTCATGCATAATATTATTCAATTGCTTAA
Source organism: Maratus speculifer (assembly GCA_964019185.1). Lineage (NCBI taxonomy): Eukaryota > Metazoa > Arthropoda > Arachnida > Araneae > Salticidae > Maratus > Maratus speculifer. Next base: position 37,254,186 of record CAXHSM010001376.1, read on the forward strand.
AATGATTTGTTATGTTACTTGTTATTCAATAGAGCGACTTAGCAAGTTTTCTCTTATTCAATTTTTTTCTATTTAGTTGATCAGAAATTAAAGTTGATCCCTTCCTTAATTTATCAGTACCTTAACTTCAATATACTTATTCAAACACTCGATTGACTAGATCTTTGCCAATCAGATTCTAGATTAAATTGTACTCCGACTCAAAGATTAAAGCTCGTAGCTGAAAACTTGCCAAGTCGCTCTATTGAATAACAAGTAACATAACAAATCATTTTAAGCAATTGAATAATATTATGCATGACAAGAGTTATGATTTAAGGAGCTCCGAAAGAACTTGGTTTGCAGTTAGATCTCACTTCTTTTATTAGCAAAACATTTAACGAACTTGGCATTCTTTCACATTCATGTTTTTGATAGGATATCATTATTTTTTGTCAAATCACTTCTTTTATGGGCGAAACCTTTAACGAACTTGGCAATTTTTCACATTCATGTTTTTGATAGGATATGATTATTTTTTGTCAAATAAGTAGGTTTTGAAATAAATACGTTAAATTAGTTAAATTTGTTTTATTTAATATTAATTAATTTTTCAGCTTTTTCCTGCAATTATTCACTGTTTTTTCCAGTCAGATTTAAAATTTTAACATTAGGACTGCTTATGTTCCTTTAAATTCCACTAATAAGGATGTTTCTTTTACGTGATTGGGCACTACTTGATTATTTCGTCGACCAAAAACGTTTGTAGCCAACTTGGCGAAATATCGCTATATTGACGACAAAAATTACGCACCAAATGTTATACTAACATGGCACTATTTCTGGTATTTTGCCAAATTCCCATAGATTCCCATTGTAATCTGGTAATTTATCCAATAATTTTGTTAGAGCAAGGACTGTCGCCATCATTTTGGCTTTTTTTTCTTTTAATCGGTTCACTAACTACCCAAGATTGCTTATATATTGCTATTTAGAAAGTTTTTAGAACGCTTTTCGTGCATTTTTACCCCTTTTAAATTTTGTATTTGTTAACAAATGTTCTTAGTGATCATTTATATCTTATAATTAATGAACATGCCAAATTTTATGTTTTTAAGCCCTTAACATACAGACATCGCATTTTTAGAAAGCTTTTTGCTCTTTCACCCCCTTTGGATTTGTGGAATCGACATAAGATATAGCCTATATTAGAGCAAGGACTATCACTATCATTTTGATATCATTACTTTTAAGATCGGTTTGTTGTTTGCTGAAATTGCTTAAAAATCTCAATTTAGAACATTTTTAGAACGTTTTTCGCACATTTTCACTCCTTTTGAATTCCGTATTCTTTATCAAATGCCCTTAGAGATCATTTATATCTTATAAATAATTAACATGCCAAATCTTATAGTTGTAGGTCCTTCAGTAACACAAAAGTTGCATTTTTAGAATGTTTTTTGCTTCTTCACCCTCTTTTGGTTAATGGTATAAGCATAAAATATAGCCTATGTTTGAACCGGGTCGAATACCATCATTTTGGTATCATTAATTTTGAAATCGGTTCGGTGGTTTCAGAGATTAGCGCCGATACTCGCCAAAAGTGTCGCCAACTTAGCACTATTTCTAATATTATGGGAAGTTCTCATAAACTCTAAAATGCCAAACGTTATGTTTCCAGTCCAGTCCCTTAATATACAGACATCGCATTTTTAGAATGTTTTTTGCTCTTTTACCTCCTTTGGATTAGTGTAATCGACATAAGATATATCCTATGTTGTAGCAAAGACTGTCATTATCATTTTAATATCATTACTTTTAAGATCGGTTTGTTGGTTGCTGAGATTGTTTTAAAATTGGCATTTCGAACTTTTTTAGAACGCTCTTCACGGATTTTCACCCATTTAAATTTGATATTTTTTAGTAAATGTCATTAGTGATCATTTATATCTTATAAATAATTAACATGCCAAATTTTGTGCTTCTAGGCCCTTAAGTAATACAAAAATCACATTTTTAGAATGTTTTTCGCTTCTGAACCCTCTTTTGGTTAGTGGCACAGACATAAGATATAGTCTATATTTGAACCGGGGCGAATACCATCATTTTGGTACCATTACTTTTGAAATCGGTTCGGTAGTTTCAGAGATTAGCCCTGATACTCGCCAAAAGTGACGCCAACTTGGCACTATTTCTAGTATTTTGTGAAATTCTCATAAACTTCCATTGTAATCCAATAATTTATCATCTAACCAACCATTAATGCTTAATTAATGGTGATTTCTGATTTTTTCCTATTTATAGATCCAATAACCTACCTCCACACCAAATTTCAACTTCCTAAGTCACCCGGAAGTAGTCAAACATTTCTATGAGTGAGTGAGTGAGTCAGTGAGTCAGTGGTAAAAACAGTGGTTTTCAGACGTCAATTTCTCGTGAACGGTAAAAGATTTTTTAAAAAAAATTTAGGATTCGGAAATTAGAAGATAGTCTTATACGACACAAAAAATTGCAAGTGTGTAGATCAAATAGAATTTAAGTTATTGAGGGGTCAAAAGTGGCTCGAAATGGTTCGGGTAATATAATCCACGGCCGGTGTGTCGCCTTTTACTTTGTGAACTTGGCTGACACACTGCCGTGTGTCTAGATCATTTATGGGTGTTAGTTTCTTTTCTTAAAGATAGTAGTACAAAACTCTTAGGAATTTCCTAGATTTTTATTCTATTTGAATGCATGAATAGGTAGTTTCTCAATAATAGACCCCTTGCATGTGAGGTCGCATGCTTCATCTGGCGCCCAAACATAAGGCAAATGTGGTGTTTTCACATTTGTAAATATGGTGATTTGCGCTTCATTTTTAAGTACTTGGGAAAATAATGCAAGGATAAGAAAAATAAAAATTAAACAAAAAGACCACCCGTGCATTAAGCGGCAAACGGGGAATTATGATGTTTCGTTTGGGCTCCAAATGACCAGATTATAGTATCAGCCGTTGCTGTGACATCAATGCAAAGGGTCTATATAGTAGACTCCCTCAAATCCACACAGCTTGAGAACATAGGTTTTGCAGATTTTAGAATTCTGATCATTGCTATGTTTACATTTTTTTAAATAGTAGTTTTAATTCAATTAGTAATGTAATCAAAACAACAATGAATGCTTACGGTATAAGAAAATACTAGAACTTCCCTCAGAGGGATTAATCTGAGCGATATTGCTGAGAATAAACATTTAATAACTTGCGATAAGTAAAGAAAATGAGATGTTACCTTTAATTGGTCATTCATTGTGATAAAATATGATGAAAATAAGCATATTGAATCATAGAATGACAAAATCTTATATATAAAGTTGCATATACTATTTTTATAAAACAAAAGCAAACCATGCATGGATATAAAATTGGAAATATGCAAAATGTTAAAAGTAATACAGAAAATAAAACAACAAATTTTCCTATATTGGAAATATAATTCTTTGAAATGATTTCATGAGCATAAACAGAAGCTTCGCACCGATTTGAGAAACTATAAATAACATAAACTATTATGTTTGAAGAGAATGGAGTGTATTTTATACGGTGTGAAATCCGGCCGAATAGTTTATAATGTTGAATATCTGTTTTCCACGGATGCAATGAGGTTGTCGATAAGAGTTAAGGAATCCTTTTTTAAAAATTTGCCCTAAACGAGCACTTACATCTTATAAGTTACTGTGATGCCAAAGTTATAGTTTCTGACCCCAACAGTATCCTAGAAATTACAATATTCTCAATAAATTGGGTTTAAAACTTTTTCTAGAAAAAAAATATTTAATTTGTGAAATTAAATTGTAGTATATTTTAGAAATCGTTCATAACGAGAATATTATATCCTAAAAGTTGCCACCAAAAAAAAAAAAAAAAAAAAAAAGATTTTAAACTTTAGTCATATCGACATCAAAGAATTCACAATTTTAGAACTTTTTTTGCTCGTGCATTGATGGTGATTATTGTTCCTACGCAAAATATAGTATATTTTGCAGCAAAGATAGTTACCAACATTTTTTGCCCACACTTTTTTTTAAATCAGCTTGGTACTCCCAATGATAACGAAAAACACACAAACGTTAATGCTTTAAAGCATAGAAATACAGAATTAAAAGCTATTTATCTCCTATTATATACACATAAATTATCTAATTAGTGCTAGCAGATGCATTTTTAAATATACATAGATCAATATAACGCTTCATTTTTCTTTTATTAGTATTTTTTTGTATTCATTTTTCATTTATTTGTATTATTCAGTAAAATACTCACTTTCTTATGCCCGAACTACGTCAGACTTTTTATAAAAGCGCCTATGTCCATATAACAGCGAAGTATTGTGAAGAGTATTAAATACAAGATAGTAAGAAACTTAGCCAAACGCAGGTAATAAATCGCAAAATATTGTTCTTTTCGGAAGGCTTGGAAGGTGCGCTATATTGCAAAAAGATATAAGCGGCTATGAAAACACACTTGGTAAACGTTCATGCTCAGTTTTACAAATGAATATGGCACATATTAAGGCCCCCTTATCATAATATCATGATATTATGATAAGTTAGCCTTGGCACATATTTGCCCTATACACACCGAGGTACCTAATTGGTGCTAAAATGGCGTTCAGTTGTCTAACATGCTGGTTGTCATATAAATGTTATAATAAATTGTTTGTTCTAAAAATATTACCATTTATTGATTGTTATTTCTTTTTTTTTTAATAACAGAAAATGTTTCGTTTATTCCTTTTTTTCATTTTGAAATAAATAAATAACGTGTTAGTATAGCATGCTATATTTATCTGGTAATCAAAACGATGTTTTCGCCTAATTGACATAAAATATCTCGCCAAACCCGGCGCTTATATCTCTAGTATATTATCTCAAGTATTTTATTTATCTATACTATAATTGTTTTTACATACCACTTACTTCTTCTTGTATATAAAAATAGGTAAGTGGCTCCTTTATGCAGTATAAATCTTTAAAAAATAGCCCCCGTTGCCCCATTTTGGATCGAATTAAAAAAAAAATCAATGTCTAAATCCAGTATTGCTTGCATACATATTTCAAATTTCAAAGTTGTATGCCAACAGGAAATGGATGAAAAATGGGAAAAGATGTCACATATGCACCAGGGTACATAATTGGCGTCAAAATACTATAAACTTATTTTACCTCAGATGGTAACCCGGCTTTATTTATTTATTATTTCTTTATTTACTCATAAAATGTTAATTTACTTTCATTTCCTTTTTTTAATTATATAAAATATTTCTTTTTATAGTTATTAATTATTATTATTATTTTATTTACTGTAAGTTCTTTTTGAAAATAGAAAATTATTTAAAAATGTGTATGTAAGCATTATTTGAAAACGGAGTTTTCGCCAAATGGGCTTTCAAAAAAATTGCGCCAAATCTGATGCGCTTGTGGTATCCGTGCCAAAAAATTAGTGACCAGAATTTACTTCCACACACAAACAAAATATAAGTTAAAAGAAAACATGCGATAAAAATAAATATAAAGGGAAAATGATGTCATAAAAGAAACTTTTTATTTAAAAACGTAATTGTTTCGAATTTTCACTCGCGAAATATATAAAACATTCTTTTAGCGATCAAAAAATGCTATTAAGAGATTATCGCAAAATCTCATAATCAAAGTTTTTATGACATTTTTTTTAATATAAAAAAATAACACTTTTATTTTCCTGCATGATTAAATTTTAAAATGTTTTATTGCATTCAATATTTTTGAGTGCGTTAATGATTTCTATTTACTCCATGTACTGATTCGGTTATCTACGAAAATATCCAGCTGGTGAAAATCACGCACATCAAATTTCTGTGACGTATGCAAATAAATTGTGCTTTTTTATCAGTTTTTTTAATTTAACTTTTAAACTATTTGGAACTAATTTTTCGTATGTAGTGCATTCACCAGATTACCTTCATAGGTACCTATTGGTACAAACAGAATCAAAATCCGACAAGTACTTTTTGAGATTTGCTTGACGAAAGAATTTTTTTGACTTTTAATATCGTTACGTATCTCTGAGTATGAAGACTTCGCTTCGCTCAGACAATTAAAATAAATAATAAAAATTTCGATAATTTTTTAAATGATTAAAATATTATAAGCAAAGGCGAAGTTAATAATCAATAATTTATGATAAATGTGAAGAGTATTTTTTCCTAAATTATTTAATGAAATTTTCCTTAGAAAGTTATATTACTAATTCACATCAAAATCATAAAATAAAGAAATTGTATTTGAGGTTTAGCCTGACTTAAGAGCCAAAAAGTCCTACCGGCAATGCCGGGAGGAAGAGGTAGCTTTCATATACTTATATATTTATTTATTTATTTTAAAGTAAGTTACATTGTTCAAAAATACTAAGCTCAAATTAGTGGAAATAATCTTATAAAATTAGTGATTTTATAAGATTGAATAATAGTTTTTGTCAAGACTGAATATTAATAGGAATTTTTAGACATTAGTCATCTTTTATTCAACATGGTTTTATTTTAAGCGATTTAGAGAGTAACCAAATTCCACGACATAATAAAGTGTATGCCATTTTAAAGCAACATTGTGGATCGTTCAGATCAGACCGTTTCAAAATGTCAGGCATAAGCAAAATTCAAAGTGCTGTAACTCAATGATTTTTTAAGATATAGACAAAATAAAAAGTGTTCTGGAATCGTTGTTTTAAGTTCTAACACGTAAAAGAAAAATATTTTTCAACTTTTAATTTTTTCGCATTTAATTTTAAATTTTAAATTTTTAAAAAAATTTAAAATAGCCACCATTTTGAAACAATATGGTGGATGATGCTGGCCAACAAACTCGGTCCAGACATTTGTATGTACTATGTACATACCAAGTTTCATTGAAATCGGTTCATAAATACGCGTGTTCTCACGTGACAAAAATCAGATCGTTTCAAAATGTCAGCCATAAGAAAAATTCAAAGTGCTATAACTCAATCATTTTGTAAGATATAGACAAAATGAAAAGTGTTCTGGAATCGTTGTTTTAAGTTCTAACACATAAAAGAAAAATATTTTTCAAATTTTGATTTTTTCACATTTAATTTTAAATTTTAAATTTTTTTAAAAATTTAAAATGGCCACCATTTTGAAACAAAATGGCGGATGATGCTGCCCAACGAACTCGGTCGAGAAATTTGTATGTACTATCTACATACCAAGTTTCATTGAAATCGGTTCATGAATACGCGTGTTATCACGTGACAAAAATCAGATCGTTTCAAAATGTCAGCCATAAGAAAAATTCAAAGTTCTATAACTCAGTCATTTTTTAAGATATAGACAAAATAAAAAGTGTTCTGGAATGTTTGTTTTAAGTTCTAACACGTAAAAGAAAAATATTTTTCAACTTTTAATTTTTTCGCATTTAATTTTAAATTTTAAATTTTTTAAAAAATTTAAAATGGCCGCCATCTTGAAACAAAACGGCGGATGATGCTGACCAACGAACTCGGTCGAGACATTTGTATGTACTATGTACATACCAAGTTTCATTCAAATCGGTTCATAAATACGTTAGTTATCGCATGACAAAAATCAGATATATATATATATATATATATGGTTATATATATATATATATATATATATGTCAACATTTGAACGGAGGGTGGTTTTGGGGTCTGGGGGTCATGATCGGTAAAAATATACCAAAATTTTCCGGAAGTGCTTTCCTCCGGACGGCTGCAATAGGTAGCTTTTTACTTTTTGTAATGAAAGCTACCTAAAAATCTTGACTCATATGATATATCATATCTTGTATTTTTTAAGAAATAAATTTATTTTTCATTCATGAAATAACATGAATTGAGTAATATTAATAGAAATTACAAATTAAAATATGGAATTGATATTAAATTAAAAAAGTCAAATTTTGTCCCTATATTTGAAGAAAATGTTTCATTGTTTACATCCGAAAATTATGTACAGATTTGAGAGAGTCTACTGTAAATAAGTTAAAAGCTTTACCTTTCTGTTTTGATGCATTCAGTTGGAATATATTCTTCTTGGGATGAACAAAAAACTTTTATTAGATGAAAATACAGTGGAATAATAAGTTGCACATAATACTTGAAACCCTTCACAACATAAAAAAACAAAAACAGATGGATATTCTTGACTCTATTTACAAAACACCAAAATAAAAAAATGTTTTGAAATATATATTAGATTCAGTTTGATGCAGTTTTAAAATACTAATTATCTCTTTGTAAAAATAATAATGGATTTTTAATCCATCACAACATTTTGCTGCTAACTGCTACCCCAGTAATTGAGTAACTGATAGTGCTGAGTCTGTTCCAATGTAGCAACAAAAAAATTGCCTCATGCTGTCCTCTAGTGGCAAGTTCCAATCGCAAAACACCAATTCTCTGAGTGAATTACTAAGCTGTTATCTGGGACAGGGGGGTGGGGGTAAGCAGCAGACTATGCCGTTTTTGAACTTTTGGGAGTCATGCCACTCTGTGATTCTCAGGTAATGTTTCACAACAACTTTCTTAAATATAAATACGTTCGAACACGTGTACTCTTCTTGAATATGAAACTTCTGAGGCTAGCCTACAGACACTCTGTCGGACGTTTTGATTACACCTATGGATCTTGAACCATCAAAATCATCTTGAAATTGTTATAGTTCGAGAGCCGACCGCACAAACCCTAAGTCATCGAGCACAAGAAAAAGTCCTTTATTTTATGGAAGAGCAGTCATGGGGGAATCTAATCATCCATGTCTGCCGGAAGTGAAGTGGTGCACAAGCCAAAAAATGAATACCACTAGTGGTTGACTCGTAGGCTCAGCATTGTGTTTTCCTGCACCCAGTTTTCTGTGTTTTCATACTTTTGATGGTACGGCAAACACAATGATAGGCCTACGAGTGAGCCACTAGTGGTATCAATTTTTGGCTTGTGCACCACTTCACTTAGGGCAGACATGGATGATTAGATTCCCCTATGACTTCTATTCCACAATATAAACCAGTTTTTCTTGTGTTCGATGACTTAGGGTTTTGTGTGGTCGGCTCTTGAGCTATTATGTTTAAAAGATTTCAAGAAAAATGGATTGAACTTAACAACGGCAATCCAAACCATCAGTAATGCTATTGGATGGAAAGCTTAGACAATTTGAAATCATTGATTATGAATCCATTTCCGACACACTTTTTTTGGAGATGATTTACAGAGAACTAGAGTTCTCGCTGTCGCTCCCCATTGCGCCAAATTGCGACTAAATTCTTCATTTGGCGAGTAAACAAGAGATTAGATTCACCAAATTGCTAGTGCTCAATTTTTACTTTTTCTTTGTTTTTCATACACATGCATAAATATATATTTTTAATATGTTTGTAGCGGATAGTTGACATTAGATTAATAACAATCGCTGTCGCAGTTATAAAAACTTAAGTTATTTTAGAACATATTGAAAAAAGGGGGTACATTAAAAGATTAAAGATTTCTTTTCTTTTGTACGACACGGCAAATTTATTTGGCTAGTACCTCTTTCATTTGGCGAATGTTTTTTATTTTTAATTAGCCAAATTACTAAAGTTGGTCAAATGTCAGCGAGAACACTGCAAAGAACTATTATATATTAATTAGTTTGTTTTTAATGCAAAAAACACTCAGCTAATTTATACCAATATTACGAGGGGGAGACAGAAAATAAGTCCTCTTGGCGACTGTGGAGAGAGGTATGCATGAAAGACAAAATATTTAACGAAACATTAAAGATAAGACGTAACTTTACTTTTCTACATAAATAAAAAAATAGTTGAGAAATTTAGCATTGTATTTGCCATACAACCGAAAGTATGAGAACACGGAAAAGTGGATGCAGGAAAACACAATGCTAAGTCTATGAGTCAACCACTGGTGGTATTTCTGTTAAGCTCATGCACCACTTTGCTTCCGGCAGACATGGATCATTAGATTCCCATATGACTACTCTTCCGTAAGATAAAAGAATTTTTCTTGTGTTTGATGACTTAGGGTTTTGTGAGGTCGATTCTTGGACTAAAACCTTTCCGCTCTCATGACTCGAATAGGTGGCGAACATCTTATTTGCAAAAACCAGGTGCTCTCCATGGAGCTCGAAAAATGGCATTTATTTCATTCTTCTATCTCTACAAGAAGAAAGTACTGGATTCAGAAAAATTTCGGAATCCGATTTTCTATAGAACTAAAAAGACATGTTTTTACGAAATGTCTGTTAGTGTGTATGTGACAATAACTTGTGGGCTCTCTATCTCTATCTCATGAACTAACACATGGAATTTTCCAAAACTTTAGATTTTGTTGGAACTTGAAATAAACTAAATCTAATTAGTGTTTGATGTATATCGCTCAACAGGTGGCGTTGCTATGCTGCATTATTCACATTAGCCATATTTTAAAAACTAGTGCAAGGATTTTTATAAAAGTTTAGATTTAGTTAGTACTTGATATAAAATGGTACTGATTACATTTTGATGTATATAATTAAGATGGCGCTGCTATGATGCATTTTTCAGAAATTATTGATGTGCCTAAGAAAGCAGAAAGTTTTGGGATTGCCACATCTGACTACTTCCTAAACAATTGATGTACTTTGTGATGGAAATGTTAGTGCACGACTGATTAGATTTACTAATCGTACATATAAATTGAGTAAACATGCCAAACAAATGTTCAGTTCTTTATTTACGCAATTTAAAAAAAAATACCAATCTCATGCTGAGTGCAAAGAACATATCATAATGATACATGCTTCATCTAAATCCTTTGAAAGTTTTTTTAAGTAGAAAATTTAACAAATAAGATTCTTTGGTACTACTAGGTTATCCCGTCGACCAAAAAATTATGGCGAAACTATAAGATTAAATGCCAATAATGGATGATCGTGAATGTCTCATTTAATGACATTAAATACGGTTCACGTGTGTGATGTCGGAAGTAACATAACATCACATATTATTATTAGCTTCTTTTTTTAATTTAAATTCTCAAATTTAAAATTTAAATTAACTTTCCCAATTTCAAATCAATTAAACATCATTTTTACTTTCTAAAAAGAATATATTTATCTCCTTCCTTTAAATTGCGGTTATATAGATTTTCATGCTTAACCGAGGCCGTTAAAAAAATAAATCAAAATCAAATCTTTTCTCATCCTAAAATCATTTTCTGAGCCTGCATACTTTCGTTTGTTCAAAGAGTACGTTGTAAGATATTTTAAAAACCATATGCTCTTTTGCAGTTACTCAGTCACTTACTTAATTCCTTTTCAAAATTAATAGACATTACAACTCCTTTTTCGGCTTAAAATCTAACGCTCTGTTTATATTAAAGCGGCGTCTGACATCTGTGTTATGCATATAGAGATATTTTTCCCAGCAATCAGTATTGGCATGCATATTTGTACGCTGATATATTAATCGCCAAATTAACGGTCCGGTTGGCACGTTTTTAATTTAAACTTTCCTTATGAACTATACGTGTGGGTTTACAATAATTTCAGGGGAACCAAATTTAGCTCGACTCATGTTGGCTAGGATTTCTTATGGTAAAAATTCATTCTATCGCTAACTGTCATGCTGTAAGTATGTAGAGCTCCTGCTTCTGTATTTTCACCAGGGGGGTCACCCCTTGAGAGTGTAAGTTTTACCTCTCCTTAATAAATGCCACATATATACTTGAGCATTTTCTTCATCGAGTCTCTCTTTCCTGTGTTATTGTTGTTTTACGCAATGTAATTTTTAATAGTCACGGCTGATTTTTATGTATCTTAAGCAGTTATTAATCTTTAAAATATGAACGAAAATAAACGTTATAACGTGTTTAAAATATCATTAAGTTATTTTTACTTTTTTCTTATTTGAATTTTTATTAATATTCCACTAACTATTTGTTTTTTTTTTCGTTATTTAAAATGAAAATTATGTCAATATGTATAATTTGGCTATTAGTTTGGCGATTTGTATAATTTGGCAAAATTTGACGACGGGATAACAGAGTAGTACCGATTTTTCTATTTTTGCACAAAACATATTTCTCTTAAAATTTTAAAATTGCTTCTTGAATAAAGCCTTTGCTATCACGTAACATACTGAGGTAAAATTTACCCCTTTCAGGTCAGATTTTTTTTTTCATTTTTAGGGAAAATTTACTTTAGAGTAACATAACAAAAATTAAAACTATCAAAAAAATTTACTAAAAACTGATGTTCAGGTCTGGAGTTCTTTACTTTTTATCAAAATGACAACTGTAACAATTATGGAATTTTTTTTAATTTATTACTACACGCTAAAACAGAAGAAAAGTGATAACAGTAAATACAATGACACTTACAGTGTTCATACTCAATTTTAACATCAACAACAAATGCAAGAGATTTTTTAGAGGTATCTATTTAATATGAGATAACTGGGTTTTTTAGTAATGGTTATCAAATAATCCTTTGGAACACATATTGCACAAACATAACATTTTCTCCTGTATCAATCATGAGATGTCTTTCTAGTTGACAATGTCTATAAAATCCTCTCAGAACCAGACACACAAGACTTTTATTTTGTATGAGTCAAGAGATGCCTTCTTAGATTACCATTTTGAGAAAATCCTTTGGAACATATTTCACAAACAAAAGGTTTTTCACCTGTATGAGTCAAGTGATGACTTCTTAAATTATTATTCCGAGAAAATCCTTTGGAACATATTTCACAAACAAAAGATTTTTCACCTGTATGAGTCAAGCGATGCCTTCTTAGATGACCATTATCAGAAAATCCTTTGAAACATATTTCACAAACGAAAGGTTTTTCACCCGTATGAGTCAAGAGATGCCTTCTTAGATTACCATTTTGAGAAAATCCTTTGGAACATATTTCACAAACAAAAGGTTTTTCACCTGTATGAGTCAAGTGATGACTTCTGAAATCATTATTCTGAGAAAATCCTTTGGAACATATTTCACAAACGAAAGGTTTTTCACCTGTATGAGACAAGCGATGCCTTCTTAAATCATTATTCTGAGAAAATCCTTTGGAACATATTTCACAAACGAAAGGTTTTTCACCTGTATGAGTCAAGCGATGCCTTCTTAAATCATTATTCTGAGAAAATCCTTTGGAACATATTTCACAAACGAAAGGTTTTTCACCTGTATGAGTCAAGCGATGCCTTCTTAAATCATTATTCCGAGAAAATCCTTTGGAACATATTTCACAAACAAAAGATTTTTCACCTGTATGAGTCAAGCTATGCCTTCTTAGATGACCATTATCAGAAAATCCTTTGGAACATACTTCACAAACGAAAGGTTTTTCACCTGTATGAGTCAAGAGATGGGTTCTTAGATTAACTTTCTGAGAAAATACTTTGGAACATATTTCACAAATAAAAGATTTTTCACCTGTATGAGTTAAGCAATGCTTTCTTAGACTACTATTGTCAGAAAATACCTTGGAACATATTTTACAAACAAAAGGTTTTTCATCTCTATGAGTCAAGAGATGCCTTCTTAGACTACTATTGTCAGAAAATCCCTTGGAACATACTTTACAAGCAAAAGGTTTTTCACCTGTATGTGTCATGAGATGGGTTCTTAGATGAACTTTCCGAGAAAATCCTTTGGAACACATTTCACAAACAAAAGGTTTTTCCCCTGTATGAGTCAAGCGGTGCTTTCTTAGACTACTGTTGTCAGAAAATCCTTTGGAACATACTTCACAAGCAAAAGGTTTTTCACCTGAATGAGTCAAGCGATGTCTTCTTAGATTGCTATTATGAGAAAATCTCTTGGAACATAATTCACAAGAAAAGGGTTTTTCTCCTGTATGTGTCAAGAGATGCCTTCTTAGATCACAGTTCCTAGAAAATGTTTTGGAACATACTCCACAAATATAAACCTTTTCTCCTGTATCAGTGGAGAAATGTTTTCCCTTCTTCCCATTTCGAGGAACATAGTGCTGTTGACTGGAGGATGGATTTTCTTCTGCAATCGATGACATTTTTTCAAATGAATTTAAGCTTGATTTCGGACGATAACAGGAACTTCATCACGGCGTCAGCAAGAAGAGATTGGCGCCATTTTCATCCAAGGAAATAACTCGCTGATTTTCAGAAAAAGCAGTTTTACTTACCACTGAAACTGAAAACAGAAAGAAAAATAATAAACAAGACATTTATAAATATACTTCTTATACTCATTCTTCTTGTCAAGCATTCAGGTTATACAATTTTTTCACAATTTTATTAAAGTTGACTCTAAATTTTATACATCTTAAATTCCCTTTTACAAAAGTTGCCTTGCAAACCAGTACAGTGAATCAAATCCCTCTAAAATAGAGGTCTATTATTTTAGCCATTTATGGGGCAGGTAAAATTTTTAGCTAAAATGTTGAAAAAATTTAATAGAACCAGAATCTATAAGTTTTTAATAAAAACTAAGTGGTAAGTATATTACCATTGCCCGATAAAGGTTTAAACCATATCCAGGGGAAAACAGATTTTAAACTTCTTTTCCCTCATGGGGAGCACTTTCTCAAACTTAGCTGAGACCCTCATTTAACATATTGTTAGAAAGGCCTGTGACCTCTTTCGCAAGTTATGCAACTCCCTCCCCCTTCCTCCTTTGCACCTAAGGGGAGGGCATTTTCGTAAATTTAGATTGATACCTTCTTAGGTGGCATATGATTAAAAAGGCCTGTGATGCACTTATTATGACTATGCAGTTTTGGCGAACGTTCCTACACTTTCCCCTCTCCAGGGCACTTTTCTAAATTTTGTCATCACTCTCGTGTGATATATTGTAGAAAGCCCCGTACCCATTTATTCATGTTATGCAGCTCCTATGACTTTTCCCTACTTTTACCCCCCCCCTCCCAAAAGATCCGACCAGAGGTTTGTTCGGTTCGAGATTTTTTTCCGAAGATTTTGCTGTGAGCACACAGTTTTTGCTATACAATGTCGTATGCAACAGGACTCCTGATTTGAGATTTCATATTACAAGATTGTGTATAAATTAGAGATCCTGATTCAATGAGGGACTCTCTAGGGAGAGAATTTTGCATGTCTTTATTAATACTGACTCATTCCAATTCACCCATAAATGACACGTGATAAAATCGAATCGAGTAAGGCATAAATGCAATCGCAGACTGGAATCATTAAGAAAAAAATTACGCAATCAAAAGTTATTGACGTGTCTATATAATCAAGAAAATAGATAAAAACTTATCGTTATCTCCCATCACTACGTATTACTGTTGAATCTATTATGTGACAAAAAGCAATAAATACATTTAAGTATCATAAAATCTCGATTGGAAGTGGCCTCTCCCCTTTTTTCAAAAAATAGTAGTTAAATTTGGAAGATGGGAGAATTTTTGAAAAAAAAAATACCAAATTTTATCTTTAATTTAAAAGTAAATAATGTAAATACAGGGGTGAGAATCATATTTTTCAACAATTTTCTGTTTTGTTAAAAAAAATTCTTAATGCCTGTTCCCCCTCCCAAAAAATCTCAAAGCAAAATTTTAAAATTTAATTTTTCTTTTCAAACGTATTTCTTTATTTGTTATTTTACTGCAACAATTTTTCATCAATCATCTAATCCTTTGCCCTCCTGTTCCCCAAAAATATTGCTTTGCAATAAATAATTTACCAGCTAAGTTATTCTCTCCTCTCAAAATCTGTTTCTTTCCCTGTATCTCTTGTCATCCACATCATGCTCCCCCCACCTTTCTCCCTTCATCTTATAAAGTTTAAATATGTTTTTTGTATTTTTTTTAGAAATTTTCTGTTTGACATGTAATTTTGTTATAGAAATATTTAAATAACCACCTAAATTATTTCATACCCTCTCCCTAAAAAATATTTTCTTTTTCTTTTTTTTTTTTTGTTGCTCCTTTCTTCCCCTAACACGTGTAATGTACTTTTTAAATATTGTTTTTTTACTTTATTTTTGGCTCAATTTATTCATAAAAATATGCAAGTAATTCAGTGGTTAAAGCAACCAAATTGTAAAAACTTTATGTTCACATATTTACCGGTCACAAATATCTTATTTTAAAACCAACATGCATTACCAGGTTAGTACCAAATTTCTAGGTTAGCGTTAAGCTAATGACATCTTCAGATAGACCGGGCGGCGGCGACACGAATGACTACGTCATCGAGGAGTTAACGGATGAAATCATGATGTAGGACAAGATTATTAGGCATAGATTAAGGAATGACTGGTCTTCCTCGGCATTTCTTGGTACGATATGAGTAACAGCGGGCGCCAACTTGCCATTTTGGCGTCACTTTCACGTCATCGAGTTACGGGATGAAATTGGTGCCAAGTTAAAAGTAAAATAAAGTATTTTAAGAAGATTTCGGTCTGCCTGCGCATATCCTGGTACAAACCCTCGGCAGACTGAAATTTATAACAAAAAATGACGTCATAATGTAAAATTCAATATGACT